>BKCH01000050.1:1197500-1746008 GCA_008635985.1 Ficus erecta
GTGGCACAGCCTCCTGCAACCAAAGGTTCTTATTCACAGGTTGGATTCTCCTATGAAGGGGATGGAAAAGAGGAAGCCCGTTTTTCAGACCGTGAGGATAATGATGAAGACGATGATGATGATGATAACGATGAAGATGAAGATGATGATGATTTCAATAGTGATGATAGCAATGATGAAGGAATGGATAAAATAGCTAAGGAGTTTGGAGTGAAAAGGTACGGTTGGCTTGTTTACATGGACAAAAAAGCTAAGGAGGAAGAGAAAAGGCAGAAGGAAGTGATCAAAGGCGATCCTGCAATTGTAAGTTTAAGTTTGGGTTGTAAACGCTTGTTTTAATTGTACATGGGCATTCAAATAGCATTATTATTTTTGTAGAGGAAGCTTAGTCGCAAGGAGAGAAGGAAAGTTTCTCAGATAGAAAGGGAGAGAGAAAGGGAAGCTGCACGGATGACTGGAAATCGCGTCCTCCATCATGATCCCTACCGGTAGAGTATTAGGAATCTACTAAAATTTGACTTGTGACAGGTTGATCCTGATTCAAATGGTAGTGTTTGAGATGACAATTATTGTTCACGAATGGCTCCCCTATTATTTTATGTAGTGAAACAAGACGAAGTCCAACATACGAAGCCTATCCTCGCTCAAGAAGGTGCATTTTCTAGATCATTGTATCATAATACTATTTATGTGCAGAAAAGGAACTTGATGGAGTTATTGAAGCTTTTAACTGTTGCCTTCGATGTGCTTAGATCAAGATCAAGATCGCACTCACCATCATACTCTAGGCGTCATCCGCGCGGTCGGCATCCCGATGATATGCATCGAAGCAAACCAACGGCTCCTAAAATAGAATACATTACCGAATTTGGTGGCTCTGGCATTGGTGGGAGTGAAACAAAGCTTGAAGGATTTTCTCCGCCGCCATCTCCTACATCACATGCTGATGTGTTAAACCGGTCGGAGCACTCGACCTTTTACTCTTGCAAAGATACATTGGACAATGTTTACTCTGCTGCAGATTTTCCACATTTTGTTACCCGAGGAAAACTTTTGTGGTTTAGAATAGATCAGGCCTAGGGTTATCAGCATAACTACGAAGAGGAAGGGGGGAGGAGTCTTCCTTTCTAAAGCTCATTATCCTTTTTCCCTGAAATGGACTTGCTGAAAACACTGCGACCTAAAATGAACCATTGAAAGGGGTCTCTCTAATACTTCTCTTTTATGCAGGCCATCATCTGGTCACATACTTGAGGCACTGCATGTTGACCCTGCATCTGGTGTATCTGTAAATCAGGACAAGGGCACTAAAGTGCTGAAACCATCAGTAAGGTATGCCATGATTCTCGAGTGTATTTTACTTCTTTTCTATTTAATCTTTGTCAAGACTATATCTCTAAACATACACAGGTTGGAGGTTTCTTGACCTTTCTGCAAATTAATGTGTGGCTAATGGATTTTGTTTATTTTCTCGAACTCTTTCAGTACCACTTCCTAAATTTCTTTTTTTCTCTCGCAGCACATCTTCAGCATTAGCAAAGTTAACTAAGGCAAGTACGTCTGGAGCCTCACTGAAACAGCAAGAGGGCGAGAAAAAGGAAACTCCTCAAGAAAGACTTAAAAGGATCATGAGTAGGCAGCTCAATAAACAAAGTATGTCTCTCAAATTGTGCATCTTTTAAGTGTAGTAGTAAACTAAATAGTTTCCACCGTTTATTAAGGGAAGCGATAAATAAAATGGTTTCCAACCTTTATTATGAGCAATATGAGCACAACCTCTCTCTCTCTCCACATTACAATTTAGATTGTCTGCTTTTTCTGCTGTAGTGGAGTGACTGGTCAATGTTGTCTGATTCATCGATACATATGATTGTTTGATTTTTTGCCTTTTCAGTTAAGAAAGATACGGCTGCAGAAATGGCTAAAAAACGAGAACAGGAGCGCCAGAGGTTGGAAAAACTTGCAGAAACAAATCGTGTAAGTCGATATAGGCATCGTAGTCGTAGCAGGAGCTATAGCCGTTCCCCTCCAAGGTAGGTCCTTTTGTTTTGTCGCTGGTGCTTCCAGTTTTCAAGATCCACTGAAGTTTCATTTAGTTTCAACGGTAGTGGCAGCTCTTTGAGGTTTTTTTGTTCTAACTGGAGTATGTGTGCTTTAATACTGGAGCCTGAAAATTTTCTCATTGTTACTATGGACATATTGCCGATTTCGACAAATAAACATGTTCGAGAGACTAACTTGATATGTTTGTTTGTTGTTTGCATGTGTTTTCTAAATGCGGATTTATGTATCTTTTAGACACTCTTCTGAACAATTTCTTTTACAGAAATGGGCATGAATTAGCATTATTATGTTTCAGCATTTTGGTTAAAAATTAATAGTATGATGAATTACTCTGGATGAATAATGTGCATTTATAGAAGGTACCGACGAAGTAGAAGCCCCAGTAGAAACAGGGGTTCCAGAAGGTACAATTCGCGTTCCCGTTCTCGCTCATGGTCGCGCTCTCCCTCTCGCTCACGGACTCGGACTCGGACTCGTTCTCGTTCCCCCTCTTACTCTCGCTCGCCAAGGTGCTATTTCACGCCTCTGTTGCCTGGTACATGTATTATTAGTAGAATTACTTTTGGTACTATTTGGGAGACTGATTCAGACAGCGGATTTTACAGGGTGAGAAGTCGATCGAGATACTAATGATCCCTGAAGTTTGTTTGTTTTTCAAGTCCTTTTGTGCTTAAAAAAGTAGCAGTGGGAATCAGCATTTGTCTGACATTAGTGTTTTTTTTTTTTTTTTTTTTTTTTTTCGGTATTGCTTTATTATCAGTTCCCTCCCTCCGTTTTCCTTGAGGAATTCTTTGTTTGATATCGAACGATACAACTACTTTGTATTTGTAATTAAGAAAGAAATTAAGGATTGTTTGCCCTCGTTGTAAGACCAAGGTTACACTTGGCACTGTTGCACATTCTGACCTATACATGACTGAATAGAAGAAATGGGCACAATATCTTTCTGATTTTAGTATATGGCATGTGAGCACTAATATTTGTCCGACTCCCGAGGCACTTACAATCTTTTGACATGTTTAATGGAGCTTTTTATAAGTTGTTTTTAGCTTCATAGGTTCAAAAGTTATTTCTGAGAGTGTTTGAATGATTTGGCATGAGAACTTTTAGTCTCTAGATTTGCTTCTATTAAAAATTATTCCGAATAGATTTTAAAACTTAATAACAAAATTTAAGATTGGACATTATGAACATTAATTTAATATTTTCATTATTTATTAGAAAATTTTAAAAATCATTTTGGTCTCGTAAGTTTATTGATTTTAAATACTTATTGAAAAATTATCGTTATTAAAAATTATTTCGAATAGATTTTAAAACTTAATAACAAAATTTAAGATTGGACATTATGAATATTAATTTAATATTTTAATTATTTATTAGAAAATTTTAAAAATAATTTTGATCTCGTAAGATTATTAATTTTAATTACGTATTGAAAAATTATAGTTATTGTTTTTCTTCTTCTACTCATTAAAGGTGAAAGCAAGAGCCTGCCAACCGACCCTTTACTGTATTAAAATAAACCGACTAATAAAGAAGGGCCGGATTCCTGAGTATGTTTTCACAGAAATGAGGTGATATTAGCATTTTTCCACCACGATATGCATAGTAGATAAGTTCAGAACTGAAGTTGGTTGATGACTTGATGTGTTTGTGGGTCCCAGTCATCCCCCATATTTCATTATCATCATCATCATCATGATATATCTGCTGATGATGGGCATCGGTGAAACATAGGATATATGCATCTGTGTTCGGTGATTTGATTAGACATTTTGTGTATGAATTAATGGATGAGGATTACACTCTTTGATTGCTTGTAAAATGCAGATAGTAGTGGAGGATAGAATCTATTGAAGATAGTCGAGACTTGAATGTCGGCTGTCAAGGATAAAAAAAAAAAAAAAAAAGATAAATGTCTTAATCTCTTCTTGAGTACGGATGTTGACTTCACCACCACTATACTCTATAGCTCTTGTTGATCTTGCAAAGTGGGGTTTGACTCAGAATAGGAAATCAGGGACGTTCTAGGAATCCAAAGGAAATCATCTTAAGAGTAATGATTGGAATGGCAAGAAATCTCCATTACTTGTTAGTTAATCATAGGAGGGCACAGGCACAAAAATGATCTTTTCTTTCGGTTGCCCAATATAATGCCAATAGTTGTGCTACATGGAAGAAGATAGATATGTGCAAGGGAAGCAATTTACTCGAGTTATGAAAGCCAAAACACAAGTGGGTGTTGAATAAGGCACTTCACTAACAAATCCTACTGGGAATCTCAACAGTCAACACAAACAACAACTTGAAATTCCATTTTCAAGTTTAAACTATTAAGACTTATTAAACGTCTTTATTTTTAACTATTAGAGCAACAAAATCACAGGAAAGAAAAAAAAAAAAAAAACTAACGACTTGTTTGGATGAGCTGTTGAAATAGTTATTATCATACTCAAATGTAATACGCATTTGGTTGGATCATTATTTGAATGGAATTATTTAAATGTTTTACTATTTTATTTCACAATAATTCAATTCAAATCCAAATTTAAATTTTAACTTTTTAGAAATTTGTACCACATTTATTTTTCTACATTCACATTATTCAAATTTTATCTTTAACAAAATTATTCGAACACATATTTCATTTTAAATACACAATTCAAGTTCTACATTTGAATGCAAACATACAGTTTGAATGAATATTCAAGTGTAATCTATTATCCAAACATGTCATTAATGAATAGGAACACATAAAACTTGTTCACCCTCAATATGAGAGTTATGTTCAATTTTAACTGTTGCAGTAATTCACTATGATAAAAAAGAAAATTATAAGAGAATCACACATAATTTAGAGTCATTGCGTTTGTTTCTCCAAGTTCTAATAGAACAACCCCCTTCTCATTGTAAAGAAATTAGAACAACTAAAATTACACGTGTGAAAATTTTAAATTATCTTTAATAAAATCTTGATTCCGATCTCCGCCTCATCAATCTTATCATAAAAGTCGATCGACGTGTTGTCTCTGTATCATAACAACAACAACAACAATGAAGCTCCACATGCTCAACATAAACTTCCGCCTAATTGTATTGAGCAAGTGGACCTTTTTCTTTCCTGCCTAATCTACTTCACTGTGGGCTTGAGTAATGATTGGTTCGTTGTGCCTTACAGAAAACCTACTCCATGCTTTTGACCCACTAAAGAAAATAAAAAAGAAAAAACCTCGTCAACTCATGTTTTTTGTAGGAGAAGCAAACTTTGGTACAATTGAAGCTGTTTCATAGAATTTGATCAACCTAAAATACTATATATATACATATATAAATACATCTATGATTCAAACTACTTTTCCACCAACCTTCCAATCAAAACTTCAACTTAGTAAGAGATTCTTTCCCACCCCCAATGGATACCGATCATGAAAGCAATTGATGAACATGGATTTGATTATAGGGGGGGAAAAAAAAAGAAAAAGAAAAAAGATACAAAATGAAAACCAAAAAGGAAGCAAAGTGGATGGAAAACCAAGTTGCTACCGATATATACACCTTATTCACGCTGGGGCCTCTAATCTTTTGCTTCTCTTTTTTTGAATCCCGTGAGCAACACGGGACATCTTCTAAGCTCTAGCTAAAGGGCACCAAAAAAAAAAAAAAAAAAAGTCCTTACATTTTAGAACCCTCAAGTTTTAACTTTATTCCATCCTTATCACACGCACGAATCTCATTTTTATACTCTATATTAAGAGTGTGTGTGTATATATGCTCATCTTCTGCTTTTATCTCATTCTCACACCTTTACTCGTGCATGCCTAGCTACTTGATTTCTAGGGAGAAAAAGTTGCACTCACACACACACACACACAAATATATATATATATATATATATATATAGGGTAAAATTTGCGATCCCCACACGAGGGGCCACTATTTTATTACTATTATATCTATTCACTTTGGCCGAAAGATGCTGCAGAAAATGTGAGCTAGGGAAAGAATCAATTTCTTGCTCTATTCTTACTAATCTGAAAAGTACTATAATCGTTCTAGTAGTACAAAACTTTTCTTTTATTATTTTAATAAAAGAGAACCCCCATGAATTGCCTTATAATCTCTTTTTAGCCTAGCTTATTTATTGGCTTGTTTATTCTTTGAAAATTAATGTTTGGGACACCATTGTATTGAATATTATTGGACAAACTCGTTAACATTGGTATTTTTTTTTTCTTACTAATAAACTTTATTGTGGGAGATAAATTCTTCACCTTGTAGACTCAAGTTTATTGTGAAGTTATTGCTAGATTATATCTGCAACTATTATTGATATATATTAATATTGTACTTATTCTTTAGCTTTAGCACTTTGATTTTATTTATTCATTTTTGGTCGGAAGTAACACTTTGAATGTTCAATCATGAAAAAATGCCATTTCATATTATAAAGAAATTCCCACCTGTATTAGGCTTTAACTACCCATATGTTTCCTATAATATATATATATATATATATATATATCTCTCTTAGAAAAAGACACCTAGTTCTTAAATTGTTTCCGACTTTTAAATATATGTTTGGGAGATTAGTGAAGCACATGGGGTGGTGTATCTCTCTTGAAGTTATTAAACAATAATTATTATTGTGTATAATAACCTGATCGAGTGTATAAATTATTATTAGGATTATTTTGTAGGTTAATTAAATCCTACCCTACGAAATGATTTTATTCTCCCAAGCATGCATTCCCACATCTAAATTATTATTGCCATTGATTTTGTACCAATTATCATCATAATACGACAAGCCACTAAACTAATACCTTCTCTCTTTAATTTGTCCTAGTCTATGTTTGAGGCTCCAACTTGGATTACAATATCATCATATATATCAGAATTCAATAATCTTTCTGGTTATAATTTAAAAGGAAATACTATATATAAAACTATAATATAATAGTGACATCACTCTACATATATATATATATTATATTCATTTACCAATGTATGCTTATGGATTTTATATATATATATGCATGTGGCTTTCACGTAACGTAGTGGCGTTACAAGAAAGGTAATAGGCAACTTGTGGTCAGTACATTTTCAGTTAAGGGTGTCTACTGAAGTCAATCTTAAATTTTGGAAAAAATAATAACTTTAACTTTGAGATTAAACATAAGATTTACTTAAAAAGAAAGAAAGAAAGAAAGAAAGAAAGAAAGAAAACATAAGATTTAGACATTAGTTTTATTGTTAAAGAAGGAAACACTTTGCTTAATTTGGATTAACTCTCAATAGGACTAAGCATTATTGCCTTGCATTTTCCACTAACATCTATGAGTTATAGCTATGAAACATTTAATCAATTGTGTAGATATGTTTTGTCCCTTTTGAACGAAAAAGATGCATAAAGGACAAATGGACGTAACATATATGCATTAGTCTTTGTAAACAATTAAACTATTTTTCCACCCACGTGGATAAGAAGGAAAGAAAATAAGAGAAAAAAGAAAAAAATCATAAAGGAAAGAAAATCAAACGGGTGGAAAAGATTTTGATTTTATTTTTATTTAATTGTTTGGTATGAAAAAACGAGGAAATTTTTTTTTTTACCTTTTCTTATTTGATATTGTGTTTGGTATTGTAAGTGAAATCAAAGGGAAATAAAAATTATTGTTAGTACTATAACCTTTTTTTCCCTCAATTTTAATTATCAGTTTTTTTTTTTTCAAATTTTTTTACTCGATTAAAAAGGTCAATTTAGTAATTTTGTTTCCTTCATGTTGAAGTTAAAGTTTTCCGTCATAAAATTGACCCACTTGTGTAAAGAAAATATGATGAGATCCACCTTCTAGTTTTTCTATTCAAATTTCCTTTATATTCGTTTTTCTTTCCTACCAAACACCTCAAATTATCAGTTTTTATCTCAAATTTGTTTCAACATTTTCTTCCCTTCCCTCCTCATTCATACCAAATAGAGTCTATTTTAAGGTTCCTATTATAGACGAAGCTATGTTCTACTTATTACGGGCACATACTCCCACTGAGAATTTGATTTTTTTTAAGGCATGTAATTTTCTAGAATTAGTGATTCTACCCACTAATGAATTTATAAAATCACAATGGTGCCCCCACTTATGGACAAAAACAATTCTATTTGTGCCCCCACATAAAATTAAGAGTTCAAACTATACCAAATCAATAAGACCCAACATGTTCAATCAATTAAAATAAGGCTCAACGCTTAAAATTATATTGTAAATCTCTTCTATATTTTAATGTTTCATATTGTCCGAAAATTTTCAAGTTTCATGACTTCATTACTAATTCTACTTAGTCAATAGACTGCACAGCATTGGAGTCGTGATGATAAGAGTGAAACCGAACTTTGTCTCCAAGTAAAATTTAGTCTAGTAGTTTTTCATTTTGTTGTTAAGTCCTTGACTTTCTGTTATAGATGAAAGGGATTGAAATAGAATCACCATAAATGATTATGCTTTTCTGCTTGGTTGATTAACGTATTATATACATCTTGAAAACTTATATTATTTATATAGAACCAATATGTGGAGACCGTCATACTTTCATTGACGTATCCAAAGGTACTTTCTAAACAAAAATCCAAAGGAAGAAGAATGATAGCTTGAGTGAATAATATTGACTTGGGGGACATAATTTGAGAGTGAAGAAGACAAGTGAGAGATGTTGTCCACTACTTCCATACAAATGAGTATTGTTAAGGCAAAATTTTTTTGTCCAATCTGGACCCTCACAATGCCTAGCATCTCCACGTACAAAGACAATGACAAGCTCCTATTACTTGTTCAAAGAGTGCAACTTTGTTTCATATTCACACAACCATTGACGACTATTTTATCGATTTTTGTTAATATTTTAACTGTCCTCATATATAAAATATGGTCCATAAATTGGCCATGCCATTTTGTCCATTATTCACCCCCTTAGACGCCCTACAAATCCAATCTAAGCTTTCTATCTCATGTTTCTAGTTATGAGACTATACTAGTCGGTCCATCTAAAAGTCCCACAAATCTATGCCAAAATTTTCCATCCCTAGCTTTCCCACCCAAGATCCTCGTTTTCAAGGGAAAGTTTTGTTCACCTTTATTTTATTTTATTTATTTTATTTTAGTGTTTCTAAAGAATTCTCATGCATTTTCTTAATAAGGTTTCCATTCCGTATGGCCCATGCAAATCTCAAGAAATAGTACGACAACAAATCAGAGTCTTAATAGTCTCACGTTAAGTTTGGTATGTATGAGTGGCAGTGTAAGTAAATTCCAAACTAAGAAGTTGCAAGTGGATATTTTTCTAATTAGGTTAAGTAGGTTTTAGGCAAATGAACTACTTTTTGATCGTACAGATGGTGATATGAAATAATAATAATAATAATGATGATGATCTCAACTGCATGAATTTTTTTGTTGTTGAATTCCACTTCACAATAGGAAATCAAATTTCAACATATCAAGTCAATTTGTCCGTCATTATAGTAAGATCAAAACTACTCATGTTTAGAATATAAGCTAACTGATTAACTAAGAAACCGTTGACCAGTTACATTTTTACCGACCAAATTATTATGGCAAAAAAAAAAAAAAAAAAAAAAAAAACTAACTACCTAAAAAAAAAATCATATTTCTTGATCAAAGAACGAAACTCAAGGCCAATCTCACATGTGTTAGATTCTCTAAAGTCAATTAACCAAATAATTGTGTACAAACTTCCCAGAGGCTGACCCAAAATCCCAACCATTTTTATAAAAAAATTTTGGTTTTGGTCTTTACTAGGGAGAAGATCAGTGCTTCTACCACGTGCTCAACCTGAAAAAGTAACCGTTAATAATGAATAGCTAGGTTTCTCAATTATAAGCAAATGTGCAGTGATTTCCTGAAACAAGCAAGTAGAGGGAAGAATAAATAAATAATAAATAATAAATAATAAATAAATAAAAGAAAAGAAAAGAAAAGCGTACGCTGTTTTCTGCAATCTTCATTGACAAATTGACACGCAAATTTTTAAAGTCTTGTTCACAAAATAATGCAATTTGGCTCTTATTTGCGTATAGGATGGCAGGCCTACTCTGATCATATCCACGCGACATTTCCAACCAAACAAAAAATCTAATGTATGCCCTTGATGCCAATGAGTTATGATGCCAATGAGTTATTATTTAGCCGTCTAGAAACTATATTTATGGTGTATTATATTCAAACTAGAATATAACATGCATTTAAATGTTTTCTTATATTGTATTAAAATATAATGTGAATACTTGAATTGTTGTTGAGAGAGCATGTGATATAATTAATAAAAATAGATAGAAAAAGAGAAGAGATGAATGTTGATTATATTAGATTTAAATTTAAAAGTATTTATGTTTATATAGAATATATGAGATATCCAAACATATATTATATTGCATACGAATATAATATAGGATGAATCATGTTTCCAAATCAATACATGTTTGATTTAGCATTGCAAATAAGCAAGTTTTACTTTTTTTATTAATCTTTTATTAAATTTCCTGGCGATGTTTTTTTTTTTTTTTGGTTGCAAGGCACTTACATAATTTGGAAGAAGTAATACCCTTTTGTGTGAATATGGATCCCATAGATTATATGTTCTTATCATTGTAGGACTAGCTTGAATTCCAAATCTTATTAGTAAGATCTAGCTTTTAACTATTAAAAATTAGCGCCCTAATTCTATCACCGGGATCAATTAAATCACCGAAGAAAATAAACAATTGCAAAACATGCAAATTCTTATATGGGTTTGTCTTAATGTGAAATTGCGTCATGTTTTAGCCGCTGCAGTAATTCACTATGATGATCAAGAAGTTTACAGGAGAAATTCACACCCTCACACTCCTTGCATTTTTTATCTAACCTCTCTCCTAAATAATCTCTAATGACGGCACCCCATATTAATGAATAGAAATTAAGGTAATCAAAATTACAAGTGAAATCTCCAAAATACCTTTAATAAAACAACTCTGAAATATTGTAGACCTTTTGGGGGTTTTGCCCCAATTCCCTAGGAGAAGGGCTTCCTGCCCCCTTTCCAAACTACACGGTGACCTTACTGCAAAGGTCGATTAGTGTGAGGTCTCCGTGTAGGACATTATTAAGCGTTACAACTTAACATTAAAAACCTTATCAAATGACCCGTGGTGCTAAATTGGGGCTCTTAAAAGGGTATATGTTAAGATGGCCAAGTATCTAAAAAAAAGGATTTTATGACCAATGCAAAAACTTATACAAGATGACAAAACCTGTCAAATATCACCTTTGGCCTTGATGACAAAAAATGACACAAAAAAAACTAAAGAAATACAACCTAACGGTTGCAAAATGCTAGCCATGGTACAACCAACGCCTTTAGTGTCGTAAATCCAATTAGAAAATTTTTTTTTAAAAAAAACATAAAATAAAAAGAAGAAGAATAGAATTTTGTAAGTTTTTTTTTTTTTTTTTTTTTTGTTCTTTTGTTTTTAACAGCCGGCCGATGCCATGCCAGCTTTCTAAGCAGTAACGGGCAACTTCCCATGCAGCCATTATTCCCTGTTCCTGTCTTGCTCGGAATAGATTGATTCTGTAAATTTAACCCCCTCTTTTTTTTTCTTTTTTTTTTTTCTTGTGGATTGTTCATCGACACCTTTTTTCAGTCAGTTTCCTAAAATTTAAAAAAAAAAAAAAAATCCCTTCTAATTCTAAAGATTCCACTCCCTTTAATCGATTGTTTCAGGCCTTTCCTTCCTAAAAGTATGCGTCGACTCTCTCTTTTTTCTTTTTTCTTTTTCCCAAGTTTTTTTTTGTTTTTACTATCATTTAAAGAACAAGAGTTACTTTTGCAGTAGGATTCGTTTCTAGTAGAATGTTAAAAAAAAAAAAAAAAAACACTAAACAATACAAAAATTAAAGAAGAAAGAAAAAAAAAAAAGTGAAGAAAATGTTCACCTTTCAAATGTTATAATGCAAAAAATTCTAAAGAGGGCCTTGAAGGAGTATTTATATGTTAACATTTGATTCATGTGCTTTAATTCCATTAACTAATAAATTGAAATAAAATAAACGACAATATATCAATATAGCAAAGAAAACTAGGACCCTTTTTATCAATATAGAATTTTTTCCCCCTCATAAATTTGTGGTCTATCAAAAAAAAAAAAGCGCAAATAATATAACATATATTTGCATTAATTCATATGTAGTACTTCCAATTTTATTTTCCTTTTTTTTTTTGAGTGTTAATTATCAACCAGGATGAGAATAAACAGGGGCCAAAAAAAAAAAAAGAACAGAATAAAATAAAATAAAATAAATTAGAAGAGTACTAAGGAACATAATGAATGAGAGCAAAGAATGCCCTCACCTTGAGGGAACAATGGAACATCTCCTATAGCTATAGTCTTATATATATATATATATATGCTTATATAAGTTATAACCAATGATTAGCTTATTAGATTTTTTATCAACAAAACAGCTTTTCTTAATGTTTCATCTTTCTAATTAGTAAAGAAAATTAGCACAAAGTAAGTTTTGTTAATTGAAGTTAGTGTACAACGACAATGTGGACTTATGATTGTATATGCTTCCCCCTTTATCTTTGCTGTCTAAACAAATTGCATCATTACTTCTGGGCCATAGATTGGTCAGACCAAAGCCAGGAATAAAACAACAAAGTTAACCAAATTAAAAAAAAAAAATTAACATCCAAAATGCAATTGATTCCAGCGAGGAAATCCTAACGCTCCGTCTACTAATTATTAATTTAAAAAGTAATTTTTCACGATAAGATATCCATATCATGGTCATCATAATAAAGAAAAATACAAAATTAATTAAATTTGATAAAAACATGATCCTATAGATAAAGTAATTTTCATACCCTACTCTAAAATTCTTCTAATAAAAATAAGAAAAATAAATAAAACATTCTTTTTTACTTTAGTACTAAAATACCGTTAAGAAAAGTGGACAGGCTCCCCAACATAATCACTTCCCCAAATCCAACACTTTATTAGCTAAAAGAACCGTTAGCTCTTTAAGAACAGTAAATAGAATAATTAGATTAATTAATTATCTTTTAAGGAAAGAATTAAGATTAACTTAATGCAACACAATCAAGTTAGTCATTTTCAGGAAAACAGAAGGGTAATTTAGTGAATTAAAAGAATTTAAGAAATATTTACCCAAAATCTAATAGTGGGTCCCACTCATTAACAGCTATAAATTCCAAAGCTTTGTTAACCCAACAAAGTCTCTCTCTCTCTCTCTACAGAAAAAAGCTCTCTTTCTCTCTCTCGCTCCAACTTCTTCTTCTTCTTCGCCATTTTCGGTTTTCACTTCACTCTCAGACCAACTACTTTTTCAGAGAGAGAGAAGAGAAGACGATTCGTTTCTGATTGGTTCACAATGGTCGACGTAGACCGGAGAATGACCGGTCTGAATCCGGCTCACGTAGCCGGCCTCCGCCGGCTATCGGCGCGAGCCGCGGCGGCCCCAGCCACAGGGGCGGCCGCCACTCCATCGCTTCCGGCGCGAAACGGCCTCCTCTCGTTCTCGTCCTTGGCGGAGAAGGTGATATCGCATCTCCGAAGCTCCGGCGTTCAGGTCCAGACAGGTCTCTCCGACGCCGAGTTCGCCCGCGCCGAGGCCGAGTTCGGCTTCGCCTTCCCTCCCGATCTTCGCGCCGTCCTCTCCGCCGGCCTCCCCGTCGGCGCCGGATTCCCCGACTGGCGGTCCCCCGGCGCTCGACTCCATCTCCGCGCCTCTCTGGACCTCCCGATCGCGGCGATTTCGTTCCAGATCGCGAGGAACACTCTCTGGTCGAAATCTTGGGGTCCGAGACCGTCCGATCCAGAGAAGGCTCTAAAAGTCGCGAGAAACGCTCTGAAGAGAGCTCCGCTTCTGATTCCGATCTTCAACCATTGTTACATCCCTTGCAATCCTTCCTTGGCGGGAAACCCTATCTTCTTCGTTGACGAGAATCGGATCTTCTGCTGCGGCCTGGATCTCTCCGATTTCTTCGACCGCGAGTCGCTGTTTCGGAGCTCCGAGTCCGATCCTCACCTTCTGAAGAAGCAGAGATCCGTGAGCGAGAAATCCGCCGGTTCGTCCTCAAATTTCTCACGCCGGAGTCTAGACACCGGCGCCAGGACGCCGCGGTGGGTGGAGTTCTGGAGCGACGCGGCGGTGGATCGGCGGCGGAGGAATTCGTCGTCGTCGTCGTGTTCTTCGCCGGAGAGATTCTTCGACATGCCAAGGACAGAGGCTCCGGAATGGGTGGACGAGTACGTGAAGCAAATAGGATCCGTTTTGAGGCGGGGCGGGTGGAGCGAATCGGATATATCCGAAATCGTACAGGTATCTGCTTCCGGATTCTTCCAAGGAGAGATGGTGTTGTTAGACAACCAAGCGGTTCTCGACGCTCTGCTCCTCAAAGCGGATCGCCTCTCCGATTCGCTCCGGAAATCCGGGTGGAGCTCCGAAGAGGTCTCCGACGCGTTCGGGTTCGATTTTCGACCGGAAAAGGAGAGGAAACCGGTTAAGAAGCTCTCGCCGGAGCTCGTGGAACGAATCGGGAAACTGGCGGAATCCGTCTCCCGGTCATGATACCGGCGTCCATTTTCTTTTTCTTTATTATTTTTTTTCTTTTAAAATTTTTAAAAAAGCATCGGGTTTTGGTTTTGTTTCCCCCCTTGGGTAAAAATATTGTATACATGGGGGAACGGGTTGTACTATGAAACAAAAATGTGTTATCACAAATTTAAAAAGAAGAAAAAAAAAAAAGGATAAAAAAGTTCTTATTACAACTAATATAAATAATTAAATTAAATCGAATTAGATTTTGTTATCTGTGTTCTTCTCTCTCTCTCTCTCTCTTAGATTTCGTGGATGTTCTAATAGTTATTTCGTAGATGTTCTAATAGTTATTTATTAGTTTTTTTAAATCTTTTACACTGAAACATAATTTTTTTTTAATAAATCGTGGTAAAAAAAAATAGAAGCTACACCAAAATATGTTGATTAGAGTATTCTTTTAGCATCCTTGTCATCTACACATTTTTTATGAAATTAATAATGAAAAAAATATAATAAAGTTTGACGGACGGAATATAAATACTAATTAGAAAGAAAATACATAAACAACTATTATATTAGCATTTATAGGAACCACTCGAACAACATTAACAATGTATAATTACGGTCTTGTTTGGCAAAAAGCTTTATTTAAACTAAAATGTATTTTTTTTATCATGTTTTTTGTCTTTTTCCTCAAAAAAGTTATTTGTCTTTTATGAAAATTCAAAAAAATTCAAAAAAATTTACTATTTAAACTTACAAATCTTAACTCAAACTTACACACCAAATACCCTCGTAGTGTCTACAACTCAAATAAATGTTATTTTAGATATATTAATAGCTTGGGAGAAAAAGAAAATAAAAAGGGCTCAGATTACGAAAATGCCCAGCAGCGCACGTGTGCAGTGTTTTTGTTGGGAGTTCAAAATGGCGTTTTGGAGAGCCCGCGTTTTGGAAGGCTGAGCTCCCCATTCCACGATCACGAAATTAGCTCTGTTAACGCTGGTGGTGTGGAACAGACAGCGCATCATTTTTCATATTTCCAAAACGTAAAAAAAAACAAAAAAACAAAACGTCCTCGTTTCGACTCGCATCCATCTCTTTTTGTTTCTTCAATTTGTTCAGAAAAATATTATTTATTATATTGAAAAATTTTATAAAAAAAATGTACCCCAGGTGAAGGAAAGTCTCTCCTTTTTAGAAAACCCATTTTAGGACAAAGATAAGAGAGAGAGAGAGAGAGAGAGAGATGTTAATTTGTTTTCCTTATTCCTTGGAATTTGAGAAAAGAGATAACGAGAGTGGATTTGAAAAAAGAAAAAAAGAAAAAAAAAACATGACAGAGAAACCACCTCAGTTCTCAGTCCGTTAAGCTTCTAAGAGACAGAACTACGAGGTGTGTGCGTGTTTTCGCTATCGTTGTTGTCATTTTTTTTTATTTATTTATTTGTTTGTTTTATTTTGTTAATAATTTTTTTTTTTTTTTTTTATAAAAAGAGTGGAGATTGGAGAAAGAGAGTTTTTGGTTGGATACGTATGAATCTGAAAAAATCGGAATGTGGAAAAAGGCGCTCGGCCAAAGTCTTTGTAATTGTTGAAAATATTGGAGGGCCTTTTCGGAATATAATCAAAATAGGGAGGGTCCATGTGATGTGGGCCCACTGCATTTCTGAGTCCGTACATGAGATGTGATAGTTAGGACTGGAGAAGGTGCAAAAGCGGAGCCTTCACACCCTTTATTCCTCTATTATTATTTTTTGTTTTTTTGCTTCTTGTTTCTTTTTTCTAATTTCTTATAATAATTAGTGACCGTAATTTTATTCATACAAAACTATAGTTTTATTTAATATTTAAGTTTAACTACAGTTAAAATATATTTTTTTCATCTTAATTTTTATTTTTTCTAAAAAATTAATAAAAATTTATAATTAATTTTTAAAAAGTCAATTAACTCTAACTTAAAAATTCTATATCTAACTGACGAACCAAACGTAAGGTATAAATATATTTTTAGTTCATTTGTGAGTTGTAAATACTTAACGTGAGACACTCACAGTTCTGACTCATGAGCTATAAATTTTTAATATGAACAGTCATAATTCAAAGCATTAAAAAGTTAATCTAATAGTTAAAATGAAAATTTCAACCAATAGGATAAAAGTTTAATCCCTACCATAAGCTCTTTTGTGGGTGTGTGTGTTATTGAATCTCATTTATTCCTCATTTCATTGCAATACTATGGAAAATTTCTAAAACAAAAACACGTCCCAAGCTTACAAACTTGTCATAAAATACACCAGGAATAGATATATTTTTTTTCTTAGGCCTTGTTTGGCAAAAAGTTTAGTTTAAACTAAACTGTACTTTTTTCATCATGTTTTTTGTCTTTTTTCCCAAAAAATTGTTTGTCTTTTCTGAAAATTCAAAAAAATTTACTATTTAAACTTACAAATCTTAACTCAAACTTACACACCAAACACCCCCTTAGTTAAGTCATATTCAAAATAGCGTTTTTACATATAAAAAAAAGTGTTTGACACATATTGGAAAGTAATCTTGGAATTTTATAAAATGTAATGATTTCGTGGGCCTTTTGTGTTTGTTTTTTCAAACATAGAAAATCTTTCTTTTTTGTTTGAGAAAATTATTCAAATAACTATCTTTTTTGAGTCTATTGATCAACATGACACAAATTATCTCATCTTAACTGACACGATATAAACTTTAGTTTAGTTTGTGTTATATTGGTCTAGCATTCTCTCTCTCTCTCTCTCTCTTTTTGTACAATGGTCTTTAAATTTATATCCTTTAACTACTTTTGGCACAATGTTTTAGGCATTTGTATAATATAAAAGACAAAAGTGGTTTAAGTTAAACACAAAGAGTGTATTGGATATTTTCTCCAACAACAATAACAACAATCTGTTTGTTCTAACTTCCAACAATAAAACAATTAGCAAACCTTGTAAATCATTGTACTCTTTAATCTAATTTTTTATGTTGAATTAAAGATAGTGTGATTATTGGTGATATTCCGAATCTGATCCCGTATGTATCTTTAGTTTAGAAATTCATTGCTACAATTGAAAGAAACTGATCCAACTCTACTCGAATGATTGTCCAGCTTTTTTTATTTTTTTAATATCAAATTGAGAGGGAAAAAAAAAATAGAAAGACATCCATTGATGGATACTTCTTATTATGGTTGTGATGTAGGACAATATAGAAAAACCAAAAAAAGAGAGAAAAGAGTGAAATAGAACCACTAGAGACAGAAAATGAGAGAGGATTTAAGAGAAGAACAATAAGAAGGCAACCAGAAACTCAATATCCATTAATCAATCATCAATTCTCTGAACAAAAAGATAAACTTTACTTGACTCTTAACATTCTAAATAATTATTAAAAATTAAACATATATCTGTATTTGAAATTAACTACTAAAATAAAAGATATCTTAACAGATTACTTTTCAAAATTAAATTCAAAATCTATACAAGATTCGATAAAAAAAATTTTAATATTAATTCTTGATCAGATTGATCTAATATAATTGAAGGCATTGAAATTCTGTGATCACAACAAAATTCTTCTTCTTTTTTTTTTTTTTTTTTTTTTTTTTTTTTTTTTTTTTCAGGTTTGGAAATACTATTGTGGGGGGGGGGTGTTGAACATTAGGGGAAGCATCAAATGCACGCCCAAAATGTCGTGGAGCGTGAAGAGTGTACGGACTAAAGAAGGGAGACATAGAATCTGCAAATTCGAAATATGTGTTTGTTTGGGTGAAAATTTAACCCTATGTTTGATTCAGTGGTTTGGTTTATCGGTGACTGTACAACGTTTATAACTCAAACCGCGTATAGCTGTTTGTCGGGTTTAAAAGCCGTTAAAAAAAAAAAAATCCCCCTCCAATATTTAGAAAAAATAAAATTAAAAAAACAGAAAATGTTTTATAACCATTTTGGTATTATTAATCTTTCTTCAGTAAGGTTTCAATCGGTAATGTATGTTTTTAATCATTAAATCTAATTAAAATAATATCAACGTAAAAAAAAAAAAAAAAAATAGTATCCATTACAGATTTAAAAATCAAATCCTACCGGAAATTTTTTTTTTCAAGTCTTACGGTAAAATTCTACCTTATAATTATTCATTCTTTTTCTTTAAACACTTGAATAATGCCTATCACCATCCATATTATACTAATGTTATATTCAAAGTAATAAATAAATAATAAAAAAAATTCCACCTTTATGGCATTATTAATCTTTTTTTAGTAAGGTCTCGATAGTGAAAGCTTCTTATTATCAGATCTAATCAAAATCATATAAAAATTAAAAAAAAATAAAATAAAATAAAACAAAAGATACTGTCGGTAACAAATCAGTAGTACATTTTTTTTTTCGAGTCTTATGATAGAAGTCGCCGTGTTATTATTCATTCTTTTTCCTAAATTAAACGACACTTGTATAGTACTTCCTGTCACCATCCATATATATATTTGTACTAATTCTCTAGATGTCAAGCATTAAATACAGAGCCAACAAGCTTGTCCATTATGTTTTATGCTCCATGCACGTAAAATTATTGTCCTAAATGTTTTAAGAGACAACGATTGTTTACCAACTCTAAACTTATTTCTTTAGCATAAAACTCTAAAAATTACCTATAATTGGAATTTAAATTAAAAATTAAAGATGAAGACTTCATATTTGTCTTAATTTGGAGGTAATAAATAAATTATTGTACTATATTGCTTTCCAACACAACGAAAGAGAGAATAGGACATCTTGTCCAAAAGGGTTTTCGTTAAGTAAGAAGAAAAACATTATTGTCTTGTCATATATAGTATATAAGTCTCGTATGATCATATTTTAAAGTTTTGCAAAATTAATTAGATTATAACATTCTTTTCCATGGAGAAAAAAGGCAATAATTGGACTTTTGACAAACAAAAAATATATATGGACCTTTTTGTTTCTTTTTTGGGGAAAGAAACAAATTAATGAATTATGTGAAAGAAAGGAACTAATAAATACCAAACCAAGAAATAATAATTAACAGAAGCCTAACGCGGAGAAGTGTGGAAATATGGAACTTCTTTTGACATCGGAAAGTCTCAAGCAACTTGCAAGGTTTTAATGTGAAATTGAGAGAAAAATAAATAAATAAATAAATAAAAAGAATAATTGGAAAGTCTCAAGCAAGTTGCAAGGTTTTAATGTGAAATTGAGAGAAAAATAAATAAACAAATAAAAAGAATGAAAGTGTGTAAAATATTGCACACAATAAATGCTCCAACGGTCACTGCCACCACTACCTGAATCGACCGTTGAGAGTCTCCGTCACGTGCACTTCCACCGCCTTTCTTCACCCTCTTCACATGTGCACCTTCTGCCATTTTCCTTGCTATCCTCTCATCACATGCTTATATACATTTATCTCTACAAAATAAAAATAAAAATAAAAAATAAAACAGAAGGGGAAAAAAAAATCATATGGTAGAGAATATCACTAAATTTTTACTGTTGTAGATGTAACTTAATGGTAAGTTCATATTTAATTTTATTATAAGATCTAAAGTTTAAATAATATTTTCACCTTAAACTCAATATTACATACTTATAATTAAAATAAACAAATGTTAGATCAGTTGGTAATTGGTCAAGTAAAGTTGTACACTTCAGTTAGATGTGACATACATATTATATTTGTGCTTTTTTTTTTTTTTTTTTGTTGGTAAGTTTTGAAGTCAAGTCATATTTATTATGATACGGATATGTTATATGGATGCTTTTGAATGTTAGATATAATTATAATCATATTAAGATTAAAAATATATATAAACTGACAGTTTCTTATATAAATTAAAATAGTTCTAATTAGAATCTTCTTATTGTAAAATTCATGATAATATGTATATAAGAGGTGTATTCTTCCTGGTCCTCTCATACTAGGGAAAGGTCCTCTCAATACACCAATGCTACACCTGATATCGAATTGTCTCACGACATTCTAAACCTAGTTCATGTTTCGTTTTAATAGGCGAACAACCCAACCTTTGAAAGATACTATAGACTTGGGTGGCAAAAAGCCGATATCGAAGTTCCAAAACTTCTTGCTGATGTGAGCTCTTGGGGTAGATCAGCTAGTTCTCCATGAAGTAACTTTTATCAGTTGAGTGATGGTCCTTCCACTCGACACCATTGGATCACTAAGGCTAACTTTCTTCCTTCTTGATGGATGAATCTTGCCGTCAAACTCCCTTCTGCCTTTGTACTCGATGGCCAATCTCCGTTTGGTCCGAGGAAACTTTTGCATGCCTTAGTTACCTTTAGGGAGGCCTATCCTTTTTCTTTTTAACAACAAAATAGAATCGAACTAGTACCATCTCAAATTCAAGTACCATTAAATCCTATCATTTGCCATTTGATTCGGTGATCATTGATAAATTGTAGAAAATCTCAATTCTATCATAATCATTTTGTTTTGTTTTGTTTTTTTTTTTTTAATGTAGGAAGAAAATGGCAATTGGATAAAAGTACTCGGGAGTTTCAATAATAGAGTCGCATAAATTATAGTTTCCAAAATATGTTAAAATAATAATAATAATAATAAATAAGTTGTCAAAGTGTTCCAAATACCGTGAGGGTGTCATATACATGTGTGTGTGTGTGTCTGTGTCTGTGTCTCTGTATATATATATATATATATATATATGTATGTATATGTAAATATGTGTATATGTTCGATGCAAATGGGCCATGATGGATTTAATTGGTGGTGGGGGGTGGGGGAAGGATGGGCCTAGAAGGGGTGTACTGTATGTTGGTGTCTGCAGATCCTGTGACACAACTACTATGTCCTGAGAGTGTGACTGATTTGTGACACCTGTCCAACCGAAAGCCCAAAAAGAAACCAGCAAAAGGGCAAAATCAGGTAGAGAGATGGCGAGGTGCAACATTACTGTCGTATGTGGTGATGTACTGAATCAGAAGGAAGATTGTTGGGGGGGGGGGGGGGGGAGGGGGGTCACTCAATTGTCTGTCATTACATATAGATACAGACAAAAATAGTAACTATTTATAGAGAAATATATATATATATATATATGTGTGTGCGCGCTAAAAAATAATTGTGTTCTTAGGGGATGTTTGGTGTGTAAGTTTGAGTTAAGATTTGTAAGTTTAAATAGTAAATTTTTTTGAATTTTTTTGAATTTTTAGAAAAGACAAACAACTTTTTGAGGAAAAAGACAAAAAATATTATGAAAAAAAATACAATTTAATTTAAACAGGACCCTTTACCAAACAAGACCTTAATTATGTGTTACTATCAAACGAGCGAAGATAATAACATTCCTTCACAGTTAATACAGCTGCCACTTTTGAGCTTTTATAATGGCATGATAAGACTAATCTTAATGCTGAAAACTATAGTACAGCTTTTTTTTTTTTTAATATCAAACAATACATATAAAAAGAAGCATCTTAGCTGCACTTTCTTTTTTTATTTGAAATAGTTTTACTTGAAATAGAAATTAACTGTTCAAAAAAAAAAAAAATTTTTTGTTCTTTTTTATCATTGAGCAGTTGAGATTGAAAACATATATTAGATAAAAACAAAAAAAAAAAACTTTATCTTTGTAAAGCAAGGATGGATATGTATGGGTACTTGTGATACCTTTCTCTAACACGACGGACATGAGAGTTAAAATTAACCCTCAAATCGGCAATGGGAAGCTCCCTACCCTGATTACACTATACTCTTATGTGTGTGTGTGTGTATATATATATATATAAAAGCTTTGGTATGAAGCCTTATAATTTGTTTTATATCTTGAATTGAATTTTAATATTTGATTTTGGATTTAATTTTGAGACTTAAATAACTCATTATCGTTAGATTTAAATTTGGCATTGAGATTTTAGCTCGTTTTGATGAGAAACATATTAATGGCTATATTACTAAATTTTATATTAAATTTAATAAAATTTGCTTTAATAATATACATCCGTCGTGTTCGTCCTGTCCCGTTGCAATCCTTACTACAATAATGATATATAGGCCGACGGATTTTTGAACTCTAGTGGTAGTAGTAGATTGAAATTTGAAGTCCAATAAGTGAAGATCACTTGGAGTTGTACAACTACTAGGCCAATTTGGCATTGACTGAAAATGGTAGGCTTTGGACCGTTGTGCCATTTGTTGGCATTATGTGAAATAGGGGAAATAGGCAGCTTCATTCAATGGTTTGGTCACAACATTATTGTAAAAACTTTTGTAGGGTCAGAATGCTGCAATATTTTCAATGGTTCCATGTGTGCCATTACATGTGTATATATAATCCAAAACAACCTTATTGATTGTATTAAGTATGGACAATGCTCTTCAAATCACTTTGTTTTTCCATTCAGAGACCAAATGGCCCCTCATTCCCGCCCCCCACAAAACGTTTTTTTGTCTTTCTTGTGCAAAAAATGTTTTTTTTTTTTTTAATATTATATGTTTCATTTACATTTTCATTATTATTATTATTATTATTTATTTTTGCTATAATTGAACACAATTACTTGGAAAAAAAAATGGCTTTAACGATCCATTTTTAACATTGGTTGAGCTGTATATCTGTTGAATTGATTGAGAAAACGACCGTTGTTTCTTTAATATAGGGAAAGGTTTAGGTGATGAATAAATACCCTTTTCTCAGCTTGCTTTAATGTACAAGAAGAATTGCTTCACAGCTTATATTATATATTCTAGACGTTGATAAGCAGATGCTTTCTAATAAGTAGCTAAAAGAAATAAAAGCAAAGCCTTGAATGAACACTGTTTGGAAAAATATTTGTCACCAATTGGGCCCCACTTGCTAGTTTTGGTCTAAACCTATCGATCTTGACGCCCTGACCACCGAAAGGGGCAAAAAAAAAAAAAAAAAAAAAGATCAATTGCCGCCGAGAAAAAAAAAAAAAACGAAAATATGTTGACAAAAATTGTTGCATTGTTATTGTTCACTATTTTTTTTTTTTTTTTAAATAGTAAATTATAAGAAGAGATGTTTCAATCAGATTACGATTATAAAATATGTTATGGGGTAATTGATGTAGCCGAATATGTTGATTTCATCGACATCTTGAATAGACATCAATTTTCATGAATTTTACATTCGCACTCAGGTCTATACAGATTGGTCTAAACAGGAAAATCCTGAGTATGGTAGCTGATCGAGCTCTTCCACAGCTTGGTGAAGACTCAAGGGGCTCTTGTCTGAGGAGCACTTACCTTTTCTGAGGAGTGTTCTGCAGGAATCTCCATGACATTCCCTTAATGTTTCCTGTAACATAACACCCAATCCGTTGGGAAAGGAGACACTTGACACCAGAGGAGGTTATTTGCTATATTCTATGAGACCCGGTTGTCCTGACCCACCGGGTTAGATCCGATCAATGTTCGGATCAACAATGCATCCCTAAGTAATGGATTTTGTTTTACCTATCATTATTCCGCCTATCTCATTATTGTCTTTTTTGCTCGGACTACTTATTTAAGTATCGGAGTTAGTGTCCCCTTACTTCAAGTCTTCTCTCATTTCCTTGCAAGCTTACCAAGTAGAATAATTTGAATACCATGTGCATCCACACACGATTTTGTGTCCACTTTCCGACATCACAGAAGTGAATATAACGATATAGTTTAAGTAATTCTCTAACAAGACCCAACCCCATTTAAATATGGAAATTTTTTTGTATCTAAATCCTATAAATATGACCAATGATCCTACCAGTAGTTGATTCTATCAAAACATAAAAAAATGCACCCTATTATATAATATCTTCTTTATTTATACAATACAACCATAAGATATAAATCTTGTGATCATAATATCTAACTCATATTAAAGGAGTACTTGATAAAAATTTGACAATTTACTACTATATTTGTCAATTTTTTTTTTGCCCTTTAATTTGTCTTGGTTTATGAAAAAAAAAAAAATCAAGAAATATGATTAGAAGTACGGAAGTCATATGGAAGTGAAATGAGCACTGTTAATGTTATATATGTCTTTTCCATTGGGTCCCCTTTTATGCTTTCAGGAGTGCATAAAAAGTCCATAAAAGGCCCTATCAATATCAAGTACCCCCACCGAAAAGGACAATTATAAGATTATTTGCAAACCTACCCCGAGCACAACAAAAATAAAAGTACTTTTTAGAACTTGGCATGACAAGCCAACTTATTAAGCAATATACTTAGGGCCGTTTGGTTGATAAGCTCGATTTAAACTAAACTGTATTTTTTTATCATGTTTTTTATCTTTTTTTTCAAAATTTTTTATCTTTTCTAAAAAAGTCAACTAAAATTATTATTTAAACTTACAAATCTTAACTCAAACTCATGCACCAAACTAATCCTTAGATTGTGTAACTATTAATTTTTTAAATGAAAAAAAATATATATATAAAGAAGAAGAAGAGAAAGGTGAAAAGGTTAGTGCACGGTCAGTTTCATAATTAACCATCTGATCAGGTAGTTCACCAACAATCAAGGAGAGTGTCAAGGAAGATTAAAAAGTACTTGGAAAATGTTGAATCAAATATTGATATATCTATAAGATTCTGGACTTGTTTTTTAATCTCCCCCCAAGAGGAATCCACTGATTAATAATCAGTTCGGACCCACTAAAAGATAGGAAGGACATATGTTCACCTATATTGCTTTTAAAGAGGCTAACAAATCTTTTCCCATAATCTCCACAAGTCAAACGATTAATAGCTTGCAAGTTGACTCTTTTTATTTTTAACCTAGCTTCTGTCCGTCTCTCATATTCAAACATAAGTTTTTTTATCACAGTTTTTATTTTTTTTCTAAAAAGTTAATAAAAATTATAATTAATTTTTAAAAAGCCAACCAACTACAATATAAAAATTTTATTTCAAACCGGTACACCAAACACACTCGTTAAACTTGCAATATGACTTTGGTACCTCGCTTTATGAGGATTTGTAAATTTAACCTTGATATTCTCACGGTTCTTATTTTACTCTATCATAATAAAACTACATAGCATTAGATAATACGTACAAATATACACCAAACTTTTCATTACTAGGAATTATGTTCCGAGCTTTTACAATCCAATCAAGAAGATCGTCATTTAATGGATGGAAGTTTTCACGATTTTTGCATAAAATGCACCCTTTTTATTGTTAATTGACAAGTTGGACACCAATTATTATTATTATTTTTTAACTTTTAGCATTTTAGTCCCTAATTGTCAATTAATTAATAGGAATTTGTTATCGATTGGACAACAAATTTGAAATTTGTAAAATTTGAAATTAAGAAGTTTGGAGTCTAACCTGTTGTTGTAAGGTGGTACGTGGCTGCTCCGGTTTCACTACTGTTACAGGGAAGGCTAGGCTGGGCAAGTCTTGGGCTGCCGAACATGAAACGGGTCATGCATGGTCAAATCCTACCCGATAGCCGAGCATGGGAGTGGTCTTGGAACCTTCCCCGCAGAATCCGAGACCAACCAACGAAGAGCACCACTAACCTTCCTACAAGGCTTTCGCGCTCCTCTGACACGTGTCAAGGGCACGACGGTTTGTTATAACCAATCCGAGACCACTCAGCTTGTAGGCTAGTGGCCGGACATAAGGAATCCACATATTCGACACGTGGTGCCCAACCCGTGTCCCTCCCAACAGCATCCTGCATTTCCTGTAATGACTTGAGATACTATTCACACTCGGGACAAGTTGTGGGAGTATAGTCAATTTCCCGTTTTCCGGGTTAACTAGTTTTTTGGGCTGGGTCTGACCAGGGCATGTCTTGATAAAATATTTTATAAATACCGAACTCACATAACTTACCAGGTACATACATTTTTGCCTATCAAATATTCTACCTCACTCCAAGCGTTTTAGCTCACTCCGAGCTCTTTTCTTCTTCTTTGCAGGCTTACTTGGTGGAGTACCAATCCGATCACCATGCACAGCCGTACGTGGTATTGAAATCGATTTTAAATCATGTTAGAAGAGCTTGCTCCTTTCAAAAATAAATAAATAAATAAGAGTTAGAAGAGCTTGCCAATCTAGTTTAGTTTCTCTAGATATGCGCCTTTACTGCGAGTAGTCGTATATGAGTGTGTATAGACGCCTCTTTATCTGAAGGGCTAAAATACGAGTGAGAATCCCGAGGCTTTGAGTTTGGCCTTTCACCCATTCACAAAAAGTTTAGGGGTGTATTTGTTTTTGTTTTTTTTTTTTTTTTAAGCAGTAATATTTATGAGGACATACCAAAGATCTAGTTAAGAGAGGAATGAAACGTGTGGAAAAGTAGAATTCAAGACAAACGAGAAGAAATGGTTTTATAAGGGAAGACCAAAAAAGGTGGAACACTTTCACATTGATCGGATATATATGTGTATGTGCATACATGTACAACACATTCTTTGTAAAAGAACGAAACAAGTTTTTCATGTACCCCGTTCACTTCCCTGAATTAAATATTGCTGTACAATTCCTGTTTAAAATTATGTATTAAATGTCAATGATTTTAAACAATTTTTCATGCCGTCCGGAGAAGGTCACTTTCATCCTTTTCTTCCTTTTGTGCAACAGTTGGAGAAGACGAACTTAATACCTTCACCCGAAATGTTGCCTGTATCATCACATTATTTACGTGAGAAGAAGAAGACGACGAAGAAAAAACACTATCGATAGACACAGTTATAAACCATCAAATTTTCATAGAAAACCATTAAATTTTCTTCATTTTTTATCTATGATATAATACATATGCGATATGACAGTTTAAAACCGTATCTAGGGTCTTTTTCATACCCTTCCACATAATCTCCTTAGAAAATATGTACTCAGCTTTCCATGTGAACTTTAAACCCTAGTAAGTGGTAAGATTAAGTATGAAGAATTTTATTTTTCCTCCCCACAATCTAAGTCACAAATGGATATGTAAAGTTAGCTTGTTTTAGTTTCTAACCTTTGTTCGATTAAAAGACATGGACTCATGACCTTCACCAAACATGACATGGACAACATTAGGAATGTAGTTACCTTCTTGTCAGAACCAAACTCAAGAGAATCGAATGGACGGAAACGAGTGGGAAAATTTGGACGTATCTGGTGTCGCCTACCCTCATTACTGCACATTTGGAGAGAAACTTTACGGGGGAGGAAAAAGATAAAGAAAAGAGAGAGAGAGAGAGAGAGAGAGAGAGAGAGAGAGAGAGAGAGAAGCTGGTTAGCATGACACACACAAAAGGCAGAGACTTTGTTTACTTACTTGGTGATCCAGGTGCCATGCTCGCTTCGCAAATCAGTCACGAAAAAGGCACCATCCTTGTAACTGATACGAGCATGCCTTTTTGAAACCTGAG
Organism: Ficus erecta; assembly: GCA_008635985.1. Classification (NCBI taxonomy): domain Eukaryota; kingdom Viridiplantae; phylum Streptophyta; class Magnoliopsida; order Rosales; family Moraceae; genus Ficus; species Ficus erecta. The sequence continues at coordinate 1,225,584 of BKCH01000050.1, forward strand.
GAAAGAAGAACAACATCAAAGCTTTAGATTAAAACAACAAAAGAAAGAAATGAGTTTGCTCCTGAAACGACAATTGAGTAGCCAGTTCACCTGTGGCAAAGGAAGTGTAATTGACGTTTCTGAAGAGTCGTCATGTGATACGCTCCTGAAACGACAATGAAATGTAAGAAGAGATTATAAACCTGACCAAAATAATAGAGAACTAGTACTCGTGTCGTATGACTACTATTAGTCGATGACTAGAGAAGAATTCTCTCTAATGCATGTGTAAAAAAGAAAAGGCGTACCCAACTATTGAGGGCTTGTTCTCATCCCGATTCAAGCGGATAGGCTGCAAAGTTCCAGTGTCACTTCCATATGGCAAAAGATACCACCTAGCAAAGAGAGAACTTCACATCAAAGGAGGTTTATGACAACATCTTAATATTGACCAAAACATATGCAGGGATTATGGCTTTTATACGCAATTTGGACCTATCGATCCCTGAACTTTCTAAGGAGTAGCAGTTTGGTCTCTCAACTTTTTTTATTTTTTATTTTTTTTTTGACAGTTTTGGTCCCCGACCATAAAATTACCGACCGATTTTTTTATTTAATGAAGATGATCACATGTCCATTGCTTGATAATTTGCAACTTTTTTTTTTTTTTTTGGGGTACAATTTCAAGTTTTACGTCATAGGCATGTGATTTCAAAATCTATCGTCATATTTATTGTCAGGATCCAATCCTGTCAAGTAATGATAGTAATAAGATCGGGACTAATTGGCCAAAAAAAAAAAGTTCAGAAACCAAACTGTTACAAATTAACTAAAAACCGAAAAAAATGAAGATATTAGGCTCGAAGACTCTTTTTTTGTGGCTGGAAATTGGACTTGAAGACTTACTCTCCCTTGATAGCACGTTCCAAAGCATCATTATCCTCGAACCATCTGCGTAGCTGGTCACTTGCCTGCATAGAAAATTAATAAATAGAGGCAATTAGATAGCATTGATTCTGCTAATTTTTAAAATTAAAAAAAAAAAAAAAACTGTTTCTGGAATGTTTATTAAAGCAACATACTTTGTCCGAAAGCCTGCAGCTTTGTGGTCGCCCTTCAAGTTTTGAACTGGAAAGAAGATTTAAAAAAAGATGTTAAAAAGTGAGAGAACAGAAACGGGACCCAAAAAAAAAAAAAGAAGGGTTCAAAGTAGTATCAGAGAGTAAGATAATCGCTAGATAGCGGAAATATATAGGACTCTCTTACTTACCTATTACCGCCTAAGACCCAATTTAACATCAAGGGCATTGCAATGTCAATAAAGAATCTCCCGCCGACTCGTCCTGGATGTGGTATTCTATACTTTGTCAAAAACTGCAAAGGAGAGATGCAAAACATCATGAGTATAACCGAAACAGTATGTAAACAAGATCCACTCGTTTGTTTGTATTGTTAATACAACAGAACTGACAAGAGGTCATACCGATAATGGACCAAGTCCTACACCCAGATAAGCTTTGTAAGTCGAAGCCATTAGCGCAGCCATTCTAGCCATTCCATGAATAATCGCGACTCGAAACCTTCTAGCTTTCTCATATCTGGATTGTAACAGAGAAACAACAAGAAAAAGTAAACGACACGACATGACAATGAATTCAACACTCAGTAATAATGGGTTTTTTTTTTTTTTTTTTAGGTAAGGATTGCATTGAAATTTTTCTTTTGGATAAATTGACTAGTGAAAAATAAAAAGAAAAAATTTAACATTACCTTTTTAGAGAAGAAACAATGTCTACAGGAGTTCCTGATTTGACGCTTTCTTCCCAGGCTTTATCAAGCTCCAATGCAAGCTGATAACTGTCCTGTAAAATTTAAACAATTGGCAAAAAGTAACTTTCAATTCTTCAAGTGGTTGGATCTAAACCAATTGTCCTTTTTAACGGATGATTCTACAAAAAGAGGTGAAACCTTGAATGAAATCGTATTGTACACTGAAAACGATGAACGTTTCGCCAAAAATGTGCATAACATTCAGCAAATCTTTACAACTAACAATGGTAGAAATATATTAATTAGCCTATAGAAGATTAAATGGTTCCAATCAACAAAGGAAACGAGGCATACCTCAATCGCCATGCAACCTCCTTGGCCCATATTTGGCTGCATAGCATGGATGGAATCGCCAAGCAAGGTCACACGCCCCTTTCCCCAAGTTAAAGTAGGTGTTCTATCGTATATGTCCCGCCGAAGAATTACGTCTTCATCTGTGGCAAGTATAAGATCTATCACATTGTCACACCATCCCTCAAATATTTTGAGCAACCTTTCCTTTTTGCCTGCCAAATGAGTGCAAAGTTAACCAATGGCAAGACTTCGTCACCTTTTATTTTGCTACTATATGAAAAATGTGCCAAATATTATTCCATACCCTTATATATATATTCTCAAGTTCTCATGGTTAAGTCTAATTTCAGAATTTTAAACTTATCGACGAATGTGTAACTAAGAAAACTAAGGTTTCACATATAGTTACCAACTTAACTTGGAAAACAATTTTGTATGCATAATAGTGGTACAAAATTAACAAGAGTTTTTGGGGCTCTGCATATATAAATCAGAAAGAGCATATAGCAATGGTATATACCACGGGGGCTATCGACACCACCAGGTGGTTCCTTGTGAAATGCGTACCACTGCATCTTCCCCGCACCCACATCCGAAGAAACAAAATATTGCTTGTGTCCCAAGAAAACTCGATACCTTCAGAAATAGAAATATAAATTTCCGTCTCCACACTGAAACACTACGATTATGTGTAAATCATGAGTCAAAATGCAATGTGAATGAGATGAGGCGTACCCTACTGTTTCAATGTCAGCAGGCACAAAATCTGCGATACCGGTGTAACATGTATAATCTGAGTAAATTGCTTCCGTTGAACCAAACAAGTTCTTCCTCACCTATCACGAATGCCAAAAAAATGCTCATCTAAGTTTGTGCGTAAAGGTTATACCACGAAGTTCACATGACATGCATATTTGCAATATGTTCAGTGAATTTAGGAAAAATCCCTGAATTTAGAGTATCAAATCATACCTTTGACCATATACCGTCAGCTCCAACCAGAAGATCACCTTCATAACGCTCTCCGTTCTCAAGGATTACAGTGACCTAAACTTGTGAAATTGAAAATAGACAAGAATAAATGTCAAGAAAACATCAAGCCACAAGCGCCTTAAGTAGATATGAAGAAGAAAGGAAAGCTTCAAGCAAATATAATAAGCCCCACCACATCATTACCTTGTCCCCATGATCCTCAAAATCAACAACATTACTTTCATTCTTAATGATATCTTCGCCGACAGCACAAGCAAGGATTTGTTGCAAGGCCATTCGGCTTATCACTCTTGTAACTGGAAGCCCCCGTTCGGCTGCGGGAGTGAAGGTGTCAAACTTGACGTACCTGATAACCAACTAAACATTACTCTTTGCCACTAGGTGTTTACAATTCAACAATTTCCCATGGGTAAAATCTCAATAAAATAATATGGAAATTTTTACCTTTAATTCATTACTCATTAGAACGGCTTACCAATTAGAATCCAAATCTTTTCTTTGATGCCAAGCTGAAAGTTTTCAGCTTCGTCCTTCTTATTCGTTTAAACAAACAGAAAAAAGCATTGAAAGGAAAGAGATATGAAGTGAATTGGAATTTCCAGACAATTTCCACATGTCACAAACTCGATGGAAACATTTTGAAGAAAACCAACACAGGGACTACGACACTGGATTATTGCTTTGGTATGTCCCTAAACTAGACAAAAGTTTCATTTTAGTCCCTAACCTTGTTAAAAAGTTTCCCATGACTCCTCTTTTGGAGAATTCTTTGGCAAGGTATTATACCAATACCACCAATAAGACACAATTTTTATCATTTTGACTTTCATCGGGTTCGATTAAACTGTCAAACTTTGTTCAATTTGATGCAGTTCTTATTTGATCAAACACAAAAAACAGTATCTGATTTTTTCAGAAGGTTAACAATTGTATCATGCCAGTAGGACATTTTTTCATAACTTACCACAAAATTCTCTTAAACATTATTATTCAATCCAACAATAAAAAAAAGAAAATTTTGTGGTAGGGTATGAAAAAATATCCTACAACCAGGAGACATTGATGAACAGTCAAATCTTTATCAAGTGGCCTTATATTATCATACTTTTGTTAATAGGATATAAATCTAACATGATTGAATTAAAAATTTTGTCCTAGGGTAGGATTCTCCGAAAAAATAAAACAAATAAATACACAAATAAATATCCTAGGTTTTTTTTTTTTTTTTTAATTGTTTGGTAAGTAATAAATTGTTTCAAAGGTTTTCATACAACTAAAAGCCGTCAATTCTTGAGTTGAAGTATATCGGTCCAAATTAGGGAGAAAGAAGTAAATAGCCGTTGTTGATGGTGTAATAGTTGCGGCGCTGGAGACCACCTATTCACCAGGGAACGAGGTGCGCGAGAACCAGTGGGCTCTTTTGCCCGCCCAATGGGGAAGATCCGACCACCTGATTAGACCCGACCAGACCAGAGAAGTCCCTTCTCGGGTCACCGGGTTTACCTACCAGCATCCCTGTTGGACTGATGATTCCCGAATTAGCTCTCCTTTGGGAACCTCGAGTGGATCACCATCGGGCTCCAAGGTACTAGCTCGAGCAATACTTCCCCGACCACAACTGATCCCCTTTCTGGATGGTTGGCCCATGCTACCCTTGCCACGTCGTCTCGTACCAGCGGACAATCGTACTGTGGTAGGGCATGCCAAACCTACTACTCTGCACCACTTAATACTTGACGTCCGGTACCTATTACTGTACCTGTCCTTGTCCCTACTCCGACAGCACCCTCCACCACCTGACCGAACTAACACAGTACTGACTGCCTGCGCCAGTACTAATGACCAGCAATCGTGTCCCCCCATCACCCGAATGGTAGGGCACATGACATCCGCCTAGTGGAGGTCAAGTATCCGTATATCCGGAGCATGTCTACCCGTTGGGACCACTCAGGATACAACCAATCAGGGTCACTCGGGGACCCAAACCAGTGGGAAACGCCAATAAATAAAGTAGTGCCTCGCTCACTCAGGTATGGACTAATTTTCCTTGCCAAAACTCTGCTTCTTCGCTTGCTCATCAGTGCCCCTTGCTGACTTAAGCATCGAAGTGCTTTTCGTAGACACCCCACTGGTGTCCCCCTAACTTCGAGGTGCTTTTCTTTTACAGGCGACTAGCTGGAGCACAACGGCACGAGGCGGGTCACATCAAGTGACCCTATCTGATGTTGTGTCAAAGATTTTTGGCATCAACATTTTGACGCTAGAAGGAGGGCACCACGCCTTTCCAAAAATAATTAATATTTGTAATTAACATTTTGGCGCTGTTTTTCAAAAAACAATTAATGTAAATAATAGGTTTTTAAAATATTTAGAGTAAACAACATATATATATCATGTAACTGATTCATTTACTATAAATTTCCCATGTAAATGATTTATCAACGTCTTGTAAATATATCATTTACAAAGTAAACTTACTTAATAAATTTACTATTTACTTTAAATATTTTAAAATCTTGCGATTTATTTCAATTAATTTTGTAAAAATGCTATTTATTATACTTCCCCCCACCCCAAAATTAAACTCTCTTAGAACTTAACTAGGCAGAATTAAGCTAGTCAAAGTCAAACACTAGATGTACTAATCAACTCTCATTTCATTACTCTTTCTTAGAATTCTCAAACTACACGAAAAAAATCTCCTATCAAAAAGATAGGATTCTAAACCATTTTATCATATCCAAAATATATTGAAATAATTATATATATAACAATTCAACAAAACTTGATGAAAATCAGACAGTTTAAAACACCAAAAGAATTCTCCTGCTTTCATCCCAAACCATAGCAGTCCTATCATGCTCAAGGGGAAAAAAAAAATTGACATACTGATAATTTCACACCTTGTGATAAGTTTCGAATTTTGTTCCAAATTATTAAAAAGAAAAAAGAAAAAAAAAAAAAGACAGACAGACAGAAAAAACAAACATGTTTGGGGATAAACTCCAAAACAAAGAGAGAGAAAGTTAAAATTAGTAAACTTACCAAGTACCAGAAACCCCATCAACCAAGCCATTAATCCGGTCACCGGTGACACACCCAATCCGCAAAACCTCGTCGGCGACGTCCAAATCAATAGCCTCCAAAGCAGCCAGAGCATTGCTCTGTATCTGAATCGGACCTCTGTACTGTCCCTCTCCTCTAATCGCACTCAAATCCTTCTCAAACACCAACACTTCAAATCCTTTCCTCTTCGCCGCTAACGCCAACACCAGCCCTCCAATTCCCCCGCCGGCTATCAACACCCTCAGCTTCTTCTCCGCCGGCTTCCCCCGCCTGTCGGTCTCCGCGGTGGCCGCGCTCTCCGTCGGCGCCGTCGCCACCGTGGCCTTAACCTCTCCGAAACTCCTCTTCTGCCTGATCGTTGTGGCCCATCTGCTGAAATGGTGGAAACAAGGCGAGAAGTCGAAAGAGAAGTCCTTGGAAGAGAGGTTGGGGAAGTGGGTTCTCGAGAAAACCGGCGTTGAGAGGCTCACGGCGTTGTAGCACACAGTGGAAGCCATTGTTGAAGCTGTTGTGAGTTGAGCTTTTTTCTTTGCTGGTCTCTCTGTCTCTCTCTCTGTCTTGGTTTTGTATTTGTGTATATATAAATATATATATATTTTAAATTTTTTTCTTTCCGGGGAATGAAAGTGAGGTTAGAGAGATAGAGAGATAGGAGAGAGAAAGGGTGGGGATGATCTTATATGAGAAGAACAGGAGCCAATGGAAAAAAGAATTGTGCTTCACCAATCGTGGAGATTCTTGTGCCATGTGGCGGTCTCTTGGCGTCCAAACTGAATTTTCTTGTGATTGAAAAAATGAAAAATAATTTAAAAAAATCTTAACCTTTGTTTTATATTCAAATTTAATTTTAATTAAATTATATTTTTTTTATCTTAGTTTTTATTTTTTAAAAAAAATTAAAAAAATTAAAATTAATTTTTAAAAATTTAATCAATTCTAATTTAAAAATTTTACCACTAACTAATTTTTCAAATTGAGACTAAAGGAGAATAAAAATTGTGAAAATTGGGATTTGTTTCATGAATTCGAACAACATACGTAATTACCAAACCAGTAAAGGACAATGTGGAACACGTAAACTTATTTCGGTGGACGTGGATTGCAGAATATCCTGGCCGCACATCTCCAAACCCATGGTGGTTGCGATGCGTACACGTGTAGATCATTAAAAAATCAGATGGGCCTGGACTTGTTTAACCTGGGCCGGGCCCAGCTATTTGTCCATTATTGAATTTTAGAAGACAGAACCAATTTTTTTTTTTTTTTTGGAAAAAAGTAATAATAAACTATAATATAAAATTTTAAACACAACAAATAAGATAATCAGAAATTGATGACCACATATGATATAAAAAAAGATGACCACATATAATATAAAAAATATCACTCCTCCTTTCTCATATCTCTCTCCTCCTCTCTCTTTTTCTCTCTAGCCTGAAACGGTGCACAGTTGTTTCATTACTAGACTTCACACGTAATCTTGTTGCCGAACTTCACACGTCGTCCCATCACTTGATCGAGCATGCGCACCATCGCCAGATCTTGCACTTAGGTTTTGTTTGTGAAGGTAAGGGTAGGCCTCACGATCCCATGGCGGCCTTGTGAACTTGTCCATGGAGATTATCGTTTCAGGAGAAGTCATCGACTTGAAAAGAAAATGCTTATTATTATTTTCTTGTAAATCTATTTTTTTAATTTAGAACATCCAAAAATTCATTTGTAAAACTATGTTTTATTTTTTAAAAATTTATTATAAAATTTTAAAATACTTATAAAACATGTTACATGTATAAATTCCTTTTAAGGTGCTAGATGACCCACGTAACAAACTTGAAAAACTTTGGGAAGCAAACATGCCCTCACCACAAAATGGTATTAGATTTTTCGTTCCTGTTATTATTATTATTATTATTTTTTTTTTTTGGCTCCTCTTTACGTGTGATGTGCTTCGAGTTAGAGATTAACAAATCACTGTCAATTAAAATATATATAAAAAAATTATTATGGTCATTCGTTCATGCGCTTAAGAAATAAGTGGAATATGGAATCTAATAGGATCTCCTTTCAGAAGGTTTTTTTTTTTCTTTTTTCCTTCATAGAACTAAAAAGTATCTGGTCCTCCATTTTAGTTTGTCAATATTTAGCTTATGTTTGATTTGTCAGTTAGAGATTAAAATTTTAAATTAGAGTTGGTTAACTTTTCAAAAATAAGTTATAAATTTTATTGACTAAAAATCAAGATGAAAAGATACAGTTTGATTGGAATTAAAATTAAATACCAAATAAAACCTTAGTCGTTCTTTAACTAGTATTTGACTAAAAATTAGGCACGCAACCCACTACTTCACTCCACTCGCACTTTCCATTTTCTTTCTTCGTTTCTTCAGTACTTTTGTTTGATTTTTGAGTTTTTTAATGATGTATTTCGCGATGAGGTATAAAAAGGAAAAATAGTACTTTATTGGCAGGATACATTTACGCACTTTTAGATTGTTATTTTCATTTTCATTCTCTTTCACCATCTCTCTCTATTATCTCACATTCGTTTCTTCTCTCTCTTTGTCTCTCTAATCCCAGTAGCACCATCTCTCATCTCTCTCTATTTTCTCCCATCAGCACCATCTCTCTTCTCTCTCTTTCCTCCCTTTTGGGCCATTCTCTCTCATCCATATTCTCCAACGCCCTCTTCACCTCTCTCTTCTCCCTCACCGGCCGCACCCATCTCGACCCTGAAATTTTGATCTCTCCTCATGATCTCTCTTTGCGGTCTCGCCATGTGCGATCTCCGGAAAGTATTCTGGTAGATTACCATTGGTATTCTACCACAATACCGTTATAGTTGGTTGGGAGTACTTCAGAAAAGACGTATTATGCTAGCCATTCAACTTATCTCGTCAAAAATCCTAAAACCCCTATAGATGAAGTAATATTCAAGAGATGTGTTTTTTGCAGCAATAATCAAAATCACCAATAATCTGGAGCTCTAAATATGGGCCACCCAACCTGCCCCATGCGGGCTTTACGGGTTTTACAGGTTAGGTCGGGAATCAGACCATGAAAGAGGAATGAGAGTCCAGCTTGATGGGAAAAATGTAAGCAAATAAAGAGAAAATTAGGTGCAGAGTCAAGTTTTAAGTACCTATTTATGATTTTGCCTACTCTAACATTAAAGTTGATAATTTTAATATTATGAAATGACAAAATTATTAACTTTAATGTTATGATGGGTATAAATATAAGGAGGTGTCAAATTTATGACATTCTTACATACCATAAGTAAAATATAATAAAAGGATATGGATCGAGTTGATCCGATTCATGCCTAGTTCAATTTGGATGTCTACAGATCGAGACATGTCCTACACTGGACTTATAATGTGGTAACGGACTGACCAATTTAGCTCAGCCCATATTTGCAAAATAAATACTAAATTTAATAATAAATAAATTGATTTTTTTTTTTTTTTTTGGCTCTTCTGCGGATTAACATGGCATGTCGTGAAAAGAAAGAAGCATGTTTGCTTGGATGAATTAGCGCATAGAGATCTACTAGGGGATTTATGCTGGTACTTTTTTCCTCCTCATCCAAATATAAGGCCAAAAGCCAGTTGGGAAAAATGAAGTCCTTACTGATTAGAGAGAGAAGAGTGAGAGACATTTACAAAAAAAAAAGAAAAAAAAAAAAGTGAGAGAGAAGGAAAAGACAAATTCAAAACAATTGCACATGTAATAATGCCCTTGTTGGAAAATCATAGTCCCTTTTCCACATTCCATGTCTGCTTTAAATTTTATGTTCATAGAGCAAGAGACAAATTTACACAGAACTTTTCCCAGAGCGAGAGAGAGAAAAGAAAAGAAAAGAAAAGAAAAGAAAAGAAAAAGTTACTTAGATAAAGGTATTTGATGGAAAAGAGTACAAATCAAAGAGGGAAAAAAACATAGAAAGGGAGAAGGGATATCATAGGCAATTTCAAAGATAATAAGTGAAAAAAAATAAGTAACACTAAAGGAACATGTCCAGCACAAAAAAGAAAATTGTATTACTTTATTTTATTTTATTTTTTTGTTATACAAGGTAGGATCAAACTAGCAACCTCTCTATTTAAAGTTCCGTCTCATCTAACCCTTCATGTGATTAGATCAAATTGTCTTCGGCAAAAACTATATAAATTCTTGAGTGATTGGAAACAAATAAAAAAAAAAAAAAAAAAGAAGACATGCAAACTATATGAAGTAAAGACAAAGATATGGTTCAAATTAGTGCGTCATAGGAGAGAGATGATTCAATTGAGATCTTTTAAGTAAATAAAGTATCCAATTAAGAATTAAAAGAACCAGCTCAACTCGAATTCAGTTCTCTCTTGATTTGACCTATAAAAAGCAATCTAAACTCTCCAGTACTTGGCGTCTTAAGAGTACAAATGCCTGTAGAAGAACTCCGGATGTAAGAGATTTTGTTCAAATAAAATTTTTAAATTCCAAAGAGGAATATGATAGGATTGGGCTTAGTAGAACAAAAGGTTTCATCGATTGGAAAAAAAAGAACAATATGAAAAAAGGGTTATGAATTCTGGCCATGGACAAGACTAGCTACATCGCAATACAGGGATATATATATATATATATATATATATTTTTTTTTTTTGAATATTTACGGTTCGAGAATTCCTAGGCCATGGTATTGGTACGATGGGCCAATGGCCAGCTCATGTGCAGAGGTTAGCTTGTATCCAATTAACTTTCACCATGCCAATAATTAGTGCCTCGTAATAACACCAATAAATGTGAAAGTAAAATCTAAAAATACCAAGAAGAAGAAGAAGGGGAAAAAAAAAGATTAGTTTCTAGGATTGGAAACTGTCTTTTTTCAACCGAACTATAGTTTTACACTCTAACTATTAGACAAACCTTTAAATGATCTTAATTACGATTAGAAATAATTTTATGTCACGTATCATAAATTTTTAATATAAACATTACCAGATCATATTGTTAAAAATTAGTCTAATAATTAAATTAAAATTATAGCTATCATTGGCAGTGCAAAAATTAAGTGAGAATTCCAACTCCTACATGTAAAAACTCATAAAAAGAAAAAAAAAAAAAAAAGTGTCATAATATTTTCAAGCTAAGCATTGTCCCGGATTCAACCTGCACCATTAAAGCCTCAATTTTGAGCAATCATGAAATACAGAGACACTGAATTTCTGAACACTCCTTGCCCATGCAAAGGGGGACTCGATGGGTCTACCTCAAACTATTTCAAAATCAATGTCATCCAGTGAACCATTCACCATCAAAAGTACTGAAATCGAGTCAATGTGCTCTGAAATAGTGTTTGTCAAAGAGAAAGAAAAGAGGGGGAAAAAAAAAAACCTATATAAGTTTATTCGAGAACTCTCCCGTATGACACCGTCGGACTACCGGACGGGAGAGTTCTTTCTATATCTCTCTAGCTCTCTCTTTCTTTCTCTTTAGCGGGTGTACCATGTTCTTTCCCGAATTATGCCGATCTCTTACACGGGTTGTATTGTTGGATAAGAGAGTATTCCCAAGTTTATTATGTGATATAATTTTGAATTTGAAAAATGTTACAGTAAGATATGAAAAAACTATATTGATAAAACATTATTTTTAATTGTTAGATTTAGTCAGAAATATTAAAATCAAATAAAAATTTTGTTCTATCAATATAATAATTTTTCATACCTTATCAAAGAATTCTTTGTATATATTGATGAGAAAATGGATGATTGTTGATGCCAAAAATCTTCGGCACAACACCCGATGTGGTTGTCTGACTTGGTCGGTCTTGCATAATCACTCTGCACCTGGTCACTTACAAAAAAGAAGCAACTCAAAGTGATGGGGACACTAGTAGAGTGTCTGCTAAGGGCACTCCGATACTTAAGTCAGTAATAGTACTGGTGAGCAAGCAGAGAGACAGAGTTTTGGCAATGAAAAATGTTCATACTTGAATAGGTGGGTCGACCCTCTATTTATAGACGTTCTCCATGGGCTCGGGTGTTCGGCTGACTCGACCGAGTTGAACTCCGAGTGCTTCCGGTGGATAGACACACTTCAGGTGCACAGACACCGTACGTCCAATAAGCCGATGCCGCGTGTCCGTGGTCTAATGCTGGGGGACACTAGAGTGGGCTAATGTCGGCACAAGTGGGCGTAATGCCAGTCTGAGCAGGCGGTTGATATCGGTGATGGGACAGGCGCAATAACAAATGGCGTGTCAGGTTGTCAAGCGGCGAATTGTGAGTGTTGTGCCAAGACACTGCCGTCAACTTGTACAGGGCGGTGTGACGCGGACAGTGGAGGGCCCACTGAGCAAGTGGCGCTCTCCAGTTGTCTGGGAAGATCTATCTGGGTCAATGGCATAGACCCCGGTCGTCCACTGTCTGGAGTACGCGGTGGGTAGCGCCAGTACGATGGGCATGTGGCCGTTCAACGACGTTATCCGAGAAAAAATCTGGACCTAGTCAGATCTGACCCGGTCTGGAGTAATCGGTCAATGCCTTGGAATCTGGTTTTAACGTCCTCGCGCAACCGGTTCACCACCGAAAAAGGGATTCCGTCGCCAAATAAAATTAGATCAACAATGATTAAGGACAAATTTATATTATTTAGTAATCTCATAAATTTTCAACTTAATTTATTCTTTATTCCTTTCTTGTTCAAAAGCTCTTCAATTTCTTTTCTTTTACTTTCACTCTATCAAACTTAATGTAACCTTCGCTTTCAAGAATATCACATGATTCGTTCATTCAGGAAAAAAAAGATCACATGATTCGACAGCTGACTCCATGTCTCTAACAGCCAAACACTACGTACAAATAGTTAAAGAGCTATAAAAATCAATTCAAATAATGACATTATGTCTATAAAGGGTTAAGTTAAAATCCATTTACATTTTACAGCAAAATAGTATTAATTATTTCTTACTTTCACGGTATAGTACTATTTTTTGCTATTCTTAGCTAATTTTCTAATGAACTCACTAGGCTGGGTGTCGTATTTCATCATGTTTTAATATTGAAACTATATATAGCTCACTAGTATTTCCTAACATATTTAGTTTATAAAAAAATATTATTCGTCTAAACTATCTACTATGTTAACGTCTGATTTAATTAAAATCACATGAAAATAAGAAATGATAAGAAAATTGATAAAATTTTATACAAATTTCTCATTCGTGGAGAAGGAAGTTAAAAAAAAAAAGAGAAAGAAAGAAAGATTGCGGGTAAAGGAATAGTGTTGTATTGGAATTCACTGGATCCACGGAACATTTACTGAAAATTGTACCGTGCCTGGTCTTGACTCTGAACCCCTTGAGTCGTTGACCAGTCCAAACATCACTTATAATTTTTCTATTTATTTTAGTTTTCTTTTATAAAACAATGGAGGAAAATTACAGTCCACAAACGCTAAAGTACAAAAATTTGGAGCATTGGTACATGAATCTCAGTCAGTCATTACAAATAAGCCAGAAAATCCAAATCTTACCTTGGTGCTGACAGAAAAATCATCCTAATTATATTTGCACCACAAAGGTTGACAGTAAAAATAAAACTTGTTAAAAATTTGTGTGAATGATGAAAAGAAACTATCTCATTAATTAAAAAGAATTAGCAAATTTTAATTAAAAAATATGATAACTCAGTATCGTTTTTTTATATCATCGAAAGGTTAAAATTAGACTGCATGATATATCTCAAGAAAAATAAGATCTATCATAGCTTCTTCCAAAACTTGTGGTCATAAATCGTGCAATTACACTCGCTACCCTAAAATCGCACCGTCTTTAATGCCCAAATTTGTCATCTTCAAACAGTTAAAAATATGTCTGTCTCATCCCAAATTTGGCATGAAGCTAACAAGCCATGCTTCTAAAATTAAATTTGATCCTAATTCCAAGTGGCCCAATCAAATCAAACAGACACTCAAAAACATCAAAATCATTGCCACACAGCTACATAAAACGAGGCCAAAACTTGCAAACTGGCTCAACTCTTACAGCTGTGAAAAAATATATATATATATCTATATAAATATATGTAGCCTTTAAAACAGATTTTCTGAATTATAACTAATATATGTGTGTGTGTATATATATATATGTATGTATATATGATATTTATGAAAGCTTTCACATAACCAACACAAACTAGTCTAGTGGTAGAGAAATTAAGTATGAGGAAGCGTTCTGCTTCCCATGATCTTGGCACATTTCCAAGCCCCGGAGCTCCACAATACAGGGGGAACAGCATTGGCTGCCAAAAGGGTTGGGCCTCGGAACGCGTGCCGCGGCCACCGATAGCTTCCGGGGGGCGGCAGATGACGTTCAACAGTGGAAGGACACTGCCCTCCAAGTGGGAGGACGCAGAGAGGTGGATTTGCAGCCCTATCTCGGGATATGGCAATGCTATTAGTAGTAAGAGCTTGAGTTCTCAGCCTCAGAAGAGGCCTAAGTCCAAAAGTGGTCCTATTGTGCAAACTGCCAATGGTACTAGTGCTGCCTATTTCTCCAATTATCATTCGCCGGCGGGATTAGAAGGCGGGAGCTTGAGGAACTTTGCGGGGAGCGGGAGCTCACCGTTTTCCACCGGAGTTTTGGCGGCTGAAAGCATTTACGGTACTGGTGGTGGAGGACCGGTGAGCAGATTGCCTAGTATTATCCCCGGATGGTCAGAATTGAGGGAGGGTAACGGTTGCCCTTCTCCTAAGGTACAACTTTCTTTTATGTTCTAGAATTGCTTTAATTGTGTTTTAGTACCAGGCTGACTTGTTATTCATCATCAGCTGAGGGGATTAATTTGATAGATTTAGCTAGGCCTTTGTTAGAGCTCTTAGTTTTATTGATTAGGTTTGTTTCGGTTTTGGATTAAACTCCACGCCCTAATATCTTATTAATGAGAGTAATAATTTGAATAATTGATTTAAAATCACACACGTTTTGCCTCTTAAACTCTCTGGATTTCACACTAATCTAGTGCCCAATATCGATGCACATAGTAAAATTAGGACAATCAAATACATTTGTGAAAATCCCAACATACAAATTCCGTGTCAAGATAATGATTTAGCTATACACACTAAAAAATGTTGATTTTACATGCATACATATATATTATATATAAATATATATGTTAGCTTGTCACTATGGATAGAAATGTTGCAGATGAGGAGCTTGGGGGCAGAGAAGAACGAGGAGACCTTGGTTTCTCATGCCGTTTCACAGCGAGACATGGCGACTCAAATGAGCCCCAAGGATTGCAGGTGCAGCATTTCCTCGACCGTCGGGAGATCTTCATTCGCTACCTCTCCTCCAGCTCTCCTTTCTATAGTGGAGCAGCAGAGTGATCACTTGGCTAAATTAGAAGTCAGAGATGTGCAGGTTGACAAAGGAGCCACTCCGATCCGGTGGTCTAAAAAACGCGGAGTCCGAATGAGTAAGAAAGGCCAGCCTGATGCTAATGACTTTGGCGAAAATGCTGTCGGAGTTTTAGCTTCTTCTTTTGATGTCTCTGAGGCAGCCTCGGACTACTCAAAGTATGTTTGTTCAAGATTTCTCATCATTTATTTCGCTGAAATAATTTTTTTAATTAATATTTTTCTAAATGTTGCAGTCCGTTGAAAACCTTGGAAAAATACATGACATTTCACACTTTAAATAGCTTGAAAAAACTACACACACACACACACAAGAAAATATACAGAAAAAAAAATAAAATAAAATGTAATGTGCAGGTGGCGAAGAGAGGAAGCCAAAATTACAGCGTGGGAGAATTTACAGAAGGCAAAGCTGAAGCTGCGATTCGAAAACTCGAGGTTTGCTTCTTTTCACCAAGTTTAGAAACACTCGTGATGTCAAACTAGAAAATTAAACATCGAGAAAAATAAAATAGTTTCATGACACATCATGAAACTAAAATATAATTTACTACTTACAAGTGTGACAAAACAGTAATTTCAGTTTTATAATTTGTATAGAATTTCGACAAAATAAATTCATATTGCTTGAGCTATTATTCGTATCGATAAGTATCACATAGACAGGAAACAGATAATGATAGTACAGCTATTTTTTTGTTCAGATGAAACTTGAAAAGAAGAGGTCGGCGACAATGGATAAAATCATAGACAAGCTGAGAACGGCACAGTTCAAAGCCGACAAAATGAGAAGCAAATTGTCGTCGGATCACCATGACAGCCATGATCATCGGCGTCAGGAGGTTCTGAGGACTCCACGCAAGTTCTTCTCGTTCCGAAAGAACGTTCGGATTGGATCACTGAGCCGCTTCTTTGTGTGCCGCGTGTTCTAGTTCTACAGCCAATTTGTTCTCTTCCCAGCTAACAAACATGGAGATTTCTCGCCGATAATATGAAATTGAATTGGCTTCTTTTGACTTCTGTCGTCTAAACTGTTAGTTTATTATGAACTCTTTAGAGATTTCGAACAGGACCGGAAGAATAGGATTGGAAGAATTAGCTTCCGGAAAATGGGGTTGTTTTGTGGCTTGCATTGGGCAAGAGCACTTCATATCATTTGAATCAAACAGCTCCTGTAGATAACTTTGCTGTTTTACCTATCAAGGAAAAAAAAAAAAACCTTTTGTTGTTCTGTTTTGAACTCTTTTGGCCATCTTGTATTGTAGAAAGAAAAAAGAACATGATTAACTTGTACTTTGGATTTAACTAGATCAGTCAGATTTTTGTTTTCTTTTTTTAAATTGAGACAGCAAGGATTTGATTTTAAGAATTTAAGGTAGAGTCGGGAATGAATTATCATTATGCTATATATGCAATCACAATATTTATAATATTTAGTCTATAAAGAAAATGGATGGATGTTTGTACGAGCAGTGGATTTTACTTCGAACTCGAAGCTTAATTCTATATGATCAATTTTTTTTTTTTTGTAAATATTTAATTGTTAGAATATTTCAAATATTGTTAGATTTTTTTCCCCTGCAAAATTTGAAGTTTCTTCATGTTTAGAGTATATTTCTTCAAATTATTGATGCTATGCAAAGATCAATATCACGTTCGACTTTATTGGGGTTTGTCAAGTCACTGTCGTTTGTTAGTTTACGGGTTGGATTCATTTTGCCAATCAATTTCATTTATTGAGATCAGTGTTCTTTCCCCACTTGGTGTCGTCGACCCTGTGTTGTTATTACCAAAATAATCTCTCTTTTAAATTTTTTTTTAAAAAATACCATTGATCATAATAGATGACGTTTGAAAGTCAATGTGGTCTCTTAGACTTACCATCGTTTCTTCGTTTGATGTTGTTTTTTGGGATTGATGTCGTTTTCAATTCGTTCTCCTCCTTTTAGCAAGTAATTTATTTACGTTTTCGATGTTATTGTTGCTATTAACCTATTACGATCAATGTCATTTTTTCGTCGTTCATAATATAAACGACGTTGTTTCGACAGGTTAATGTGCCATCTACGTCGTTTCGAGGTATTTGTCGGTTCCTCAAGTTAATTGTCGTTCATATGTGTCGTTTCAGAATTCATGTTTCTAGTCCATGCTGTTTCTGTTGATCTGAGTGGTTAATGTCGTTTCTCTGGTTGTAGCTACAGAAATCAAGTATTAAAAACAACTTTAATAATCCTCTAGCCTTCATCCAAGAACAATCTTTGATAGTTTCTTTTCTAGACATGTCACCTTTCTTTTCCACAAAACAAGATTTATTTCAAACGGTATGCCACATTCCGAAGCAGTAACGGCGTTTAACTGCGTTTGTACCGTTAAGACGTCCAAAGGTAGTAGTAAATAGTTAACTAAATTAAATCGACTTACTAATATCATACAATCGATCTGGCTAGGCTTTCCTAGAAGCCAAACCAGTCCTGCTATTTTCCTATCCATTGGGTATCCGTTGACCGGAGAAGGCGAGCAGGCTAGTACTATTACAGGATTCGATCAACATTCCTTCCCAACTACAATTCCACTTAATTATAACATATTAAAAACTGTTTGGATTGAAATCGAACTATGGAAAACAGTAATTAAGTCATCACAGGGATTCTGTGATTATTTATAGCCGAAACAAGAGGATCCAAGAAGTACTTTAGTATGGCCTGTACCTCCAATCTGCTCTGGACGGTCTCCCATTGCCAATTCCATAACCCCACTGCAAAGCGACAATGCACCATTTAAGACATTAGCAGAGGCATGAAGAAAGCAAAGTTGGTATTTAGAATTTCTGATGAATTCCGAGGTAAAGGAATATCAGTTCAAAATTTCCAATGTGAAAGTAACGAATCAAAAAATGCATTTGGCTAACAAAACTACTTAGCAATTTCAGCAATTGTCGATGCAAAAGTCGTCCAAATATACTCACGTCATCAAAGTCGAGACTTCCATACATCCTGCCATAGGTGCGCATGGGACCACCATAGCCCCCAAAGGCTTCTGCACTGTTCATCATAAAATTTCCGCTAGTTCCAGCATCATCAACTGGTGTGGCAGTATCTATCGCAACCTGAAAAGAAAAACGAAAATTCAGAAGTATCAAAAGGTAGGTCAGCAAAAACTATGACACATACTCTAAGTTATTCAAAGCCTAAGTAATACAACTTGATACCTGCTGTCCACATATCTCATGAGACCCTCCGTGATACACGATCTGCTACACCATCTTCAGCAAACGTTACAAATCCAAAACCTCTGTGGCCAGATCTCTTGGGGTCCTACATTGTGTATCGACATAAAATTAGCATAGCTATCAAATTTAAGAATTTAATTCCTTAAAATTTTCATTACAGATGAATGGTATTTTACCCTGGGAATATAGACATCTAATATACGGCCAAATCTACCAAAGTATTGTCGAAGATCTTCGATTGTTGCCTCCTGTGGAAGCCTGCCAACAAAGATCTTCTTTCCCATTCCTCGAGTGGATTCCCCTCCTAATCCGACAAACAAGAAAAAGTTAATTTTTTGTAGCATATTATCGCAAGAATATATTGCAGTATACCTTTAAAGGTACTTACTTCCATACATTGATCCTGGATGGTCATATAAGGTAGGAGCACCAATTGCAGCATATCTAGTAGCTGCGGAAATATATGCGTTGTAAGCACCATATCCACCCTGTGCCATTCTGCCAATTGGCCTAAAGTCATCTTCCTGATAACATAACATACATAGATTGGACTGTTAAACTCTTCATCATATAAATATAGCCATAAACGAGAACAACTTTATTTATCCTTGGTAAAAGATATGCTTAAAACTAGTTATGCTGCAATTTACCTTGGGTGTTGCTCGATCAACAACTACAGTTGATCCTCCCAATTCGTGAGTATCAGCCATCAAACTATCCACAGACTCTGCAAAATAGAGGACAAATGCTTGCTTAATGATATGTGCTCAGAAATCAACTTAGCAAATTACTCCAAATTCAAATACCCATAAATTCTATTTATCGATGGTAATCAGGACAGGCAAATAATTAGTCAGTGTCAGTTTATTAAAACAAGATAATATTGTATCTAAACTAGAATATTAATTGAACTAATCTATTGACATATTTTACAGACAGGATTGGAAGATGCTAAAAATTCACAATGACATGATATGAATGCCCTAACCTGCATTTGCAAAGGTGATAAAACCAATTCCACGATGTGTAGTCGAGCCTTGATCCTGAACCACATTTACAACAATTAGATAATAGCTATTGTATTTTGCACCCAAGCTTCCAAAACGCTACATATAGAGAATTGTGTGTAATCATGTTTGGCTAAATTAGTTATGCATGTTATATTTACATAAATGCAAGTAGACAAGTAGCCAAATTACCATTTGTAAATTTAAGTTCCAAATGAAAATGCAGAGTAACACGAGGCAATAAGAAAAGATAGAGCACCTTTGGCATGTATAAATCGGTTATCTCGCCATATTTCTCAAAATGACTGCAAAAGGAAAATGCAAAAACAATCAGGTTCATCACACATCCAGGGACAACCAATAAAGATGAACCAACAAAGACTAAAGAAAACTCAAACTACCTCTGGAAAGTAGCTTTTGTCACCGATTGTGGAATCCTTGCCACAAAAATTCTAGTAACTTTCTTCGTAGGTGCTCTCATCTCCTCCTGCAAAAAAATGTAAACTCACGTAATTCTCGGCCATACTAGTCCAATCTTTTAATGCCGATACTTTCATCTTATAGATGCCGTAGTACTATTAAGTAACTAAAAATTAAAACACGAAATCAAATCGATACGAGTTTAGCTTTATGAACCTTTGGAGTCGCCACTTTAACCTCCAGCATTCTGTTCTTGAGGAAGTGTTCGCCTGATAATACACTCTGTAGGAACAATGCCAGATAACATCCCCAACAAGTGACCATAAAGCACGGAATAAAGTGAACTCTAAAAACGAATATCTAAAAAGAATAGTCTCCAATACAAATTCTCTCACCTTAGCATCTTCTGCTGAAGCAAATGTCACATACCCGAATCCGCGAGACCGACCACTAGACCGCTCCTAAAGAAAAATAAAACAAAAACAAACAGACTTATAACAATCATATAGCGAATATAGATATTATAAACATAGAATGAGAAAGAAAAAGGAGAGTTAGCTAACCTTCATAACAATACAATCCTCCAAATCCCCAAATTTGCTCATATACTCTTTCAACCCATCAGTATCAACATCCCACGGAATACCCAGAACCTAGAAATTCCGAATCAAAATTACAAACAAAACCCATAAACCAAAAATTCCCAAATTTCAAACAAGAAATATGAAAAAGAGTCAATCTTTAAAACTAACCACAAGCTTGCGGTCCATGAGATTGGTCGGAGGAGACTGGAAACGAGAAACCCTAACACTCTCAAAAATGGGAAAGCTCTAACCACACTCTGACTCTCTCTAAATCTCACACACTCGACTCCTGCACAGGATAACAAGCACACCTCTTTCTCACACACAAGCGTCAAATACCAAATCAAACTCACCATTTTCTTTCTTCTTCGTCGAAAAGCAGAGATTTTATGGTTTCCTTTTCGATTTCGATTTCGAAGCTCAAACAAAAAAGCGATTAGAAACAAAGAAAGAGACAAAATCTGTGTGAATTCAAGCTCTCATCAAACTGACCTTTTCTGTTTTTTTGGATTTGTGTTGGATTTTCAATAACCACCCCCAATCCAAACCGCAACTCTCTTCTCACTTCCTCTCTCTAGATTCTTCTATCAATCATCACCCACTTTCTCTCTCTAAAATACTTTCCACTCGAGCTGGCTCGTTCGTTACCTTCACGCCCCGCTCTCCTCTCTCGTCTCTGACGCCGTGGGCCTTTTCACTCCTCTTTTTAAGAAGAGATGCTGCCGAGGAGGCAGGAATCGGGTGCTTGGTGGTGCATGCTAAGGTTGGGCCTTATCCTGATCGGACCTTTTCTGAGGTCCAATACTTGCTTGGAAATGGGCTCACTAGCCCAATTCTCTTCTTTTCATCCAAGAGTTGTGGGACTCAAAAGGTCCAACGTCACTTCAATTGTGTTCTAACTCAGCGGCGGTCTACTTATGAGTCCTCTGCATGTAGACCCTTATGGTCGAACCGTCTCCTGGGTTTGCTTGTACTTACTTGGTGTATTTGCCAGTTGAACAGAATCTATGCATTCAAAAAGTTTGTTTTAACTAATTGGGTTTTGTACTACTAGTGGTGGTGGCGGCGGCGGTGGCATAATAGTCTTGGAAGCCTTTCTTAGTTCTCCCTCAGTCTCAACTAGAGTTCAAATCAACTTTAGTCTAAATCTGATGGTGGATGGTGAATGAGATGTGAAAACACTATATTAAAATTATATCATCATCGAGTATAAAAATATCGCTATGTAATAGTCGCGGTTTTGAATGTGGATGAAGACAAGTTGTATGTTGTGAGAAATCATGAACATCCCTAGTTAAAAGAACTTGGGTTTCCAGGCTCTATATTAAATTCCTGTCATATAGATCTAAAGCTTTCAACCTTATATTAAACTTTTTTTTCTTCCATTTTCAAAGAACTCAAACTTTAAAAACACATAACTTTCTCATTTTAAGGGGATTGTTTGGGGTCAACTTTTGGAAAATTTTTTATCATTTTTCTCCAATTTTACTATTTATTTTTCCAAATATTTTCAAAAAGCTCGAATTTTAAAAATTCATAACTTTCTCAAAATACTTTTTTTTTTAAATATATCCTCCTGATAAAGGATATGATATATCTTGGATTATATATATTTTAAAGAGACTAGGAGAAAAAAAATAAAAATAAAAAACCATACGTACCGGAAAGAGATTTAGACAAATCACCAGTACGTACAAAAAGCCAAATCTAAATATATATATATATATATATATATAAAGAGAAAAACAGATCAACTGAGAAAATATATAGTGCTATATAAAATGGAGCAGAAACGTGAAAAGACACAAATGGACAGCCTTCTTCTTCACCAAGTCGGACCACTAGGCTGGACAGCAAAATCTTCTGTAATCTTTGCAGAAATCATTGCCCTTTCAAAACAAGAAAAATAATACGTAACCTATATCATCTTTTTTCTTTTATTTTTTGGTGGTACGTATTTAATCGACAAAGCATTTCTAACACGGAACTAATATGGATAAGTTCAAGACTATGAGAAACAAACGGAATCACATACAATTTTAGTCGTACATACTTTACTATCATTAAAAATAAATAATTCTTACACAATCCTCATTAAAATTAATTTTATATTAATAATTTTATTGCTTTGTCCCAATTAAAATTACAAATTCTTACATAAACCCATAAAAATTAAAAAATTTTACATAGTCAACCGCTTAAATTTATTTTATCTTGAAATTTTTTTTTTGATATACGCTCCCATTGGAATATGTTTATGGCTCCGCCCCTGATTATATATATCTATTTCTTTGGTATATTTCACGACAAAGAACAATGCATATGATACTCAAATAAGCATTAGGAGAACAAGAAAAATCAAGGCAGTATTGAATCTGCAATCTCTCGTAA
The DNA here is from genome assembly GCA_008635985.1 of Ficus erecta. Lineage (NCBI taxonomy): Eukaryota > Viridiplantae > Streptophyta > Magnoliopsida > Rosales > Moraceae > Ficus > Ficus erecta. The sequence continues at coordinate 1,248,782 of BKCH01000050.1, forward strand.
AGCCCCGCCCCCATTCAAACCTCCCAGTGTCACTAAATCGAATGGTCTAATGTCCTCAAATAAAGAAGTGTGAAGTTTCTAAGTTATGCTCTTTTATTATTTTTCCTTGGATATATATATCTCTGGTTACACATATTAGTCAATTTCCTTATAAGACACAGGTACGACCAAATTTAGAAGTATATATTAGCCCTTTGTTTTAAGCGGACCACAATCTTGAGATTCCATGCAAAATCGATAGATATATATAAATTCGCAATGGTACATTTTGTCACAAGTTCATAAAAGTACTGCTGATAACATACTAATTAAAAGCAAGTTAAAACTGAGAATTACGCCAAATTTCTAAACAAATATTTAGGATTCGTGCTCAAACATTTGTTAATGTGTGCGTATATATATAGCCTCATAAATAAGAATTGTCTCATATCCGAGAACCGAATAAGTTTAATAGTTTATAACATTTTAATAAACGACTTGTAACAATTAATTGACTTACTTATAACTATACTTAACGCAAAATTATACGTAAAATAATACTATTTAGTAACTGTTGGTGCAAAAAAAAAATATAACTGAAAAGATTACAACATAATCAACTAATTGGTAAAATAACATACAAAAAAAAAAAAGTTGCAAGTCCGGCAGCCATACAAGAGGGTATGTATATATATATGTTCTATACTATATTTTGGGGTGAAGTGTCTTGGCGGGTAAGGAAGAGATCAGAGGAAACCAAACGAGTAGCGTTAACATAATCTTGAGGACTATGAGCTGGAACGCCAGGCATAACCAAACCAATAATCCTAAACAATCTGAGAAAGAAGCCTTCTTTGAAGTGGGGTCCTTTCTTCCGGGGAATTGTGAAGCTTCTGATCAGCTCACACACTGCATTTACCATCATGGGAATTGCCCCCAGGGGTGAATAATAGTTCTTGTTCGGTTCTTCTTCCACAATCTGCACCGTCACAACCCATAAAACAAATGGTTTTTGTATACAAAGTTAGTGAGAGAACGAGGGGAAAAAGAAATACTCTACACATCTCAAAAAAATAAAAATAAATAAATAAATAAAAAATCCCCTCCACCTTTATATGCTAATACAAGTCGTAAACAGCTAATTTGTTAGTTACAGGAAAAAAAGAGAGGAAAAGATCCAAAAAGTATTCTTACGTTTTAACCAAGACACAGTAGCTGTCCCCTATTTTAAACAAATAAAATAAAGATGTTTAATTAAACTATTACCTATATATATAAAATCACGAATGTGCGTTTCGTCCTGATTTCAACGACTGCCACGTGACAGTCACATCAGCATCACATTGTTATTTACGTGACGGCCCAATTAATGTCATTTTTTTTTTTGGTCTATACTACTAGTCATCTAAAAAGTGTTTTTGCTCAAACTGATTATATATATATAATGGATCATTGACTTTGACCCAAATTCAGCATGGTTAATACTTTTTCGATGATTAAGAAAACAAAAGAATATTAAGGTTACTATTTTTTTTTTTTTCCAGAAAACAACATTTTAGTGGCTTTTATCTATTTAAAAAATAAATAAAAACACTCTCGCATATTGAACATGAGAGCTAATACTCAAACTTATTCTCTGCATCGACCAAGCTATCCCCAGTGGGGCTTCAGAAACAATCCGACCATTAATATGCCGTTACATATACATACATATCTAGTATTGGTGCATCATGTACTACTAGACATAGAACTATAATGATAATAAACGATTATTGAAGAAATTAGATATGTATTTAATTAATCACTAACCTTTCCTTGGTAGTGCCTGTTGAAGTACACGCAAGTACCAAAGTGCTTGAACATAAGATCCTTATCATCATAGGGTAACCTAGGAACCATGTCATTCCCATACACAAATCTAAAATATCTAATGTCATTTTCCCTCAATTGCTTTTCCATAAACTGCCCAAATTTCTCATTTCCAACTCTAGGTTGCCCAAAAGTGTAAACCCCCTCCAACCTCTCCAACAGAAACGACTCCTCATGCAACACCAAAACTGCCGGAAAGAGGATTGCTAGGGCCCCACCTAGGCTGTGACCTGTCAATATGTATTTGGCTTTCTCATTTTTGCTCAAGAGGTCCCTAAGAATTTCCCTAATTGCATAATAAGCTAGGGCTGGTGGTGATGATTGGTTAGAGTTAGTGTTATCGTCGTCTTCGTCGTCATCGTCGTCGTTTTTCTTTCAATCTCTTTTGGCCAACCCAAGTTTCTCTGAAGACCTAGAGCTTTCATGAAGCCGCCGTGGATTTTACCAACTCCGGCAAGCTCATACCAAGAGATGTCAAAGTCAGAACACCAATCCTCTGCATTAAAAGGCTCGGTTCCTCTAAACGCTACGACGATAATTTCGTGGTCGTCTGCCTTGTCACGAAGTAGGAAGGCTTGTGTTGAGGCCTTTTCTTGATACTCTGCAACCAAATTGAACTTGGGCGTGTAAGTAATTAATTTTCTTCTTTTTTTTTCCCCCAAAGGACAAAAAAAAAAAAAAAAAAAAAAAGTTGATGTAAACTTGATTAATTGATTAGGTAATTAGGTTACTTCTTACCATTCCAGAAGTCATACGTTCCCAAGCACTCCATCTGCTCCAAATCAATTACATTATATGATAAAGTTAGTAACGAACTAGCCAGTTCCATAATTAATTGCTAATTAATTTCACGGTTGTTTTCATTAAGGTTAATCTCTATATTTTTGTCCATGAATTTATGGTTGAATTTTCTTGATATTTAAATATCCCACAACCAGTCCACCACCCTGATTCACAAAATTGTTCCATTAAAGCCCCTTTGTCAAGATCTGTTAAAAAGTGGAAGGAAAATAACACGTGAAAGTCCGATGATACTACTTTCAATGCTGACATTATAATATGATATGACCCACATGTTTATGTAACTATTTTGCACTACTTTTTTTTTTAGATTCTTGATGGAAACGAGATAATTTTATAGATTATAAACTAATAATGAGACGTTTTAATGTCACGGACCGATAGTATTCACTCATAAATTAAGAACAAAAAAATGAGATTAACCCTTTATTAGATGCAAATATACCTTCCATTGATCCCTAACAATGGTTTGAATGTAAGCTTGGTTTTCATAGGATGCTTTAGAGGCCATCATAGAGAGTGCCCCAAAATATCTGGGGTCCCCATATTTGATGCTGCTATCCAGCTCCACTCTCTTGTCCAAATTTCCTATAAATGACACGAACGTTTCTGATTTTTTATCTGGCTTTACCACTTTCCCTGCACAACATCAACAATATGAACTACTCATTACCATTTTCTTTATATATATATATATATATATATATATATAAGCAAAATATTACTAAAAATAAAAGAAACTATTGTACAAACCAAAAACTAAAAAGAAGCACAGCATAATTAGAAAAATCAAACAAAAACGATAATAAATATAACCAATTTGATTGTATTCATAAATTGAGAAACAATATTACAAACTCCTAATTATCAAAAGAAAATTGACAAGTATGAGGTCTGTTTTTTTTTTTATTGATAAAATCTACAAAACTTCAGATACTATAGTAGCTAGAATGACCTGTTATGTCATATATGTGAACCAAGCTACGTGCCATAAGCTTTACACGTTTACCAAGATCTTGTTTGACAAAAAATTCTGTTTGAACTAAACTGTATTTTTTTCATCATGTTTTTTATCTTTTTCTCCCAAAAGTTATTTATCTTTTATGAAAATTTAAAAAAATTCAAAAAAATTTACTATTTAAACTTACAAATCTTAACTCAAACTTACACACCAAATACTCCCTAAGACAAATGTTTTCATTAGTTTTATATTAGTAGATATATAGAGATAATTAATTAGCAATATTAATACCCTTTTTATTTAAAATATCTTGGCTAGTTCTTGATGAGTATGACGTGACAGCCTAGCACCCAAAGTCATATTGTGGTCCAACTCCATTATTACATGATACTGGTCCATGGCCCTTTTCTTTATTGAGATCATGACTTGTCTTCAGTTCCTAAATATGCCACCTTTATATATATATATATATATATATATGTATGTATGTATGTATGTATAACCTCGGAACATAATTTTATAGACTCAGCTAAAAAATAATCTTAGATATGTGTATATATATAGAGCAGTACTGGTACAGAAAGGAATGCATTGTTACATATATACTAGTTGTATGTGTGACGCACGTGTGAATTTAGTTTGTTATATATATATATGTGTATTATTTTTTATGTTTTATTTAAAAATAATATAGATATTAAATTTGTAAATAAAATGAGTAAATCAAAAGTATTTTTCAAAAAGTTAAGAGTAAAAGATGCAAAAAAATAAAATAAAATAAAACAAGTAAAAACTTTTCAGCTCAAAAGATAAAAAATAATAGTAAAGAATGATTACACTAAAAAGTTAAAAGTATCAAACGATTTCATCCAGAAAAAAAGGGAAAAATTTTGAAAAAAGCTTACAAAAGAACAAAATAGAAAGACCAAAATTTTGAATAGTAAAAAAAAACTTGAGCTTTATATATAATAACTAGTTGTATGTACGTGTTTCGCACGTATAGATTTAATTTATTACATATACATATATATTACTTTTTAAGTTTTTTTAGAAAGAATATAGATATTAAAATTTTAAAAGAAAAGAGCAAATCAAAAGTACTTATATCTAATATTATATCCATAAAAGTAAATAGACCATATAAAAAGACAAAAAAAAAAAAAAAACTATTGGATAGGAAAAATCAAATATAAAACTAATTAAAATGTTCTATATAAGAAGGAAAAAGATGTTTAAACAGGAAGACAATTGAAAAAAATGGCGAGCACAAATCAAGTTAGGATGCATGGGAGAAGGGAAGAAATTTTAAGTAAGAGTACATTTGAAAAAATAATATTATATACACGAGTTAGGAAGGAAAAAAAAAAAAACAAAGTCAACAAATGATAAACTAATCAAGGCTATGCATGAGAAGAAAAAAAAGGATATTTAGATAAAAATGTATTTGAGATTAATTTGTTAAAAGAAAAAGGCATATTCTTTGCCTTAACCAAAAAAAAAAATCTATTTTGACATAATATTATTTTAGCCTATCACAATAATAATTAAAAGTAAATAGTTACTTAAAAAATATATTTTTATAGGGACAAATTAGATTAAGAAAGTAAATCTATTGAAAAAAATGAGATTTATGAAAAGTAAAAAGGTAAGAGTTAGAAAAAGAAAATAATAAATAAAACTTGGCAAAAGTTGAAGGGAAAAAAAAAACACAATAAGTGCAAGAGAACAAATCAATAACCAAGAAAAAGAGATCATCACGAAAAGATAAAATAACTTAACTATATTTTTAAATAATATTTTTAGGGAGCTCTCTCTTTTATGGTAGTTATAGATAGATAGATAATATAGATGTATATATTTATATATGGCAGACAAATTTGGTGCCCGTGAATTCAGTACAGTGCGGATGCGAAAATAGACTAGTACTACTTCTTGAGATTCCCATTTCATGTTTTAACTTCATTTTCACCACACACACACACACACACACACACACATACATGCATATAAGAACAAAAGTAAAGGATAAAGCATATAAGGTGCTTATTTCCATTATAAGTGGAATGCATATTAGATTTGTCATCAAATTATTACGTAGTGGAGTACTACGTCCTTTTCTGTTGTCATATGATTTGTCATATATATATATATTAGTGGGTTTTGTGAGAATTTTATTTTAGTAAGGGTATAGTAGTAACAGTATAAATTTATTTTATAAAGTTAATTTTGATAGGGATTATATGTGAGAATTTTTTATTTTTAACGGGGATAAAATAATGACTATATAATAATTTTTAAATTTTAATAGGAATAAATTGTAAAAATTATAAAACTTTTAGTAGGTGAAAATAAAATAACCAAAAATTTCAGTGGCTTCGCACCCCTGAATCCGCCCTATATATATATATATGTATATATACATTTTCATTCTTTGTGATGTATCTTGGTTCGGCTTAATAAAGCTCCAAGTCTCATCTTTGCCGAACCTAAGCAGTACCGTAATTCGCTTTGGAAAAATATCTAAACATACTGATTGGAAATTGCTTGGTTTTTTTTTTTTTTTTTTAAATGATATAGGTATTATTAGTAAAATATTTTAACTTGTGTTTGGTTCGTTTGTTGAAATTGAAAATTTTAAATTAGAATTAGTTGACTTTTTAAAAACTAGTTAAAATTTTTGTTGACTTTTTAGAAAAATAAAAAATAAAAACTGAGATGAAAAAATATAATTTAGTTGGAGTTAAGTTGAAATATCAAACGAAGCCTTATTAATTTTAAAAAATATTTATATTTTAAATATTGAATATGAAATATAAGCTTGTGCTTGGTTCGTCGGTTAGAGATAAAATTTTTAAGTTGAAGTTGGTTGACTTTTTAAAAACTAATTATAAATTTTATTGACTTTTCAGAAAAAAAACAAAAACTAATATGAAAAAGTACTGTTTAGTTAAAGTTATACTAAGACCTTAAACAAAGCCTAACACTCTAAACTCCCCTGCTCATCTGTTGACCTGGATCCAACGAGGTGTATCGCACGAGTTTCATAATAGTAAAGTCTAGTGGATGTTGGAATTTGAGAGGGACTAGAGAATAGAGATGGGACAATTTTGGCCCATGGCAATAACGAATCAATGGAGGTAATTATAAGAAATATCAGACGTGATTCATGCTCAAGAAAATGGTACAGCTATTGTCAAAACAATGAAAGTGACTTTATCTTAAGTGGGTGTTGTGGTCTGAATAATTACAATATTCCTTTATAATTATGCTAATTAGGTTTAGTTAGGAATGAGATGCCAGACTGGCTTAAAAAAAAAAATTAAAAAACAAAATTGGGGATCTCCCAAAGGAAAAAGATATTGAGGTGATCACATATTTCATTTTTCACTTAAAAAAAAAAACGAAAAAAAAATAGCCAACAACTAAAAAATTGCATTCAAGCACCAGTTTGCTGTAAGTAGATTATTGGTTCTCGACTTTTCCCATAACACCACCACAAAAATAATTTTCAATATTTTCATGAGATAATATCACAAGGCCATGTCTTTGTAATTAATTTTTACAACTTAGTTTTTGTTTGGTATTTTAATTGGAACTCAAATTTGTCATCTTAATTTTAATTTAAAATTTTTTTTTTCTGAAAAATCAACAAAAATTATAATTAGTTTTTAAAAAATTAATCAACTCCAACTTAAAAATTTCATCTCAAACTAACGAATTAAACGGAGGCTAAGATTATCTAATCATCATATCAGTCCACTTTTTAACTAGATGTGCTTTATAAACAATTAACTATTCTTATTTTAAATTAATATGCATTAATTAGTTAAATTGATTGTGTCAACTTTTGGCTTTTGTCAAGTTAATAAGTTAAAGTAAAAAAAAATCACCCCAAAGAAGGAAGTAATGATCAAAAGCATAATAGGTAATTAGAGTTACTAATTAATGAGACAGTCTATTTGCACAATAATTTTTAAAAAAAATTTTATTTAACAAAACGATTTTGATGCATCATAATTTTACAGTGGACGTTTTACTTAGACGCTTAGTGTGAAGCTTAGAAAAAGATCAATTTTTTTAATTTCATTTTTTAAGGTTGTCATTCAAGCAAATTCTTTAATTAAAATTAGTAAATAATAAAATATATACTAACCTCGAAAGAAATTAAGCAAGAGGCAACCCACGTTGCGGTTGGAGGAAACAAGGTTGAGGCACATCTCAATGACTGATCCGAACCACAGCAATGGCTTGGACATGAAGAGCAGAAACTTCTGAGCCAAAATGGAGACGAACATCATCCATCTTCGTCGGAAGTTGACGTCTTCCGCCGCCGCCGCCGTATCGGGACGGTAGTCGACGAACTTCCTGTCCTCTAATTTGCTGGACAACAAGATGCGAAAGAGACCGAAGAAACTCACTTCCTCTGGCTTTAACAGCATGTAACTGCTTGAGAAACCCCTATCACAGGCCATGGCTGTAGTAGTACGAAAGAAAGTTGTGTTAGTGGTTTAAATATATATATATGTAGAGAGAGAGAGAGAGAGAGAGAGATGTTTGGCTAAAATGAGTTCATATGTCAAAAGGTTTGCTGCGAATTATTCGGTACTAACACACCAAAAAAGTTAAAATTAGGCCTCACTCGTTTTGTTGTTCCTATAGCACTATACGAGTATAAATATATGTGCATATATACAAAATATACATTGCAAAGTCAAGACGGCACATTTATTTGACCAGTATTAGGTTCTCTGACGACCACACCAAAACAAAAAAATAATAAAATAATAATAAAAAAAAAAACAAATGACAAAGGGCAAAATTACTATATTGGTTGAACTCTTATATTTGTCCTAAAAGCGTTTTGGTATATACAGACTAATTTGTCAAAATTTTATAGCTTAACATATTTTTTATTTAATTTCTTTTACAAAAATTAGGACTTGCAGTAATATATATATATATATATATATACTTGACAAGAGTTGATTTTAAGCACAACATTTTCGGCCAAGAGTTTGGTGTGTGTGTGTGTATATATATATTGTGCATCATGCCTTTTTTTTTTTTTTTTTTTTTTCAAATGCGCATACTTCTCAATTGTGCGTATTCTCCTTTTGCAGGGGGCTATGTTAATTTTCTCTGTATCATTCTAATTTTATCAGATGTTTGGACCAAAAAAAAAAAAAAAAATTGCAATCACTAGGAATCGATCCCAAATTCAATGAAGGGAAGGGGAAGGGGAAGGGGATGGGGTGCGGATCTCCCAACCAATATCTTCAGGAAGATTCGTAGGACCCTTATTTTATTTTTACAGGAAGGAAGAAAATAATTTTTTTTTAAAAATACGTACTTCGTGTTTGATTTTTTAATGAATTGTACCTTTTATACATGTAGTGTTTCCTTATATTAATTTCGAATTATATTAAGCAAAATTTATTAGAAGCTTTAACAGTAAAAGCTTATCAGAAAGAGAAAAGGGTATTGATGATTAACAAAGTGTTATCATGACTTCAGGTTGCATCAAAAGTTTATGAAATAAAATTATGATTGATTTATTTTTTTTAAACAATACAACAATTACACACTCTGATCAAACTTAATCGATCACAGTGTTACCCATTTAAATATTAGAATTTTTAAAAATCATGAAACCCAGCTTAAAATGGTAAGATATAATTTTTTTTGAGAGAGAATGGTAAAATATAATATTACCACTTAATTATATAAAATGCATAATTATTGAGCCCCTCAAATATTTTACACCCGAGATATCATTATAATTCGACAAATTTTTATACTAAAAAAGATCGTTTAATGATAGTTTACGGGCAAATTGTCGTTAAAAGTGGAAAATTTACCTTGTCAAGGATCACATAGTATTCTATCTGCTCATTTAATATAATTGGTTATAAACTGAAAACTGCCATTGTATGTCCGAGACATACAACGACTCTAGATTTAACGCCAATTGCAACAAGCATTAAAAAATTTTAAAATTAAGTAGACATTTTGAACATCTCCGTCTATGTACTCATTTTATAGGGAATGAAATTTTTGGTATGTTTTTTTAAACATCTCCGTCTCTTCAAGTTTATGAACAGTTGAAAGAGCACTGTAATTTATGTTTTGTTAAAAAAAAAAAAAAAAAGTGTCAATGTATTATTGGGGAAAAAAATTAGCAGCAATAGAGATTTTAAGTGATATAGAGGTCACTACAAGAATAAGTAACCCAGCAACGGACATTAGCTATTTTTTGTGACAATATGGTTATCGTTTTTCTGTGGCTAAATCTATTTAGTGACGATAAACTTACATCATTACTAACATGATGTGACAAGTTTACGTCAAGAATCCAACTCCAAATGAACTTATTAGGTGAAATTTTACCGTCAACAAATTACTGTCAATTATCAGTAATAACATAGAAACTAATTCAATTGATTGGTTAAACATGTCAAAACACGCAACCGAACACTTCACCAAAAAAAAAAAAGCTGTGAATTGCATTTGCATACAGTTAAATTAAATATATTTACTGTGTTTGCACAATTGTTATCATCAATATTGTTAGTGCCAAATTTGTCCGACGAGACCGTAATCAACAAATTAAGTTCAAATCCACAACACTTTTAACCCACAAATTACTCTTTGGGTGGTGGTCTGAGGAAAACTTCTTTGGAAGCCAAACGAGTGGTGTTGATATAATCTTGAGGAGAATGAGCCGACACACCTGGAATTATCAAACCAATTAATCTAAATAGTCTCATTAATCTTCCCTCTTTGAATTCTGGTCCCTTTGTGTATTGAATGGTGAAGCTTCTAATTAGCTCCAAAAGAGAGTTTATCCTCATCGTTATTGCCTTCCTCCTTGAGAAATAGTATTTGCTTGGTTCATCATCACCAATCTGCATTAAATATTTAGAGAGCATACAATTAAATAACTTTGGTGCTAACAATAAAATGCTTTTGTTAATTTCACACTTTATTAATAAGATAAGAAAATTTAGTAAATAACACCACAATATATAAGTTTAAAACAAGTATGAAAACGTGTTTTATGTTTTACTTTGACTGGAACACTGTCATGTCCATAATTGGCCCGATTAACTATTATGATTATCAACAATGGCGCAATAAAAAAAAATGAACAATGCTAAGGTGCCATTTAGAACAATCGTTGGAGACGGAATTTTGTTTGTTCAATTACAAAACTCACAAATCTACGGCTCCGTTTAGATCACGTGTCTATTTTTAAAAAGAAAAATTTTCTTGTTTTAAATAAGAAAGTCTTTTCATTTTGAGAATAAGATGGTGTTTAGATATATAAAAAGTTTTCTTTTTAAAAACAAAAAGTTGTTTGAAATGAGAAAAAATAGTATTGAAAATAGTGCATTGTGAGAATATTTCAAAAATATTCATTTTCTTTTTCCAAAAGGGTACTCATGTATAAAGTAAGTTTGAAAATAAGATATTTTTTGTTTTTCAAAACGAGAGAATGATGGAAAAAGTTAAGAAAAATACTTTTTTGTAAAAATTTTCCAATTTCGAAAATTAGATATGTCATCCAAACATAGGGTACATCCCACTTTCTTACCTCTAAAATTTTCATGAAATTCAAACTTTAAAAGTCCATAACTTTCTTATTTCAAATTGAAATGAGATAATTCTTATGCTTAAATACTCAAAATAATGGGAGGAACTATGAAGATTCATATGGTATATTTTTTCAAACACATTTCAAATTCACACTTCAACCAAACACATATTTTAATTCCAATGTACTGAACTCCAACTCCAACCATTGTTTCATGAAAAAAACTAGGTGTGAACTCTTATTGTAAGTGTTTAAAATATTGTCACATTAATTAATTGCATCTAATAAGGAAAATATGACAAGTGATTTGGTACTTAAAAAGTTTGGATTAAAATTGGTATCCTTAACACTACTCATGTTACAAATGACATCGGTGATATCTTACACCAGACACTAATAAAGATTGGTTTCCATAGAGCGTGATTCATAGGTGAAATCCATTTTTATTAATTTTTTTATAAATGGTATTTAAGATAGCTGATGTGTAAAGCATTTTCATAATAAATTGTGATAATTCCTGTAGTTATTGACTAATATTAGCAAAACAAAACCAGACAATAATCGAATGGATAAATTGCTCATTTAGTTCTTAAACGTTTTACCTTATGTAACTTTGATTCTTGAACTTTTTTTCATAGTTGAAATGGCCCGAAACTATTAAAATGTTGCTACAATAGTCATTTCTATTAGTTTTTAGACGAAATTTGTTAGTAATTTGGTAAAAAAAAGTTATGCAAACTACCGCTTCCATTAAGAATTTACAAAATGACTACTTTAGTAATGTTTATGGTCATTCTAGCTCTAAAAAAAAGAACAGACAATGCCCTTAAACTATAAAAATATTGCTATAATAGTTATTTCCATAAATTTTTAGATGAAATTCATTAATAATTTGGTCAAAAAGTAATGTAAACTAACAGATCTTGTCCAAAAATTAATATAAAAGACTATATATTGTAGCAACATGTTAATAGTTTAGGGGTATTCTAGCTAAAAAAAAAAAAAAATTCAAGGACTAAAGTTATACAAAGTTAAAGTTCAGAGACCAACCTAGTAATTTATCCCAATCAAATTAAACCTCTGTGTTAATAATCAGAGAGAGAATTGAAAAGATGTGTACCTTTACTCTGTAATTCCTGTCGCTGTGGAGGCAGGTGCCAAAGTGCTTAAACTTGAGCGGTTTGTGATCATACGGCAGCCGAGGAACGACATCGTTACAATAAACAAATCTGAAGTAGCGAATGTCGTTTTCTGTGATTTCCTTTTTCATGAATTCCCCAAACTTTTCATCTCCAACTCTAGGCTGCCCAAATGTGTAAACTCCTTCCAATCTCTCAAGCAAAAACTTCTCTTCATGCAATGCGAGAACCGCACGGAATAGAATTGCAAGTGCCCCGCCTAAGCTGTGCCCGGTTACTACAAATTTTGCCTTGTCGTTTTGCCTCAAAAGGTCCCTTAGCTTTTCCCTTATGTCGTAGTAAGCTAGGGGAAGTGGTCTTTTACTTTCTATGTCTTCTTCAATCATGTCCCTTGGGAGGCCAGCACTCTTTTGCAACCCTAGAGCTTTCAAAAATCCGCCGTGAACTTTTCCGACTTTGGGGATTCGGTACCAAGAGATGTCGACATCGGAGCACCACGCGGTAACGTCGAAAGGCAACGTACCCCTAAAGGCCACGATGATTGTGTCGTGGTCATCGCCTTTATCTCGCATCATGAACGCTTGCGTTGTAGCTTTTTCTTGAAAATCTTTCAAAAAATAAAAAGAAAAAACCTATTAGACTCCTACATTATTAGGAGCTTTACCGATCGAACTGCAACCTACCTCCTCTCAAAGCCTCAATTCCTAAATTACTCGGTATCGCTAGACCAAACAGTCTTAAATAATGCACGTTTTCCTATTTAAGCAAATTAATTAATTTTAAATTATATTTGAATTGAACCGTACAAAAAATATGTCAAAATTGTATCGTAGAATTTTCCACAAATTAATCCATATGTGACAAACATCTAAGAATGACATGCAAACTTTTTCTTACCATTCCAATACTCGAAAAATCCCAAGAACTCCATCTGCAGAAAAGTGAATTACAAAAAGATTCAATATATGGCTTTTAAATATAATGCAAACGACAGGTATAATTTAGTAAATTAACTAATTAAATACCTTCCAAAGCTGAGTGACTGTATATTCAATGTGAGCTTTGTTCTCGTACGACAGTTTGGAAGCCATCATAGAGAGAGCTGCATTATACCGGGGATCTCCCGGTTTGATGTTACTGTCCAAGTTTTGTCGCTTGTCGACATTTCCAATTATTGACGAGAAATTTTGTGATGTTTTATCCGGAATTACCAGCTTCCCTAGACATAGGTATTGTTAACCCATCTATTTTTAGTCCTAATTAGACATATATATAAATTTTAAAGCTATCTTTTTTAGTTAACTAATTAATCCAACGAGGTGGTTTTCGCAGCCGATCTTTTTTAGTTTTTCGTTATGCTTCATTTACATAATAATGGAGTTTATTAATTAATTAGCAAATTTCCTATACCCTAAAAAAAAAAAAACAGACGCGAAAACCACCTTGTTGGATTAATTAGTAAGGCTGCTAAATATTGGCTATATTGACAAAAAAAAAAACTATATATTTACGAAATGATATGTAAAATATACCAATCATATAAGGCTGATAATTTGTATTTTTTTAGGTATATATACATATATTAATAAGGTGAATATGATGTTGTCACCTAACCCTTCAGTTGAGATTTTTTTTTTTTTAATTCTGGGAAAAATGCAAAGCCTGGGGATGATGAGCACCACCTTGCAAAAGTAAGAATTTGTAGGTTTTATTGTAAAATCTTTATAAGTAAAGAATAAATACATGTATACATAGATAAAAACAGGGAAAAAAAGAGATAAATAACATATTTGTTGAAGCTAAAAAGGAGTAAATAGTATATTTACGAAACTGTTAAAATAAATAGTCATAATTAAGCCATTTACATTTTTTTATTCTAAATATATTTATTATATATTGACAATGTGTATGTATATATGTATACAAAAAATTTGTTTAAAAAAAAAAAAAAAACTTTAGAGAAAGAATTGCCGGGTAATCACTTAAAAGGTTGACCAATATCCTATAGCGAACTAGAAATTAGAAAATAAGCGTAGTACATGGACAAATAATTCCATAAATTAACCTTATTTTGGATGTTAAAAAAAATTGATTAACCATGAATATCCCTTATTTTAGCAACCAAAAAACAAAACAAAAAACAAATAAATAAGTAAATAAAATTGAATTTTTTAGATTTTCTCCTTACCACAGCAAAAACCTGCATTAACGAGCAATTAAGAATATCAAATTTCTTCCTATTCAAAAAGAAAATCAAATTTCTACTTTCATATTTTCGGATCTACACTATATAACACAATATAGCCAAAATAATTAAAAATAAATAGGAACTTCTAATTAACCAACCATGAATAGTGTTGTGAATCAAAGAAGATAAGCTCCCATCATTACTAGACCATAGGTTCAAACCAAATTCAATAGACGAACCAAGACAACCCATAGGCTTTGCCAAACGCAAGAGAAACTTCTGCATCAGAATCGACACAATTACGAGCCTCCGGTAGCTGAAACTCTCATCCGATACCCGCGAGGAATTCACACGCCTCCTGTCCTCGAAGATGTTGGAAAATAAAATGTAAATTAACAGATTAAAGAAACTCACATCCTGGGGTTTCATAAGCATAAAGCTGCATGAGAAACCCTCCTCACAAGCCGCGGCTGAATTAGTACTCATGTGTAGGCAAATACACAGTGTACAAAAGAGAAAAAAATATTGAGGCTAATTTTCAATTTATTTGCTAACTGAGAATTTTACTATTTCCTCAACCTTTACCTAGCTAAAGCAATTATTAATTTCTTCTTCTTTTTTTTTTTTGTAAAATAAAAAAAAAAAAAAAAAGTGGAAACAGAAGTCAGTAAATGGACCCATACAACCTGATTAGGTCGACACTTTCTTAACACTCTCATCATTTATCCGTATGAAACTCACCGCTGAATGAAAAATCAATTATTAATTGGTGTTATGTTTTATTTATTGTACCCTATTCAATGCTGACAATCAAACATTATTAAAGGAAAAAAGTGCTTTTTTTTTTTTTTTTGATTTTTTGCTACTACTGAATTAAAAG
Source organism: Ficus erecta (assembly GCA_008635985.1). Taxonomy (NCBI): domain Eukaryota; kingdom Viridiplantae; phylum Streptophyta; class Magnoliopsida; order Rosales; family Moraceae; genus Ficus; species Ficus erecta. Next base: position 1,264,193 of record BKCH01000050.1, read on the forward strand.
GAAAAGTGTATGGTCATGCGTTGATGATACTCAAATGTCTGAAAAAAAATGAAAGCTGGGGTCTGTTGATGTCAAAAGCAATATACAAGTTCTAGCAACAAATTATTCAATAGGCAAGTTTCACATGCACGCTTAATATATATTTTCTGGACGGAAATACCTAGAAATTATTTCAAATATCGAGCCAATTAATAAGTGATACATATCCTGCGAGATCTTGTATTGTGTCTGAAAGTAATGAAACAAATAGGAAATATTACAACACAAACATTCAGCTAATTGCTTCGTCTTCTCGAAAATTTTAAAAAATATAATATTTTTTGAAAAATCCATCTAATATACCAAAGCATTTTACAAGATCTTTTTCCATTCAAAAGCTTGGAACATTTATCAAAGTAAACACCCTTTTTTTTTCTCTCTTTTTTTCATTTTTTTCTTTTGTTCATTTTTTTTTTACACTAGTGTCAATAAAAAAATGAATTTTTAGTCACAACATTTTTTTATAATACTTTAGTCACAACATTTTTATGTGACTAAATATCATTTTTAGTTACAACCTTATGACTAACAAGAAATTAGTTACAAATTTTTATTATGACTAAAACTTTTATCGTCAAGGTTTTTAGTCACAAAAAAAGTTTAGTCACGCCATAACTAAAAACCTTGCAGCTAAAAGTTTTAGTTACAACAAAAGTTTTTGAATAAATGCATATTAGTCACAATGTTGTGACTGAAAGTGACATTTAGTCACACAAAAATATTGTGACTGAAAGTATCACAAAAATATTGTCACTAAAAGTTCATTTTTTTCTATACTGTACATATCCCCCTCTAAACAAAAAAAGTGACATTCCTTGAAAACAATGTTAAAATTATGTATCATAATATTTTAGATTAATTTCAGTTTTGGTTCTTGAACGATAGGTCCAATTTCATTTAGTTCCATACTTTAAAATATCTCAAAATCAATCTTCAAACTATGGGTTCAATTTGTGATATTATAATTCCATTCAAAACACTGTTAAAAAATGAACAATAGTTACTTTGTTAAGATGATGTGCATCTATGATCATGTGCGTTTTGAGGATTTACAACTTCTAAAATTGAAGCCAAAATTTAATTAAAGGTTCTAAAATGTGAACATGACAAAATTAATTATGATTAAAATACACTTTTGATCATTATGTGCTAACAACAATCAATCATTTAACAGTATTTTGGCCTAAAAGACTGCATGTGGGAAAAATTGATAGTTTGATGACTGGTTTTGAAATGTTTTAAAATTCATTGACTAAAATAATATCATATCAATAGTTCACGATCAAAAATGAAATGCCGTGATATTTTTGATAGAAAATCAATTAGACATTATTATGATATGTTTTAACATTTTTTTTTTAAACATATGTCTACCTACAACATTTTATTTCTTTTGTTTTCTTTCTAGTTGAATATTATTTTGAATTTACTACATGGAGATTAACTGGCAACATTGTTGGAATTTGCTAAAGTTCTTTGTCACCAGTTTTTCCTCTCTCTCTTGCTGATAATATATATATATATATATATATATATATATATAAAGTGAACGGGAGATTAATAGATAAATAGTTTACTTGTGTGCACTGACAAAGACATCTTCCATTATCTCAGTGATAGAGTCATAAAGCAACATTTTAGGACATAAAACCTGTCACAAACGATCAAAGTGCTTAATAATTTTTTGTTTCGGTTAAATATCTGTTGCCGATCAAAATTTGTGTCTCCATCCTTGATTAAATTAATTGTTTTTTTAATGAAGATTTTCATTTCGGACTCTAATCCACATTATAATACTTTTATTTATTTTTTTAGGGAATAATAATTTGAATTATAAAGTACTATAATATCGAACATATAATATAGATGCATCCGTCTACTAATGATAAAAAAGCTTTTCAGAGAAAGGGTTAAAAAGGAGGAAAAATAAACACAAAAGAAAAACAGCAATAATAAACAGCGATTGTAATAATTTAGTGGCAATTTCCAGGTGGCTATACTTTTTTTTCCCCTCACACTGGAACTTTTTTAATGGCTGATTTGAACCAATTTTTTCATATGTAAAAAAAAAATAATAATAAATAAATAAATAGAAAACATAACGCGCTTAGTTTTTACATTAGGGAATTCGCAATGTTGGCTTGTCATCACATGTAGATAAGATCGATATAAATTTCAACAACATTTGGAGGACTTTGTAAATAAAAGGAATTCGGCATTCACCCAACTTTTAGAGGACTTGTTTACCAAAATTCTTTCCTGTCAAATTCTACCTAAAAAAGTTTACGAATTTAGCTATTATTATTATTTTTTTGCTTGGCTACGTATTTAGTTATTAAAATAACTTTTAAAAGTACTCGTTAAAGAAATAAAAGTTCTTAATCGTAATAATTAAGTGGATTTGGTAAGATAAAATAGAATAAGTTAGACTGTTATATGCACCTTTAACAAACTTTTCGTCGTTTACAAATTGGAATTAAATTTTAAATTTTGACATTTAGGATTTAGGATTTAGAATTTGGCAATCAATCTTTGACAATACAGTAATCTAATGACATCAAATAGAATCTTAAATGTCAAAATTTAAAAAGTTTGGTAACATGCCCAACTTATGAAAAGTTTTAGCTGGTTCATCTATGTAAAAATCTCAAGATATTTCCATTTTTTCATAATTATTGACAACCACTAACCATTGGACCACAATTGTAACTTATTATTCGGGATCACATTTATCAAAATTAAAAGCTCAAGTCTAGATTGCCAAACACCGCGACTAGTTAATAATATTGTACCAATTAAAATCTTCTTAAATATGATCTTTCTTTTTGTGCTCAAGTACGTGTATTTCTTGTCATTGCTTTTGACGTACGATTAAAAATATATATATATATATTCGTTTATCATACGTTATAAAGTTGGGGAATATATTAACAACAACAACAACAATAATGGTGCTAAAATTCCAATAATAAAGAAATAAGACCCACCTGAGAAGTCTCTGGATTTGCTTAGTTTGAAATGGAAGGATCACGACTAGGCAAGGAATCATGGCAAGCAATAAAATTTACTTTCTACTGGATCATATAAAAATAATAATATATGTCTCCCCTACAACGAATTATTGGGAGTCCATTTGGCCGGAATCTTTTGATTAATACTTACTTAAATCAGAAAAAAAATAATATACCAAAAAATAAATTGTAGAACTTTATATATGAAAAAAACTGGGTCCCCCAAGAGCTCTCCAGATTATTCGAGTTAGTTGGTACTTCTTTCTTTTAAGTTGGATCAAGGTTAATACGATGGAGCGGCTCTTAAAGAGCGTCATAAAAAGCCGGTCGGGGTGGTGTATTTACAAAACGAAAAGTTGTTTCTTCTTATTTGTATTGCTACAGTGAAGCTAATTAATCATCAGCTCCTTGCTACCGCTGAGTCAATTCTTGTATGATTAAAAAGGTTGGAATGATATGGGGAGTGAATGTGATTCTTCTTTGGATCTGTGTGTGCATGCCTTGTCAAAATCTTAAGCAAAACAAGTCCATGGAAAGTTATAAAAGTAAATTGGTTAGATGGTGGGACTGGTTTTCTTTTTATTCTTATATTGTTTAAAACGATTTAAATATATCTTAGTTGATTTCCTTACGCTCTGTTTGGTATGATGAATTATTGGAAGGAAAATAGAAGAAAAAACTCTTTTGATGCTTGTTTGGTAGAGAGGAAAGAAAACTATAGGAAGGGAAAATAGAAGGGTTTTTTTAAGCTATGGGGCTACTTTATTTTATCTTTCAAATGTGGGTGAATTATAAAATGGAAAATCTACTGTTTATGTACTTGACCATAAAATGTCATTTTACCCTTAAACTTTCTTTTTGATCTTTTCTATTCTATCAATTTTACACATTATTAATGGGTAAAAGATTAATATATGAACATGATTTTTATCTATCGTGAAAGTAAACTATTTTTATTTTTTTATATACTAAATATCATAAAGGAAAAACGGTTCTTTTCTATCATTTTTATTTTCCATCACCACTATGCTTATAGGAAGCTCCAATCAAAGATAAGAACTCATTTCCTTTGCTTGGAATTTTTACCTTTCAGATTTGTCCTCGCAAGGTTTTAATGAGGTATACACTTTCATTAGAAAGGGAAAGATCTTGTGGATAATCCACCACGTGAGTCCTCTCAGTTTTTAGGTGCTCAATCAGGTAGGTACTTTGGTAAGATGTAAGCATTTTTTTTTTAATTTTTTTAATTTTTTAATATAGTTTCTTTGATAAACTCTTCTTGTCATATGTTTATAAAATGAAGAGAGGTGACAATTGGTATCTCTTCATGTAAAGCCGTTCTTTTTTTTTTTTTTCGGTTGGATGGTGATAGGAAAAAGTAAGAAATATAAGAGAGTTTGGAAAGGAGAGAGAAGAATGGCTAACCCATGAAATTGAAAGAATTAATCAAGCCCTCATGATGTCAAAATGGTGACATATTAATGATATATATTTTTATTTTTTCAATCTAAGCTCCAAAAAAAGTGGAATAACAAACCTAAATTTCTCTGTTTCGACGTTTAAAAAACAAAGTAAAAATACACAAAATAAAATTTGAACTCCCTCCACAAGCAATATTTGACCGATTTGGTTTTGATATGATACTGGAAAGTGACTAATTGAGTACCTTTTTTTTTTTTTTTTTTTTTTTTTTGGGGTAAAAAATCAATCATTTTAGCGCATTTGAAAGTTCCTGATTTTTAGTGCCGTTTCTTAGAGAAAATTGTACCCAAAGAGATCACACATATTTTCACCTAACTTATGGAGTCTTATGCGATAGATCATCCTTGGATTGGAGGAAAACTTTTTTGGAAACCAATCTGGTGGTGTTGACATAATCTTGAGGACAATGTGCTGGTACACCTGGAATTATCAAACCAATTATCCTAAAGAATCTCAGGAAATTCCCTTCCTTGAATTCTGGTCCCTTCTTGCTTGAGATGGTGAAGCTTCTGATCAGCTCACAAAATGAATTTGCCATCATCGGTATTGCCTTAACCGGCGAGAAATAATTTTTGTTTGGTTCTTCATCAACAATCTGCATTCCAAAGACGCACAAAAACTTTAGTCACTTTCAAAGAAAGAAAGAAGAAAATCCCTATTAATAGTATTGCATTTTCTTTAACGGTGGATCTTATAAAAATATCTCGTCAAATTTTAAAACAGAGAAAACTTGATATAGATATAACTGTTTAAAATAGAGTGATACTAATAACACGAGAACATCACGTGGCCTTACCTTTACTACATATTTCCTGTCAGTGTAGAGGCACGTGCCAAAGTGCTTGAACATAAGAGCTTTGTCATCGTACGGAAGCCTAGGCACCATGTCGTTACCATAAACAAACCTAAAGTAGCGAATGTCATGTTCTACCATTTCGCCTTTCATGAATTCACCAAACTTCTCATCTCCAACCCTAGGCTGTCCAAATGTGTAAACTCCTTCCAATCTCTGGAGCAACCATTTCTCGTCATGCCACGCCAGAACCGCAGGGAAAAGAATCGCTAGGGCCCCACCTAAGCTGTGACCGGTCAACACAAACTTCGCCTTGTCGTTTTGCTTCAAAAGTTGTCGTAGCCTTTCCCTAATGTCATAGTAAGCCAAGGGTTTGGGACGGGCACTCTTAATCTTGTCGTCTTGATCGATATCCTTAGGGAAACCGATACACTTTTGCAAGCCAAGAGCCTTCATGAAGCCGCCGTGAATTTTCCCAACTTCGGGGATTTCGTACCAAGAGATGTCGAAATCGGAGCACCACGCATCGGAGTCAAAAGGTTCGGTCCCCCTAAAGGCCACGACAATGGTGTCTTGGTCTTCAGCTTTGTCCCGCATCATGAAGACTTGTGTGGTGGCTTTTTCTTGATAATCTGTTATAACATTAAAAAAAAAAAAAAAAAAAGATCGGATCTCAAGATTAATATAATAATGAAACTATAATATGTGATTCAAATTGGCATCTTGTACAATGTAATTAGTTAGTTATTCATGTTTCTTACCATTCCAGTAGTCGTAGAATCCCAAGAATTCCATCTGAAGAAAAAGAATAACAATAGAAAAAGGACATTTATTAGTTTAGTTCGTTCTGATCATATGCCCATTATTAATGTAAGAAAAATATAAATCAATAGGCATATTACAAGCTTCTAAATGTCTTGAAAGTTGTAAATAGGCTGTGTTCATATAGTACATGTGAATTAAAAAATTAACATGCCAATTAATAATGTGATTAATAATTAATTGAAAACTAACGTATATATTAGGCAGGTTTATCTGCAGGGAAAGAGTTGCGTAAACCAAAATTTATTTTAGTCAAATATTATATGTTTAGAGTGCGAAAAAAATATCCCGCATTTGACTTGAAAGAAAGAAATATATCCCACATTGATTAGATCTAAAATTGATAACTCTAACTTATGCAATTAAAAGGATTTGAGTTGTTCTTCTTAATAAATTGACATTTTAAGATTTAATATTTTTAAAGCCTGAACAAATCACATGATCACACAAAAACTTAACATATAAAAGTGTGATGTATGTTTGATTACGTGGTATGTAGTACTGAATGAGCTAAATAACGTAATTCACAAACATTATTATTAAAAGAAAAAAAAATTATCGTATATGCTATCATCATTGATAATTAAACTTACCTCCCAGTTTTTAGAGACTGAATTTCGAATGTGGGCTTCATTTTCATAGCTAAGTTTAGATGCCATCATAGAGAGTGCTGCATTGTATCTTACATCTCCCCGTTTGATGTTAGTGTCCAGCTTCGGTCGCTTGTCGATACTTCCGATAAAAGAGAAAAAATTTTCCGATGTTCTATCCGGAATTACCACTTGCCCTATACATAACAAATTAATCAGCCAATTTATTTTTTTATAATTGGGTCTATGTTAAAGATTCTATTTAGTTTTACATTGACTAATGCTCCGTTTGCCTCACCATCTCAATTCAAACTAAACAACTCAAATCTCATCATGTTTTTTGTCTTTTCTGAAAAAATTTTTTGTCTTTTCTGAAAAAGTCAACAAAATTTACTATGCAAACTTAAAAATCTCAACTCAACTCAAACTGAACCTGCGATCCAAACGAACCCTTAATAAACTACTCTCGAAAGTAGTTGAGCAACTTGCAAGAACTGCCCCACTTGCTAGAAATTTGGATTAATTAATAGGAGAATCTTAGCTGTTTTCAACTAAAGCACGTTGCATGCATTGTTGAAAAGTATAACGCTACCTGGCCTTTTTTTTTAAATATAATGAAAAAATATGCTAATTACAAGTTTCGTTTATTATCAGTCTTTTTATTATTATTATTATTTTTATTTAAAGTAAAGTGAAAGTAATCTCTTTACCTAACCCTTAAGTCTATGCTTTTGATGTAAAGCAAAATAGTACTTTTCTTAAAGATTAGAACAATATGGTCATACGATAACAGCGAACAACATTCCCGGACTATAGCCATCTAAAAAGAAAGGTTCCTAATTAATTTTTTAAGTAGACTTAACAGCCTTTTCTTTCCTTTAGAATAAGTAAAAGCTGCAGTAAAGCATTAGAATATCAATTTCCCTACACTCCTTTTTTTCTTTTTCTTTTTCTTTTTTTTATAGGTAAATATTGAAGAGAGAACGACTAGCATTAGGGAACAACTAGTAATAAATTGTTGAGGTCATTTTTTTGTTTCAGGGGCGAGCATATTAAAGTATAAAGTCTTTAAAAATGCTTATATAGTGATTTTTGTTTTAAGTGGCGGATAGAGTGAGAAAAATATAAAATTTTTAACAATAAATTAAATTAAAAAATAAAAATTCATTACGGGTAAAAGTCTCACTCGATAATGATTGACTTCTCCCTGATTAAGATAAGGAAATTAAAACCAACCTCGAATAGAATTGAGAATGAGGTGAAACAAGTTGCCATTGATTGACAAGACGTTCAAAGCCATTTCAATCGCCGATCCGATACTTGCGAGCGGTTTTGCCACAAATTGCAGAGACTTCTGCGCCACAACGGACAGAAATATGAGCCACCGGTGACCAAAACTTTCCTCTGTCGCCGCCGACGAGTCGACAAACTTCCTCTTCTCCAAGTCACTAGAAAACAGTATGTGCATCAGATCGACGAAACTCACTTCCTCGGGCTTCAAAAGCATATGGCCGCATGAGAAGCCCTTGTCACAAGCCATAGTGTTACACTTGTGTATACTATATAGTATTAATATGGAATTACAAGAGAATATAAAAGCCTTCTTTATTCAGGGGTTGATATAGGAATGGGAGTTATTTCTAGCTCTGCTATTGCCTTAACCTTTGCTTTAAAGCTCCATATATATAGACATGAGTTTGATAGGCTTTGGTCAAGTCAAACAACCAAACAAAAACGATTAATTTTCAAACAAGAAAAAAAATTTAATGTTATTTTATTATTTGTTTATTGCTGTTGCCAAGAACGTTCTTTATTGAAAGAACATGCCACGCGTTTGATAGGCCCATTTTCTATTTTGTCTCAATGGCAAGGTGGGGTCCTTTTTTTTATAGTAAAGGCAATTCATTGGTTCACCCGTTCAAGTGGTCGTGACATTTTTTTTTTTAAATTTTTTGCACAGATGATAGTCACGTGTGTATTTTTCTACAGCTGACTTGGTGCTGGTCTTTTGTGATGTGCTATAGTCTATGACCAGTTAAAACCTTTTTTTTTTTTTTTGCCCTCTTCTTAGGGGAGTAAGTAGTGAATGTTTCCACGCGGCTAATTTTAGCAAGTTTTATGGTTATTTCGTTATACAGAGTACTACCTAGCCAAGTATTTTTTTTTTTAAATATATTCCAAGTAAGCTAATACAAACATTAATATCTACCCTCTTTCGAATGCATTAAGATTTCTGTTATTCGTGTTTCTCTTTTGGGTCGGAGTCTGGTGCTGATTCTAATTTAGTCACCAGACTCCCATCTATAGAGAAGGTGTTTTGAACTTCACTATAATGGCTTTAATAGCGAGAATGGCTTTGTTATCGGAGGGAACACGTGCTGGCCTCTTGGTCGTATTAATTGGCTTGTCGCCAGAGATATATTATAATTTTACAATAGTTGTTTGTTGAAAATTAAAACTGTGTTATTTCCGTTATTTAGGTGTTGTGTTTTGTCTATATATATATAGATATATAAATATTTTTATTTTGTAATAATAGAGCTAGTCTGATTATGTTGCATTGGTTGTGTGTCCAATATGTTAGAGTTAGTTGATCCATATAGTATTAGGGTTGACATTTTTGTTATAGGTCTCTTGATCTCAATTAATTGGAGTTTTTCATCGATTGTAATGGTGTTGTTGAAAGAGCCTACTCGATAATTGATGTGCCTTTTCAATTTTCTATTGTTAAAATTCTTTGCATGTTCTATCCTCTTGTACGCTTCATTAGTATGCATTGATGAAATTGGTCTATAATTAATGTTAGGTTTTATTATGTTATGAGGTGATTCAAGTTAACATTGGTGTATACATTTTCCTGCTTTTTAGAAAACAATCTCCCTTTCCAAACACTAATATCTATGTGGGGTAACTGACAGGCTAATTAAATTAATTAACGTTTAAATTAATCACTTGAAACATGCAATTTTAATAGCTAGGTTGTTGTCTTGTTGTCAGATATGCTACGATACAATATTCCTTGACAGCGGATCTTAGCATAATATAAAAGGAAGCAAAAATCTGAGAATATATATGGTTTGATTCGAATTGATTTCATTCTTTTAACAATAAATCGAGAATCTAATAATTCCAATTAATTTTATTGAAACTGTACATTTTTTATATCTTATAATATTACTAATTACTTTAGGATAATGAATATGTTTACTGCATCAAAATCGTACCGCGATTTATAACTAAACGGCGCACTAGAATTTTTAAATGTTAATATACTTGTTCAAGAAAAAGTGATTTCACAAATTCAGCAACAAAAAAAAAAATTAGTAACAATGTTTTTTTTTTCCTACCAAAAAAAAGTACAACTTATTACTAGTATATTTGTTTGTATATTTCAACCATAAGCTTTTTTTTTTTTTTTTTTTGGTTTAAAAAATTAACACAGTGAGGGTGTAATTCGTCATTGTCGGTGGCTAACAAGTTGATTATTTTTCACGTTGCGAGGTTTTGGAATTCTATTAAAGTAATAATAAATAAAGAAGGAAGACCCATTTGAGAAGACGAAATGAAAGAATATTGAGCACGCAACCTGACAAGAAATTAGGACAAAATAACCTGCAATAATAAGGGAAACCCCCCAACAACTTCGCTTCTACTTCCAGCCTGTTTCTTGTTTTTTTTCCTCTTTCGGATCAACAAATTCTAGGTCCTTACAATCACTTGGCTTCTTTGTTTATCCATCGTGGTCAAATCCGTAATTTTCTTTTTCTGTAAGGCATTAGTAATATTGAACACCATATGATTCTTACGGTTTGGGATCTATGAATTAACATTACACCTTTTATCAACAATATTGGTGGTGTTTCAAGGATTTTTCTTGAGTAAGGATAGTGATTTTCTAAATATTCATATTTTTGTAATTCATTTTTCTGCCACAACACGCCACATGGTAGTCTACCATTGGTGTGGAAGCATGTGGTAACCTTGTATACTACCGCCAATATAGCCATAGGTATCCCGTTTTCTGTGCCGTGTTATAACTGCAAAAGTTTCTCTCCCGTGACTAAAATCAATCCATACAGTCCAGCCATTTGTGTCAAAAGCCTTATAAATTGTCATCGTGGCTCTAGGCCCCCTTGCATACTTTGGGAACGAGTTAGGTCTAGCTTGAACTTTGGCCCAGTGATTCGTAGGATTACATTTTGAAAAGTATGCATATGAATTATTATCCCAGCTATATAGCTCTAGTTTTTTTTTTTTTTTTTAACACCTAAAATAACGAAAAGTATATAAAGGGTCAAAAATCTGAATAAACATATATGTTTAAAAAGTTGTTTCATAACTTTCTCATGGAATTAATTAGGTTGCATCCAACAATTGAAAGGAAGGCTAGATTTTACGACTTTATTTCGTCTACTTTGAAAAGTATCACTTCCATTGGTCATAAAGACATTTTCCGGGTATTTAAAAAGTAGACCACTAGTCTATTTTTTTTTTATTAAGCAATTGTTTAAAAAAAAAAATAGAAAAAAAACCCCCCACTAGTGTACTTTTGATTAACCTAATAGTGTAAAGGAAGGAAGAAAATAAATTTCTCAGACAAATACTAAATCAAAGTGAACCGCTAGTCCACTTTTTAAGTACTAGTGGTTTAAAGAAATTAGGAAAACAATCTCAATATCAATAAAAAAAAATGAGATCAAAGAAGGGATAAATTGAGAAATAATTAAAACTAAAAAGAGCACAGTGCGTATTCGCAAACCTGTTCTCGTTGTAACGATCCTTCCCTCGCTAGTATCGCAACAAGACCTCTCCATGGTGGCCAATTTAGGGGATATCTTTGGTGTTCTGTTAAACTCGCCACGAATAGGCTCACGATGCTGCAAAAGTTGTTGAGATGAGATCTTTGTTGCAGCGGACATGGGAGATCTTTGGTTCTAAAGATCTAATCTCATAGTGGCAGGTGGAAATACGATTATAAGCACAAGGTGGCGGCAGATCTCTTATATTAACGAAGATTTAATTAATGGTGACAAGTTCAAGCATGATGGGAGATAAAAAGATGATAAAAATATAGCCTAGAGTGTAATAGTCTACACACCTTCATTCATGTGAGTAAACATGATGGGGATGACAAAAAACGAACTAATGGTTAAAAAGTGGCATATAGCCCGTCTCCTCAAGTTTTCCTGTCAAAATTTTCTTTTATTGGGAATTCTTTTGTAAGATATGAGAAAATATCTTCTTAATAAGGGCGATTTTGAGGATTGTCCAAAAAAAAAATACACGTCTATAGAATATTATCCTTTCTATAGTGCCTTCAGAATTTTTAATCTCTATAAGATAAATCAAAGATCAACATAATTTTTAAAATTATCCCCGACCAATCAAAAAGATATTCTAGAAGAATATCACTTATTGTCTACCAAAATATCATTGCTAATTTACCATAGTACTCTCTGGAGAGTATACTAGTAGAATAATTTTGGTATTTAATATGGTCTCTGATAATCGGTACTAGTCTCCGATCATGGGAGAGTATTCGGGTAGAATACTTTTAGTAGTCTACAAAAATACTTTTGGTATACTACCAAATTATTTTACGTATTTTACCGGATTATCTTTGATACTCCACCGGATTACTTTTTAAATTTCACTGGATTATTCATAATATTCTACTGGATTGATTATTGTAATTTACCATGTTAATTTGTTATTTCACCATATTAATCGTCAAAAAATATAGTCAATGTCTCTCCTTCCTTTTGATTATGTCGTGATGGTTACCGCAAACGCTTCCAAAGGTAGTTTACTTGTTCGAGGAAGGAGAAACTCTTGAGTTTCAGACAGTTTCCTAGATTGAAGTAGCCTTTTGTTGCCCAACCAAACGAAAGAAGTCACTATCAAATAGCTTGCCCTACTAACGTACCAAAGGTGCGTGGAGCCTGGTGACTAAGAAAGAAATATTACAAGAAAAAAAAAAACCCCTAAACCCAAAAAAAATGAAAATCCTCAAATTGGAAAAAAGATAAATAAAAAAAAAAAAGCCTTAATTTATCAAAAAACTAAAAATTCACAAAAAAGAAATGTAATGCAATACCCCGGATATTCATCTGCAATGAAAACTCCGACCGCTGGTGAGACACGCAATCCAACGATGGTGTCTGATCTACCTCACACAACACCTCCCCTATTTGAATCGTCAATGTTTGCCAAGGTTGGTCGCAGAGAGAGATCGCACGACGCCGATCTCCGACGCCGGATAGAGATCCTCGAGATCACACAAAGCCAAAATGATGCCAAAGAGAGATCTCCATTGATCGTGCGTACGAATCGACGCCGTCTATCACAGATAGAGATCACGATCTCGAGAAAGAAGAGAGAGAGAGAGAGAGAGAGGGCGAAAGGAGGTTGCAGCGACCAGAGATCCCAGACACACACACACACACAGAGTGAGTGAGCGCAGAAGCATGAGGGAGGAGAGAGAGAGAAAGGAGAGAAAGAGAGGGAGGAAAGAGTGAGGAATCAAACATAACAACAAAAGATAGGAATTCTTTTAAAAAAAATCAAAGTAAATAAACATATTTGAAGATTAAAATTCATAATCATATATAAGATGGGGCAAAATTTCTTAGGTCCTCCGCTTTCCACAGTTTTCTCTGTCAATAAGGTTCTAATTCTAAACCATTATATCTTGATCAAATTTTACATTTTTACATACATTTTCACGTCGATATAATTTTAACCATGTTTGTGCTTACTTTATCATCAAAAAGCTCCTTTAAAGTGAGTTTCCTTTGAAAAGTTAAGGCGTCAGACGTCCCATTCGAATGTTTTATCGATAATCAATTGCATTATCAATTTTTAAATGAAGCTGCGTATTTATGATTTTATTGTAATTAAAATGACCGAACCGTTTTGTAATTGCATAACATAACAGGTTTTAATAGGAACATTATTTTTGTTTATTTATCTCGTAAGTTACTTATAAATTATTATCAATTATTTGCGTAAACGAGACCACTCATTAAAGTGGATGGCCAAAACTAGCCACACATTGTAACATGTACTAATCTAAAAGTGAAACAAAACATTTTCGAGAAGACTTTATACAAAAAAAAAAAAAAAAAAAAAACATTTTTTTATATTAGGGAAGAAAAAATAAAATAAATGTTATGTCCCCGAAATAAGAACAGGCTGTTCAAGTACTTATATAAAAAGATTTGTTAGACACTACTAACGGTGATATCACTACAGGATAGAACATACGTATTTTATTTCTTTATTAATAACGAGAACCCAAATCTTAACTCTTTTTTTTCTTTAAAAAAAGTCAACAACCTGTTTGGACTTTGGAGTTAAAAATGCATGTAAAGAAAATTACATTCGAAAACGTTAATAATTTAGAATTTCGTACTGGGTTAAAGACGGAACATTTAACATCCAAACAATTAAATCTACCAACAAAAAAAAAAAAAAAAAATTTTGAACAACCAACCTGACATAAGGATTCTAGCTCGCCCACTTAGAGCAGATGGAGATTCTCGGACGGGGAGAGGCTAGGCGAGACTTAAAGACTATAGTGAATAACCATTAGGTAAGAGGTTTTTCCAGAAAGCAAAAACCCGAAGTTGGCCTTGCATGAACTAGGGAAACATAGAACTCAACTTTGCAAAGCATAATGACGAAAGAGAAAGATCAAGCAGAACAGAAGTATTGCAAAAAGCACAAGATTTCGACCCATGGTCATTATAGCAGTTCCTTCTGATCCTAGAAAAGATCCATACCATATTGCTACGGAATTATTGAGACAGCTAAAATAAAGCGCATAAGAAAAGACTGTTTGGAAAGTAACTTCGGTTATATAGAGTTATATATATTTCTATATATCTATATGTGGATATATAGATAACTTTGCAGCATGAGTCAGAAGTAGGGCTTTAAGTAGCGTCTTTTCCACTTATGGACCAGTTTTTTACTAATGAAGGGTGGGCCTCATTGTGGGATGAAGAGGCAAGCTTGACTCGTTCGAAAAACGAATGAATTGAGTGGAAAGTCTTTAGTGTAGGAATCTAGGCATCCGCAGATGAGTGATCCGCCCTTGCATCATCGGTTAAATCAAATCCGCCGGATACGGAATGGCTTAAGTAGAACTAGTCCAGTTCCCCGAAGCTCTGAATGGATTGGATCCTTTCTGCCAACGAAATGAACACGGAACCCCTTCTGAATGCTTCTCCGATCTGGAAGTTCTCGCGAAGAGAATAAGATGTTGCTCCCCCTCCCTTTGTTTTTTCTTTTTTTCGCTTTGCTAATTTTTCCCTCTAACGTGGGCCAGGCGGCGGCGGGCATGGTCTTTCCAATGGTATTAGTGATTAGGTGATTTTATAAATTTTAACGTTAATTTCATAGAGATATAATTCAAAATTCAAAATTTCAAGAAATTTATTTTCTTACAATAAAGAGATTCATAATTAAGTTAAGGAATGACAAATATGAAAATAAGAACCTCTGTCCATAAAATTTGTGAAAAATGTGGTAGAAATTCTCATAGGTGAAGCAAATCCACCCTTTTTTAAGACAGAATAAAACAAAACAAAACTATAGTGGCTAGGAAAGCATTCTATTGGCAATTGAAATGTTTTTATCTATTCATTTTTTGATCAATTTCTTTTGGTCAGGCACGAGCTGATTATTACAACTTAACGATCAGAGACGAAATAAGATGGAACTGATTACGTGAACCAAAAGTCTTGATCACCATTCCTAAAAACATAACCAGTAACTAACATGGGAAATCGTGATAATTTAATTATAACTTTTATTTATCTTCACCACCTAGTGGGCTGGCCGTCTTGGGCTGGCCGTTGAATCTCAATTAAGCATCCATCTTGGGCTGGCCATCGAACCTCAATTAACCAAATACACACACACACACACGCACACACACATACACACACATGCATCTTAGTTTGGATTTTTTTTTTTTTTTTTTTTTTTTGGGTTCAGATCTTGCCCCCGAAAAACATTTTCGGCCCTATCACTAGCATTACACATTAATAGAAAATAGGTACAATATGATCATACAAATAGAACTCATTTCTTTTTATTGTAAATTGGTTGTGGTGCTCAATATGATAGAGTTATAATTTTTTGTCAGGCGATGTGAAAATAAGAGAAATTTTTAATGACAAAGGATATAGTTATAAATAATACGACCTGAATTTTTAGAGGAGTAATTGTAATAAATAGTACTTTATGAAAATAATTGAAGTAAATAGCAATATTTTTAAATATTTGAATTAATTAATAAGTTTATACTAAGAAAATACAAAGTTTACTTGGTAAGTAATATATTTACAAGATGTAAATAAATCATTTACCTTATAAATTTGTTATTTACTGCTTTTTTTAGTTCGAATATTTTTAACATCTGCTATTTAATTACTTCAATTATTTATGTAAAAATGTAAAAATGGTGTTTGCTTCTTTCTTCCAAAAAAAAAAAATCATATATATACATATAAGAGTTAAAGTCAAAAATGTGGGCAATTATCCCACTCAATTATAAGTTACTTCGATATTGATGCTTAACATCATGGTGCTCAATCTCAATATCGTTGGTGCTGTAGTTATTACTTTTCAATAATTATGTACACACACACACACACACACATATATATATATATATAACAGAAGAATGTATGTAGGACAAAAGGAAAAAAGAATTAAACTATATCACGCTTAATTACCTCGGTAATATTGCTCTTAACGCTAAGAATATCCTTTGGGAATGTGAGCTATAGGTTTTGATGGGTACAATGTTCTGAATTCCATTAAAGGGTGATAGTTGAGGTAGCTTTTAAGTCCTCAATAACGACAACAACTATGCAATATTCATGATAAAGACTACTAGCTTAACATAATTAAAATATAAAATTAAACGATTTATTAGGCCTAATAACACATGTAGTATGATTAAATTCAGCACATGCTCGTATTTGTTAACCTCTTTTTATGTAGTCCTTTTTTTTTTTGGTTGTCCAACAAATTAATAATAGCTAGTTCCTACTTCACGGTCAACTTAAGAAAGAGAGAGAAATTAAGGCCAAAAAAAGTGACTAGATATTGATAAATACCACTTCAAATTATTAAAGGCACTCAATTAAATTGTTAAAGGCAGAGAAAATGTCTACAAATTATACCCAAAAAAAAAAGATCTAAAAATGTCGCTGCAAAAATAATAAAAACTAAACTAAATGCAAAATAATTATTTTGTGTATACCCTAGCTGCGTACCAAAATTCAAATTATTCTTTTTATGGGACAATTATTTAATTAGGTACTGTAAACACACACACACACACACACATAACAGCATTTTCTCTTCATTTATCTCTACTAAAGAAAATAAAGTGCTTCACTTTATTTGTCATAAAAAGAAATAAAGATGAATAATATATTTTAAAAGTTCTCTGATAGGAAATATCCAATATAGTTGTTCGGCTGTATTTGCAATGAAATGGAAATCTTGTGGGAAATTTCTTTTGTTGTCTTTTTCCTATTTTATTTCCAATATTATTTTTCGCTATTTTTGTGCATGATATTATACTAAAACATCCTAATACATCTCACCTTGCAAAAGGGTCAAGGGACATATGGAAAAGAATTTTGATGTTCCAATGGCAGTACTAGATCCGCGTCTTGATCCACCTGCCCCCTTTAAATTGGGTACACTGCCAAAGTCTAATCCAACCAACCAACCAACCATTTTATTGTCTGCATTCTTAGATGTATACACACACACACACACACACAGAGTAAATTATTTTACAAAAAAAAAAAAAAGGAAATTTAAATAAATAGACCATCTATTTTGAATTTATTAATAATATACCGTCTATTTTAGATCTTATCAACTACATACCAGGATATTACCGTGAAGTGGTATACATTCAATTTTGACTCAATAATAACGAAAATACCCTCAAAGAGAAAAGCTTTTTTTTTTTTTTTTTTTTAATTATTCACTAGTAAAAAAAAAAGGCAAAAACAAAGAAAAAGGTCTTTCCACGGAAAAGAAAAAGTATTTCTTTGTCTAGGAGTTTTTTTAACAAAAAACTTTTTTACAATTAATTTCTTTTTTTTTTCTTTGAGGGTATTTTCATCATTGTTCTAGTCAAAATTGAATTTTTTTTTTAGGGATCAAAAATTGAATTTTGATCTCTCTTTGGTATGAATTTGATAGACTAAAATGTCATAGTGTATTTTTATCGAGGTTCAAAATGGATGACGTACTTTCTAAACAAACTTAAAATACAAGGTTTTTTTTTTTCCTCAAAAATTTGTCTTCAAATAACGATCACGTAAAATTCAGAAAAGAAAAAAAAAATCATGTTGATGCTCATAATCTTATCTTCATTTGTAGTCTCTTCTTCCCTGTCTCTAATGCACCTCCACAGCATGTCTAGAGTTTTATATAGATATATAGTAATATATATATATATATTACTCTATCTATATAAAGCCAAATAAAAAAAATGAGAGAAAAATATTACCCATCTTGTTGGGAGCTTCTTGCATCCCATGTAATGAAAGTCTTGGTGGTTTTTAACTCAATTTTGAGCTTTATAATATTCAGAAAATTTTCAATAGTGCAATTTGTTACTATTATATAAATGGTCACACCCAAGATAAAATAAAAAACAAATAATAAAAAGAGAGATCGAGTGGGGAAAAAAAATAGTATAGTGAGCTGTTGTGAATCATTTTATCTTATCAGAAAGGATATGATATGAAAGTTATCCCAGCGCCAAAAAAAAAAAAAAAAGGTTGGGAAAGCAAAGTACATTGTTTGATGGGGAATATGGAAAAATGATAGAAAAAGAGTTTGTGTCAGAGAGGATACAATGCACTTGCTTGCATTGAGAGGGGGGGTAAGGAGAGGGAGAGCCATTGCATTTTCGTGAATTTATGAAAAGGGGGACTTGTACTACTCCTTTTTCTCTAAAAACCGAGGCCTCTTTTAGTAATGTTGGGACCTTAGTGGGATTTCTCACATGGGGTCTTATTTCATAGATGTGGGTTTGACCCAAATAAATAAATAAATAAATTTTATGTTATTTTTTTTTAGTTTTTTTTAATCCTTTTAATTTTTTTATGTATACATATATGTTTAAATAAATATATATTTATTTATTTGGTTGTGGTCACTTTGGATTTGATTCGAATAATAGATAAGAGAAATGGTTGTAAGTGAGGCATGATCCTTGAGACATGAACACTTCCATTATTCGACCCTGCCTTGGGAGGCAACCTACCTTCCCATTCCTCTCTTTGGAGAAAACCCCCACAGAGATATCTAGAGTGGTTTTTCTTCTCTCTCTCTCTCTCTCTCTCAAACACACACACTTTCTTTTTTTTTTCCATTTCCTTGATCATGAGGTGTTCGTGTTAGGGATTAATGATTGGCCATCATTATTTTATAACCATCGTTAAGGATACTATATTACTTATAATTCATTAGAGAAGGAGATACAACACACACACACACACAGAGTTTGGTATTTAGGATCTATAAGAGCCACACTATTCGATTTGCTTGAGAACTAAAATGATAGACAACCCTATGCACGCACAATGCTTCTCCTTTCTAGTTATTATAATCTTAAGGTGGAAAATATTATTGATTTCGAGCATTGTATAGTGCATTATATTTCACTTGGGAAAGCTTCTATAAGTACAACATGTAATTTAAGTTTATTCAAATTGTATATCATTCATTTTAAATCTCATCAGATATACATCAAGACTTTTAAACGCGTCTCAAATTCATATCATAAAGAAATCAATATTCAATTTTGAATTGTTAATGATGAAAATAAGATCAAAGAAAAATAAAATAAAAAACCCAAAATTAAAAAAAGTAAAAACGAGAACAAAACAAAAAAAGTTAAAATTCTCTCTCTCACTCTCTCTCTCTGTGGTTTTTTTTTTTAATTCTTTATCCGTATTTTAATTATTATATAATTAAAATAAAATGTTGATCATTTCATAATATAAATGAGTTTCAAAGTTGATTGTATTATTTTTAGATAAACCAAAAAAAAAAAAAAAGGATATACCTATATAAATTTCCCTTTTCATTAATGATAGGAGAAAAATCTAGCTGTTTATAGGCAATCAGATTCCTCGAAGCTTACAAAACACAAAATCATGATTAAATTTTCACCGTTTGATACATTAATAAGCAGCATTAATGTTTGTCATGCATATGAACAACTTTACTGCAACATGCTTTTCCAAGCCCTTTGCGGTTTTCTGTCATAAAAGTTTTAACTTCGTTTCGTCTCTATACATTTATGTAAGAGAGATCAATTCTACTCAGTATGACAAGATAAAAGTCAGACTGTGTGTGTGTGTATGTACATTTAGCCGCCCAGCATGCAGTTAAAAACACTTTCTACACCGGCTCAAGTTCCTTATTATTTGGAGAGAAAGATTGGCTTCTTTTAATTTGATGTGAAAGACAGTTACTCAACTGCTCTAGTAGGAGAAATGTCAATATATATATATATATATACACTTTTCACGTGTAACTTCATTGTATATAAGTTCATATATATGGCCATTATCTACTCAATTGAGAGCTATTAATATATTCAACACTAACAATGCTAAAAAATTATTCTTGACATTTCATGTTAAAAAATATTCTTGAAATGATAGACCATGAGATAATTCTATTGTATATAAGTTCATAGGGTAACCATGTTATAAATTTAGAGCTATGAACATATTCAACACCAAGAAATGCAAATATATATATATATATATATCTATATCATTGAAATTTCATGTTCAAATATTCTTGAAATTATATACCATTGGCGAAATATTTATATATATATATATACAATGTATGGGATTATATGTTAATGATATTATATATGTTTATAAGTTTATATATTCATATATATATATATATATAATTTTTCTTACGTTGAGCAAACCTCTAATTGTGATTGAAGATTCTTTAAGGTGAAAAAAAAACAAAGAAAATAAAGTTTTTAGGATATTTAGGCCAATGTTGTCATGTCAATGCATGGATATTATTATGGGGCGTTACATAGTACTCTATATTCTCAACAAAAGCAATTTGTCAACCAAAAAAAAAAAAAAAACATGCATTAATAATTTCCTTCCAAAAGAAAAAAAAAAAGTAATATCATGATCAGAAATCAACAAGTAGTAATCAGTGAGAGATCAACATTTTCTTTACAGCCCCATCAAAACCATTAACAATACCAGCTACACAAAATTAACCAAATTCTTCCACACACAAAAAAAAAAAAAAAAAAAAAACCTTGTCTTTAATTTTGTATATCATCTAAGCATTGGAGCGGAATTAGGCTGGTACGCCTTCAAGAAAGCAGAGTAATTCACATTCCCGGCTGCCAGATGCGGCGTCCCCGCCGGAAACCCTACCGGACCACTGGGGGCTGCGGAAGCCGGCCGAGTAGCCCCGACCTGCTCCAAGGTCAGCACCTGCTTCTTCAAGAACTTGACATAATGAATAGCCTCGTCCAACATGGAGGCCGTGTCCATCTTAGTTCCTCCGGGGACAAGTCTCTGAAGAATCCTAATCCTCTCGCTTATCCGCTCCCTCCGGTGCCTCGCCGCCACGCTCTGCGGGTCCTTGGATATCTTGACGTTGCGCCTCTTCGGCGGCTTTATCGATTCGGGGTCGATGTGGATCGGCTGCATCGCCGCGATCCCGAAGATCATCTCCCTCATCGCCGCCATCGAATTTCTTCTCTTCTCGTACGGATTAACGATATTCGCCATTGCACCGCCGCTCTTGAACCTTATGGGATGAAGAGGAGGAGTTTCCGGCTCCCGAATCGGGCTCGCCATGAACGAAACAGAGGAGCTCCCGGGGTTGAGGAGGCTTGTCATTTGAACTGATGAAGAAGAAACGACGACGTTAGGGTCATGGAACATTGTCGGCGGCGGCGGTTCGGAGAAGTTGATGTCTAGAAACGTTGGTGGTGGTGGTGGTGGTGTGGTGGTTGTGTTCGGATAAGGGACGTCGCAGATTAAATGGTGATAGTCAGGGCTTGGTTTGTCCATCTGCATCATGATTTTCATCATGTCTAGATGGTTGTGGTGGTGGTGGTGATGATGATGATCTCCTGCCGTTGATGATGATGACTTTATCATGTCAACGTCCATGGTGATGATATGTCTGATCTCAAAACAAAGTGTTTTTTTCTTTTCTTTTCTTTTCTTTTTAGAAGTGGGATTTTGATTCGGAATGGGAAAGTCTGAGGACAAGCAGAGAAGTTGTGGGGGGTGAATTTGCAGAGATAAGAAGATGGGGGAATTTGAAATGGGAAGGAAAGTTTTGAAATTGTTTTTTTTTTTCTTTTTCTTTTTTTAGTGTGGAAATTTATGTGCAAAATCAAAGGAGGGGTCAGTTTTGTGAGTGGGAAACTGAGGAAGGACTTTATATATAGGAAAGCTGCGACTAATATAATATATATTTATGTATTTATATACAGAGGAGACTCACGAACTCATTTATGAATATAGATATATATATATATATATATATAATATTTTATGATATCCGATAGAGAGACCGCCCATCATGTGGGGCTATAGTGATAATCATCTCTAGTCTCTTTGGCCGGTTGATTATGATCGGATGTTGATCATCAACATGATCTAGAAAGGTCAAAGGTGGGATCCACAGTTTAATGTGGGGACGGTTTTGGGAGGCATGGTGGAAATATATTGTAATGGTGCATGAACAATTTTGATCTCTCTTTCTCTCTCTCTATCTCTTTGACTGGAATATGTAACAAAGTTTTCCTTTGCTTTTGCATATATATATATATATATATATTTTAATTCCTTCTTTTTTAACATTCTGGAAAGACTAGGCCATGGAACCCACCCTCACATGACATTTGTCAGAATTTAAAAACGCAAACAAATAATTAAAAAAAAAACTCCCCTGATCAGTAACAAACACAGATCACCGGAGGTCTTAAGATGTATATATATATATATATATGTTTATATGTATGTATATGTATATATCGGGAGAGTGGTTACAATTATAAGCTTGGTGATCAGATTCAGTACTGTAATAGTGAAGTGGTGGTTTTGGGAACTGGGTAGTAAATTGGGACCTACTACAGTTTATTCCATGGTCACATTGCTCTCTTGGGTTGTATTCTATTGGGTGCACTAGCTGTTCGCTTGTTTGTATCGTCTCTCTCTCTCTCTATATCTAAAAATATATATATATATATATCTTTTTCACTGTCTCTTGGCACACTTTCCGAGGTGGATTAAGAGCTGACGGTGGTGCTGACCCTTACTGGTAAATCTGCAGCAACTTGTAAATTTCTTTCTTTTGATCTCCCTCTCTCTCTCTCTCTCTTTCTATTTATCTTTCTCTCTCTATAGGTCCTTTTTTTTTCCCGTTTATTTATTTTTTGATAAATTTTTTTTTTGCCCTTTATTGATAAGTAATGGTAACTAAGGGTGAGTTTGGGGCATAAGTCCAAACTAACATTTTCAAATTTTTTTTTGTCTTTTTCTTTAAAAGTTTTTGTCTTTTTCTCAAAAAGTTTTTTGTCTTTTCTGAAAAGTCAACATAATTTACTATTTAAACTTAAAAATTTCATCTTGAACTTGTGCACCAAACAGGCCCTAACTTTATACTGACCAACTGTTACTCAATTTTCATGAACACGTATCAGGACCAAATGTAGAGGGGATAAAAAGCGATAAACTTCACAGTTGAAATAATGAGGAGACTTTTACAGTTGTACGGTGAAATATTATAAAAGCTGTGTTAATTATGTTAGAAAGTGAAAGTACAAACAAGTGAAAAATTAATAATGACAAGAATTCTAGATTTATGGAGGAGCGTTTTAGGCTCCAAATTTGAGAATGTTTTCACCTTTTTAATAAGTAAAAATTATAAGAGGGTGTTTGGTGTGTAAGTTTGAGTTAAGATTTGTAAGTTTAAATAGTAAATTTTTTTGAATTTTCAGAAAAGACAAACAACTTTTTGGGAAAAAAGACAAAAAACATGATAAAAAAAATACAATTCTTACAAGATAAAAAAAATTCAACACGATATCAACTAGAGTTTTGCGACGAAAATTGATTTGATAGTTAAAAAATATGATTTATAAAGAAAACTTAAAAAAAAAAAAAAACCTGACAATTCAAAACTATATTTACTATATCCTGAATAAAAATATTTTTCTTATGACGATCTCTTATAACAAACATGCATTGAACTCCTTGGAGTGGTAAAAAAAAAAAAAAGCATGCATTGGAGTATGCTACACTTTCTGTTAATATGGAAAAGAAAATTGACATGAACTGATTTACTTCTTTGGTGATATCATATTAAATTACCTTGTGATCTACACAAAATCTATACTTCTCAGTGTAGAATCTTCTTTTTCAAAAAGAAACGATGATATATATATATGTATATATGTATATATGCCCTATATATAACAAATGTCAGAAAATTCTATCCCTGCATGATGATTTGCATTACTCCAAAAACCAGGAATCCTCTTTACCATAATAGAATACTCCAAAACCATAACATATATATAATTTATATTATCTAATCAGCGACATGTACATTTGAAGTGCACATGGACGACTGATCAGCACCAAATTTTCAATTTTTTATTTTTTTGCTTTCCCCAATTAACTTTTGCCAAGAAATTTAAGAGAAAAGGTTTTAATTTCTCTGCTAGTAAATTAAGGACAATCAAAGACAAACTGTTAAGACTCAATATAGATTTACGTATACACACACACACATATATATATATATATATATATATAAATATAAAAGACGTAGTACATAATTAAAGCACAGCAAAGATATATTAAATTGAATTAATTAATGGCATATGAATAAGAAAGAAACTCTCAAGCAGACAACTATATAATCTTCAGAAAGTGGTCCCATATATATCACTGTCTATATACACATATATTGTTTACTAGCTACTAGCATTTATAAAAAGGTAAAAAGAAAAGTTTTTTACTTTGCACAGAAATCACATAGACCAAATAGTCACTGTAGAATTCCATTCTTTCATATTGTCTGGTCTTTCTTTTGCTAACTTCTCACGCTACCATTATTGCTCAAGGCCCCTTTTTTTCATTCCCATTTGTGGAAAAGACTTTTGGGGATGGAATTCGTTGACAGTACAAGTTCTTATATATATATATATATATATATATATAAAATTATATATCACTGCAAAAAGACCCCTTCAAATTTCAACTGCAGAAAAAAGAGAGCTTCTTTGCATGCTTTTCTGAAAGCATGCACATCTGATGTCGTGTATGAGCATGTATGTATGTGCTATATGCCTATATATATACATATATATGAGTTTCTAAATATAAATGCATATGTATATGTAAGCAGTAGTCTAAAGGCATTCTCAGTTTATAAGTTCACAAATTTTACCGAGATAGTGGTATAATGGTTGAGAAAAGTCTTGTTTAAGGCTCTTCATGCTCTCAAATCAAATTCGATTCTTACCTGTTTCACTTGAAAGAGCTACTTTTAAAGTTCTTAAAAGAGAGATTGGAAATAAATAATTTTGAAATAATAAATTCTAGGTTGGTGAGAGTGCACCTTTGATACTCAATGGATAGATTGGACTTTGAACTCTAATTTGTGACATGTTGATTGTTATATTGTTTTAGCAAAAAAAAAAAAAAAGTAATAATAACAAGAATAATTAAGTGGCTATTCTCTATATCAACCTAAGCAAAAATGAGAGAGTAAATATTGACCTATAACTTTTAATGATATCCCACCGTCTACACTTAAAATTTGCGGAGAATTTTATAATTCTTTTTAGTTTTATGTATACATATATTGTGTAGTTGTGCTTAAATATATGCCCGGTGCCATTATTTGAACAGAGGGGTTGTTCTTCATGATAATAATAACAACAACAACAACAGCAACAACAAGAATATTGGACCAGTACTATAGCTGGAATCATGGTAATCTGCACTTATGACCGAGTCTATATGGAACCAGTTTGCAGTATTCTTGATCATCTTCAATGGAATCCATATACATATATATATATATATGTGTGTGTGTGTGTGTGATATACGCATACACACACACATATATATATATATATGACGCTTGCAATTGCATGCACACAATTTGAAGGCCAGTAACAGCCAGGAATTAAAGTACATTATATGAGACAAAACATTGTCCTGTTCCAGAAACGAATCCAAGGGTGTGTGTGTGTGTGTGTGTCGTAGTTAATTTCCAGTAAAAGTTACAAAAATGTCTAGATCAGGAAGAGCACTTTAATTCTGAAACTAATTACGTGGTATCATTAAATCAAATGAGACTCAGTTTGCACAAATTAAGGTGGCAAATGTACGTACCTAGCTACAAGTTAAATAGTTTATATCTATGTACACTAGTACAGAATGTGGATACCACGACGGTTAAAAACCGTCATGGTAATATTTCCACGACGGTTTTCTAACCATCGTGGAATCCAGGGTCGTGGAATCTTTTCAGATTCCACGACGGTTTTCTACCCGTCGTGGAATAGGCAAAAAATATGACCTAAATGTGGACATTTAAGAACATACAACGACGGTTCTACGCAAAAAACCGTCGTGATAGGCGGACCTATCACGATGGTTTTTCGAAAAAACCGTCATGGTAAAGTCCGCCGAAAAAAAAAATTCGAATTGATTTCGTTTCCCATGGGTGGCAAATCTGGAAAATTTAACTCACAAAATCAACATTTTTTTCTGAAAAATTCCCATATCCGTGTCTTACCCAATCAATTTTAAAGCAATCTAAATCACAACGACAATCAACAATCACCGAAAGGACGGATTTTGGACAATTTTCTACAGAAAATTCCCAAATCAACAATCAAACAAATCAACATTTTGGAAGGAACATTGTGGATTTTTGACATTTTGGACGGAAATTTAACAATCAACAACCACAATCAACAAAATCAACATTTTGGACAGAAAATTCCCAAATCCGTGCCTTACCCAAGTAAGATACATTTCAACTTACTGGATTGTCAAGCGTGGGTACGGGCGGAGTGGTAGAGAATGTAGGGGATGGAGGAATGGCGGCGAGAGGGAGAGAGAAAAAGGCTCGGAGTTAGAGAGAGAGGGAGGAATGGCGGCGAGAATGTAGAAAGGGAGCGGAGAGCGATAAATAGAGGGAGGATATAGGCGGCTTTGCGTTTGGAGTTAGAGTTTGTATTAGAGAGTGAGAAAGGCTCGGAGTGTAATGGGGTGGGAAAGAGGGTTTTTTTTTGGGTTTTAATATACGCTCCAAAAAGTTGAACAACTTCAAAAATTTTCGAAATTCCCGCATTCATATCTACCACGACGGTTTTTGGAAAAAACCGTCGTGGTAGGTTGAAAATTTCAAAAAAAAAAATTTTTGATCTACCATGACGGTTTTTTTCAAAAAACCATCGTGGTAAATCACTACCATGACGGTTTTTTCCAAAAACCGTCGTGGTAGGTGAAAATTTTTTTTTTTGACCTATCACTACGGTTTTTTGGAAAAACCGTCGTGGTAGGTCAAAATTTTTTTTTTTGACATACCACTACGGTTTTTTGGAAAAACCGTCGTGGTAGGTCAAAAAAATTTTTTTTTTAGAAACTGTCGTGGAAGCGAGTTGCTTCCATGACGGTTTTCGGAAACTCAAAGCCGCTTCGTGTTTTTATGCATTTTCCACGACGATTTTTTTAAAAACGGTCGTGGAAGTGCTGTCATAGAATTCACTTTTTGTAGTAGTGGTGTGTGTATAAATGTATAAACAAATAAATATATACATATATATCTATATATATTCCCCTTTCTCCGATAGAAAAAACAGTAGAACAATCCGGACGAACTTAATAGCTAGTTATAATTTCAGTTCTGTGCAATCACGTGTAGTCGAAAAATCACAATTAATGTAATTAATAAGAAGAGAAGGAAACACAAACAACTGTTTAGTATTGAATAGAGGAAATTAACGTACATAAACCTTATTAATTTTTTACTCCAAGTAGAGTTATAATCCAAGTTTTAGAAAAACCAGAACCTGCGTGGCTTATTCAAATTTCTCTTGAAAAATAAAAAAATCAATAAATAATTAGAAAATAAAATATAGAAAGAGAGATAAATGATTAACATGGTTTCATTCATAGACTAAGAATAGAGAGAAAATTCCCTAATAAGGAACACAAAGAATAGGCTCTCATATAAATACAAGTTTACAAGTATAAAAAAACGGATAAGTTACCCAAAGATATCAAATCTTTTATTATCAAGAAACTCTATTTCCTAATACAAAAGATTAACACAAATAAAACTAAATCTCCTATATTACAATCAATTAACCTATAAATTGGAAAGAATCATAAAGAATAATTTCAATCAAGATTTGACAATCATATCAAATCTCAACACTCCCCCTCAAGTTGGTGCATACCAACTTGCCTTGAATACTTCAAGAACAACTTCGCAATTCTCACACATCGGAAATAATCATCAGATTTCAACACACCCGCTGCAAATCTTCTAAATCCGGAAATAATTATCGGATTATAATACACCAACTTGTAAAAAAAATAAAAAATAAAAACTTTGAGAACAAGAATCGCAAGTATTAATGGGAGCAAACAAGGATCAATTTTTTTTTTTTTTAAATTTTCAAACTAGATCTTTTTTTTTTCCCCTTTCTTTTTTTCTTTTTCATGGTCGTAAGCCCAAAAACAAAACAAATACTATTAATTTTTGTTTTTTCTATTCCACTAATTTTTTATCTCAATTTTTTCAACATATATTCTCTCTCTCTCTCTCTCTCTCTAAACTTCTTTACATGCTCACAATTGCACGCACATGTGCACTAAGATAATAGTACCTATTTACTCCAAGGTATCCGTTTCAATAACGCCAACATCAATGATAGTTCATCAGCGGATTCGACAATTGATATGATGATGACACCTCCTACATGATGGGTAAAGATACACAAAAGTCTTTAAGGGATTCGGTTGTATTGGTTCTAATACCATCTTGAAAATAAAAAATCAATAAATATTAAGAAAATAAAATATAGAAGAAGGAGAGACCAATGATTAACGTGGTTTCATCCATGGACTAGAAATAGAGAGAAAATTTACTAGTAAGGAACACTAAGAATAGGCTCTCATATAAATACAGGTTTCCAAGTACAAAAAAACAGGTAAGTTACCCGAAGATATCAAATCTTCTATAATCAAGAAACCCTAGTTCCTAATACAAAAATTTAACACAAATAAATCTAAATCTCCAATATTACAATCAATCAACCTATAAATTGGAAAGAATCGTAAAGAATAATTTCAATCAATATTTGGCAATCGTATCAAATTTCAACAATTTCGTGGTTGGTTATACGTAAAAATGTTGGTAATTATGATGCAAATCTATTGAGTCTTTACACACGTTTGATAAAACTTTGCTTTTGTTCTTAGTCTACAGATCAAGAAGACAAGTAAAAACTTTTTCAGCAAGTGTTTGGAACTTGTAATAAAATTTACTATAGTCAAAGTTAACCACATATGTGATTTATGACACGTAAGATGGAGGATCAAGAACGCTCTTAACATGAGTATTTAAGAAGCACTAATGAAAGATAATGGCTCGATGTCCTAACCTCGACACCTTCACCTCAACATTTGGCCTTGGTTATACTAAGGGCTAGGCCCTGGTCGATTGCCCCAAGTCGTTATAGAGCACGACCTAGCCCCGATTGCACTAAAGTAGGGCCTAGCCCTGGTCTTGCTAAAGTAGGGCCTAGCCCTTGTCGTACTAGAGCAAGGTCTAACCCTAGTTGCACTAAAGTAGGGCCTAGTTTCGCACCAAAGTTAGGCCTAGCCTCGGTCAGATGTAAAGCAGAGCATGGCCTTAGTTGACATAGAGTAGAACCTGGCCTTGGTTGTACTAGAGCAAGGAATGGACCTGGCTGTACTGCAGTAGGGACCAACCCTACTCACACCTAGAACGGGGTATTCATCACAACTAATCACCTATCTCAATGGGATGCCTCTCTAAACTCCTTATCTCTATGGGAAGCCCCATATATATAAGTACCCATCTCAATGGTATGCCTTTCTAAACACCCATCTCAATGGGAAGTCATTCTGAGTACCTATCTCAATATGATGCCTCTCTGATCACCCATTTCTATGGGAAGCCTCTCTGGGCACCCATCTCAATAGGATGCATGCCCTTCTAAGCACCCATATCAAGGGGATGCCCCTTTAAGCACCCATCTCAACGAGATGCCTCTTTAGGCTCATATCTTTATAGAAAGCCCCTCTAAGCTCATCCCATGCCCACACCATGTGAAGGAGAACCACGCACCATATGAAAGGACGAGAAGACAAGGACTATAGTCCAACCTCCTGAAGACTTGGCCTTGCTCACATGTGAGACTCTACTTGCTTGAGCCACTACTACTTATAGTCTATCTATAACTTCCAAAGAAGCCAAAGTAACCACCCAGATACACGTTCTTTAAATAGAGAGATGAGAGACCCACGATCTTAAAGTAATTAGAGGTGATTAGAAGACGGGTCTAAAAAAGTTTGATGTGATTTCAAGGCTGTTAAACAGTTACCTTCAGCAAGCTCTATAAATTAGGGAATGAGGTTGAGAAGAGGGGCGATCATTAAAACACTTAT
This sequence comes from Ficus erecta, assembly GCA_008635985.1. Classification (NCBI taxonomy): domain Eukaryota; kingdom Viridiplantae; phylum Streptophyta; class Magnoliopsida; order Rosales; family Moraceae; genus Ficus; species Ficus erecta. Next base: position 1,294,722 of record BKCH01000050.1, read on the forward strand.
TGTTACTCTCTCAAATTGTACTTTGAGCAACTGTAAGGATTAAAGTGTGTATTCAAGTTTCCTCCATTATATTATATTGCATCAGAGTCAGAGGAGTGGCGCATTTTACAGTGAACCTTTATTTTTTTTTTCAATGTCTTTACTCTTACATTTATTGTTTTTCTAACCCATCTACTGTTGCTTGATTCATATTAATTAGGTTTCACCTTTGACTTTTATATGTGTTTGGATGAACCATTTCAAATAGTTATTATTGGACTCTAATGTAATAACTATTTGATCTAACAAAAACTATTCAAACACACATTTAATTTGAATACACAATTCAAATTCTACATTTGAATGTAGATATTCAGTTTGAATGAACATTCAAATGCGATCTATAATCTAAATGGACTATTAGTTTCTTCAAGGTTGACGATTTTCACCATCAATAAAACTACATCTTTACAAGAGTTTAATGAGTAGAAGTGATTGTTAAAATTTCTAATTATAAGCAATAAAAATATTATGATGAAGATATAAAATTGTCTTCCTAAAACTCGATACAAGCCTCAAAATTTATTGAGAAGAGTTTTTCTTTGAAAATATTGTTTTGACTAAAAGCTTATGAGTGCAAACATCTGAAAAAATAAAATAACTGATAAATCTTTAATAAGATCTATTGATTCACTCAAAATATTAGAAGTAGCTTCAATCACTCGTTGATGGACACAAAAGACCGAGAGTAATAAAAAAAAATAAGAAGAGCCTATACTCCAACTTTATCCGTTAAAATTGTCCTCTCTTACATATGATGGGGATTATATATATTATAAGCTAAAGTGTCCCAATATATTACAACTACTCTTATTTCAACTATCATTGGGCTTTTAAGATTGGTAAACACTCTTATTTCATTTATAAAAATTATCCTCTCTTATTCAATGGAATTAATATACTTGTAAACTAAACTGTCTGAATCGGAAACGGGAACGTAAATTAATAATAATTATTAATTCTAAAAATTAACGTAAAGATAGAAAGTAAAATTAGGAAAATGGCTTATTTTTATTTCGAATAATTAAATTAAAATTAAACTTGACTTTCTTAGATCTAACTGTTACAAAGCAAAACTTTCTAATTTTATAATTGCTTATTGACTTTTATTTTTTATTTTTATCATAATTATCTTCGAGCCAAAAATTAAAAAAAATAATGACAAAGATATATTATTTATTCTTTGTTGCAGCGGGATTACATTTTGACGACGTAAGTGGTAGAGACGTACAGGGGAACTTTTGATAAATGTCAGAAATATCGTAGATGACATCTTAAATATTTATTTATCTATTTATTTAAAAATATAAATTATAATTATTAGTTAATATCAATGATGTAATTGTTGGAAATTTTCCCGAGTATTAAATGCTCTGTTTTTATTTTTGGTAACTCTTAGATTGTTTTCTCATTTTGTCGAGAAAATTGAGTTCCGAATGTGGTCCATATTCAGCATAGGTTCAACCCACAATCTTAGGAACATTTAGCAACGTTCCTAAGCGAGATTCTCGCGCACATTCCCTGCCCACTAAGTATGTACGTCCGAGAATGGCTCTATGATGGATAGAGTGTATAAAAGGGACGTTATAATTCGGTTTTGGTACCCTAAGCCTGCTTTCTCATTGAGAATCGAAATACACCATCTGTCGAGAGAGAGTAAAGGTTTAGAAGAACCATAAACCAAAAATAAACACTTACCCATAACCTTGAGCGTTGAAAACAACAATGGCGGGAGTTTTATACAATTGTATGAGTTTTTATTGTGAATTATTTAATGTTGAGTGATCCATATAATTTTAATTAATTAGAGAGTAGCCACAACATCTTTAATTAATTGAGATTATATATTAAGTCTTTTAGGATCACATTATCACATTAGTTGTAGTTAATCATACGTAACATGATAGATTTTATCCCACAGGAATTTTTATTATATTTGTATGATTAATTAGGATAGAATATCAAATTATATTTCCTAACTTACCCACAGGAATTAGGAAAAGGAACATAATTTAATAGTTATATCATAAAGTTATAGATGGATCTAATTGAGTAGGACTTTAGCCCACAGGCAAGTTTTATGTCACTAGATTCATATTTTGAAACATGATTTACATTGGTAAAACATGATTTATGTTTATTAGTCTCAATTTATTTATAAGCATGTATGTTTAATTTTATGCAGTTATGCAACCTGCGAATTTTTCTGATATTAAATGTGATATTCCCGAACTAAAGGGTGACAACTATAAGGTTTGGAAGGAGAGGATTCTCCTTCACTTAGGGTGGATGGACATTGACTATGCTATTAGGAAAGACGAACCACCTAAGATTACTGAAACCAGCACTCTGGATCAAGTTGATCTTTATGAAAAATGGGAGCGATCTAATCGCCTTTCGGTCATGTTCATAAAGACCAAAATATGTGCTGGGATTAGGGGTTCTGTCGAGCAATACGACAATGTCCGAGAGCTGCTGAAGGCAATTGATGATCAATTTGTGACTTCAAATAAGGCATTAGCAAGCATCCTGATTATACAGTTCTCATCCATAAAGCTCACCGGGATTAGAGGCGTGCGTGATCATATCATGCGCATGAGGGATATAGCGGCTCAACTGAAAGCATTGGAAGTTGAAATGTCGGAAACTTTCCTGGTTCACTATATTCTGTGCACTCTGCCCCAGCAGTATGGTCCCTTTAAGATCTCTTATAACACATAAGGACAAATGGTCAATTAATGAGCTATTGACTATGTGTGTTCAAGAGGAGGGAAGGTTGGTCATGGAAGAGGCTGAGAAAGTGAACTTAACAGTTCCAGGAAAGAAGAAGAATCAAGCCAAACAAAAGGGAAAAGGCGAGATTCCTCACCAGTCGGACATTAAGAAGGAGTTAAAGTGCTTCTTTTGTAAGAAGAAGGGGCACATAAAAAAAAATTGCTCCAAGTTCAAGAATTGGCTCGACAAGAAAGGTACTCAACTTTCACTTGTTTGTTATGGATCCAATATGATAAATGTTAATCATAACACTTGGTGGATTGACTCTGGTTCTTCAATCCATGTGACCAATTCCTTGCAGGGATTACACGACCTGCGGAAGCCAGTGGGAAGTGAGCAAAGCATCTACTCTGGAAATAAGATGCCCTCACATGTGGAGGCTATTGGAACGTGCAAGCTAGTTTTAAGTAGTGGTTTCATTTTGTCTTTAGAAAAAACCTTTTATGTTCCTGGTTTTTCTAGAAATTTGATTTCAGTTTCCAAACTTGTATTAGTTGGATATTCGTCCAATTTTTCAGATTTTGGTTTTAGTTTATCTAATAAATCTGAAATTATTGGTTATGGTATTTTGTCTGATAATCTTTTTCGTCTTAATTTACAAAATGATGACAATTATACTACTATGCACGTTCAAGGAAATGTTGGTATTAAACGATGTGTTGTGAATGAGGAATCCTCTATGTTGTGACATCGGAGATTAGGACATATCTCCATTGATAGAATTAAAATGTTGGTGAATGACGGGGTACTTAGTACTCTAGATTTTGCCGATTTTGAGACTTGTATAAGTTGCATTAAGGGTAAGCAGACTAACAAGTCAAAGAAGGGTGCCAAGTGGAGTTCTGAATTGTTGGAAATCATTCATACAGATATTTGTAGTCCAGACATGGATGCATACCGTGATAAGTACTTTGTCTCTTACATAGATGACTACTCACGATACATGTATCTCTACTTGCTTAATAATAAGAATGAAGCACTAGATGTTTTTAAAGTCTTTAAAGCCGAAGTAGAGAAACAATGCGGAAAGCAAATAAAAATCGTGAGATCAGATAGAGGTGGAGAGTACTATGGTAGATACACCGAGAATGGGCAAGCACCTGGTCCATTTGCAAAGTTTCTTCAAGAACATGGGATAGTTGCCCAATACACTATGCCTGGTTCTCCGAACCAAAACGGTGTAGCTGAAAGAAGAAACCGAACGTCATTGGACATGGTGCGAAGTATGCTTGCTAGCTCCAAACTTCCTGAGTCTTTGTGGACTGAAGCTCTTAAGACGGCTGTGTACATATTGAACCGAGTTCCAACTAAGGCTGTCCAAAAGACACCATTTGAGTTATTCAAAGGTTGGAAACCAAGTTTGCGACATGTGCGCGTTTGGGGATGCCCGTCTGAGGTGAGAGTCTATAATCCACAAGAAAAGAAGTTGGACCCAAGGACCATAAGTGGGTATTTCATTGGATATGCCGAAAGGTCTAAGGGATACAGATTCTATTGTCTATCTCACAGCACTAGGATTGTGGAGTCAAGAAATGCGAAATTTCTTGAGAATGACTTGATTAGTGGGAGCAATCGATTCCAAGATATTGTTTCTGAAAGGGATCATATTGATGCTCAACCTTCCACTTCAAGTGAGAGATTGATTGTCATTCACAACACCCCTCAAGTTCAGACAGGTGTTGGACAACCAATTATTGATGTTCCACAAGCTGCTAATGACGATCCAATAGATCAAGATGTTCAAGAATTGCCAGAAATTATTGAACAACCGATTGAACAACATGATCCTCAGGAAAATGTTGATACAACTTTAAAGAGATCTACTATAATAAAGAAATCAGCGATACCTAGTGATTATGTTGTGTATCTAGAAGAATCGGACTATAATATTGGAGCCGAAAATGATCCTGAAACGTTTTCACAAGCCATGAGTTGTAAAGAATCAAACTTATGGTATGATGCTATGAAAGATGAGATGAATTCTATGTCATCTAACGGAGTCTGGGATCTTGTTGAGTTGCCTAATGGTGCCAAAGCCATTGGATGTAAATGGGTTTTCAAAACAAAGAAAGACTCATTAGGCAACATTGAGAGATATAAAGCAAGACTCGTTGCTAAAGGATTCACTCAAAAGGAAGGAATCAACTCTAAGGAGACTTTTCTCCTGTATCTAAGAAAGATTCTCTTCGTATCATTCTAGCATTAGTTGCACATTTTGACTTGGAGTTGCAACAAATGGATGTGAAGACGACTTTTCTCAATGGAGGTCTAGAGGAAGAGGTTTATATGAAACAACCAGAAGGATTTTCCTCTAGTAATGGTGAGCATATGGTGTGCATATGGTGTGCAAGCTTAAGAAATCCATATATGGACTGAAATAAGCTTCCCGTCAATGGTATTTGAAATTTCGTGATGTTATCTCTTCATTTGGATTTGTAAAGAACATTATGGATCAATGTATATACCAAAAGGTCAGTGGGAGTAAGATTTGTTTTCTTATTCTATATGTGGATGATATTTTACTTGCAACCAATGATAAGGGTTTGTTATATGAAGTGAAACAATTTCTCTCTGACAACTTTGAAATGAAGGATATGGGTGATGCGTCTTATGTCAATGGCATTAAGATACATAGAGACAGAATTCGAGGAATTCTGGGTCTATCTCAAGAAACCTATATCAACAAAGTTTTAGAGAGATTTCGGATGAAAGATTGTTCACCAAGTATAGCTCCCATTGTGAAGGGTGACAGGTTCAATTTGAATCAGTGCCCGAAAAACAATCTTGAAAGGGAACAAATGAAAAACATTCCTTATGCTTCTACTGTTGGAAGCCTAAAGTATGCTCAGGTCTGCACAAGACCTGACATTGCATTTGCTGTTGGGATGTTAGGAAGATATCAGAGTAATCCAGGTATGGACCACTGGAGAGCTGCAAAGAAAGTGATGAGGTACCTTCAAGGGACCAAAGACTACATGCTTATGTATAGACGGACTGATAATTTGGAAGTGATTGGCTACTCTGATTCAGACTATGCTGGCTGCATTGATTCACGAAAGTCGACTTCAGGATATGTTTTTATGCTAGCCGGTGGAGCTGTATCTTGGAGAAGCGCAAAGCAGACTTTGACTGCTACTTCCACTATGGAGGCTGAGTTCGTATCTTGTTTTGAGGCTACCTCACATGGTGTATGGATGAAGAGTTTCATTTCTGGGCTTAGAGTTATGGATTCGATTTCTAGGCCATTGAGGATATATTGTGATAATTCAGCTGCTGTTTTTATGGCTAAGAACAACAAAAGTGGTAGTCGAAGTAAGCACATCGACATCAAATATTTAGCCATAAGAGAACGTGTTAAAGATAATATAGTGGTTATTGAACACATTAGCACTGAATTGATGATTGCTGATCCTTTAACTAAAGGCATGCCACCATTAAAATTTAAGGATCATGTAGATAGAGTAGGACTTGGTTCCTTTATGTGATTTTCGTTATAAGAACGATGTTATTTCAATGAAACTCTATTTGTGATGTTTTCTCATTTGTTTTTTGTGCACAAATTCATTTATTTATTTTTGAGAAATATCATTAAAGTTTGTATCAAGAATAAACATAGGGTTTGTTCATTAAGTTTAAGGGCTCAAGTTGAAAAACTTGATATATTGTAATACATGGGAGATAATACTCGCTATAAGAGGACTTATCACCATGATTCATATATTTGGTTTTTCTGTATGATGGATGTTGAACTATATGGACCAAGTGGGAGAATGTTGGAAATTTTCCCGAGTATTAAATGCTCTGTTTTTATTTTTGGTAACTCTTAGATTGTTTTCTCATTTTTGTCAAGAAAATTGAGTTCCGAATGTAGTCCATATTCAGCATAGGTTCAACCCACAATCTTAGGAACGTTTAGCAACGTTCCTAAGCGAGATTCTCGCGCACATTCCCTGCCCACTAAGTATGCACGTCCGAGAATGGCTCTATGATGGATAGAGTGTATAAAAGGGACGTTGCAATTCGGTTTTGGTAACCTAAGCCTGCTTTCTCATTGAGAATCGAAATACACCATCTGTCGAGAGAGAGTAAAGGTTTAGAAGAACCATAAACCAAAAATAAACACTTACCCATAACCTTGAGCGTTGAAAACAACAATGGCGGGAGGTATGTTTTCGATCCATATTTTATTCCGCATTTGATCTAATTGCTATTTAGGATTGTTAGTAGCATGTTTAGATCATCTAGTTAAATTCTAACAGTAATCACCTGGATTAGTAGTTAATTATCGACCATCGGTGAGTTTCTAATCAATAACCATCACCACCGACGAGTTATCGATTGGTTATCATTTGGTAATCAATTGGTTACCGAATATCAGGGAATTGGTTACCAAATGGTTACTGGCCACCGACAGTTATCAGTTGGTAGCTAAATGATTATCAATTGGTTACGGAACAAAAACCTCTGATTTCACCGAATTTTTTAGATTTCATCACCAGAATTATTAAACAATCACTAGATTTTATCACCGAACCATCAAATACCAAAGAACGTGCATAAGAAATGAAGGGAAAAAATATTTACAATTATACAATAGAAAAAATTCAAAAAAACTAAAAACCAAAAACACCGCAAAAGGTAATCGAAACAGCCCATCCATGCAACCGCAATCGCGCGGGTGGAGGAGATGACCGGACGGAACAGTGGGAGCACAAAGTTGGCGAAATCTCCGGTGGAACCAGCCTCATCAGAATCGCGATCTCTTTGCCGAATTCCACTAGATCTCGCCGAAATCGAGCCTCCGAGGACGAGGCAACTGGTGACCGCCACGATTTGTGGGCGAAGCGCAAGCGATCTCCAGCGAGGAGAGAAGCAGATGGACGAACTTCGGATCTGGCTCGGTGGTCGTTGGGATGGGGAGAGAGAGAGTCAAGCTGGAGATCAAAGCACGCGACGCGGCAGAAAATGGAGCTGGCAGAGTGTGATCGCGAGAATGGAACATACGGCGTGGTCCCAGGCTTCCGATATGGAACCGGCTCCGATCGAATGGTACCAACTCGCTCGTTGGTTGAAGTTGAATTATTTAAATTGAAATTTATGATATTTTAAAAATTAATTACAATTTTTATTGATTTTAAAAAAATAAATAAATAATGAGTTAAAAAATTATAATTTAGTTAAAATTAAATTTAAATTAAATATTAAATTAATTAATGACATCATTGATATGGTATTTTTGTTTAACTTTTCTTTTAAGTTGCGATAAAAATCAATTCACACTCTATTATCCCAACGTACAGGCACAAAGGCCCAAAAAGGGATTTAAAGCCCATCACAACTTTCTCTTAGGGGGTGTTTGGTGTGTAAGTTTGAGTTGAAAACGATAAATTTAAATAGTAATTTTTGTTGATTTTTTCTAGAAAAGACAAAAAAAAATTTCAAAAAAAGACAAAAATTGAGTTGATGAGTGTAAGTTTAAACTTACACCCCAAACAAGCTCTTATTTATCTTTTTAAACATGCAATTAACTCAGTTACAAATAACCTCTTAAAAAAAAACAAAACTTCATTTGTTCTTCTAAAATGTAAGCATCCACAATTTAATTAAAAATGAATTAAAATACTAAATAAACTATAAGAATATGTAATTATTAACCTCTGGTTAAAATTTATGGTGTGGAGGGGGAGGGTTGACTGGTGACTGTAGAAATGAAAAAACAATGGATGGGATTATCAAGTTCAAGCACGAGATATTGTAGGCCATTTGAGAGTGGGCCTCATCCTAGCCTATATAGATTATATATATATATATATATATCAATGTGATGCTGCTGGGTTTCATTTCATCCTAGCCCTAGACTAGGTTTCTCTTTGGGCTGACTATTATGGCGTTCATTCTATTGGTGCTTTCCTTGGGGTTCGAAAACTTACAACATTTTGAAACATGCAGCGCCTATGGCCTAATGGATAAGGCGTCTGACTTCAAGCAGACGATTGTGGGTTCGAGTCCCACCAGGCGTCCTATGGGTTTTGTTTGTGTATTTTGATTCAATTTAATTTCTTGGATAAGAAAAAATTAGTGAGTGACAAATATGTGTCTATTAATAAATGACCTCATAATTCACATTGTTCTTTGAAAAAAAAAAAAAAAAAAGTCATAACCCAAGCTACAAGGTCAACGAATAGAAGTTTAAAAAAAAAAAAAAAAAAACAACAAAAAGAAAAAAAAAATGTATGTTATAACTTGAGATTCGAACTCAAGATTTAATCAATTAAAAACATCTTATTCAAATACTAATAAATAAATTTTCCAGCAAAAAAAAAAAAAAAAAACTAATAAATAAACAACATCCATTGAGAAAAAGAAAACCACCAAAAATTGCAAAGTTTGTTTTTGCTGATTGAGTTATCTCAATTAGATTGATGGACATACCAAGACTTGTATATTATGGTGTCAACCAAGTTTGTTTAGTGGTCATAACGTAATGGGTTAGTGGAGAAAAAGCGGGCTGTGATTCAAAAGAATTAAGTGAAGTAGTCTGTTCTTAAATGACATAAGTAGAAAGAGAAAGAGATATACTCTTTTATTTTTGTAATGGCTGAACTCAAAATCTATAAATTTAAGAGAAAACTGCTCTCTTTTTCTCAGTTTATTGACCGTGGATAGGGAAAAGAAAATCCTTTACACTTGGAATTCTTCTAAAACAACAACCAATGAAGTACAAGGCAACTTGGTAAAACAAGAAAAAACGACTTCAACCAAAACCCAAAAAAAAAAAAAAAAAAAAAAAAAAAAAAAAAAAAAAAGGCAAGAAAAACGACCAATATTTAGAAGAAGGGGGAGAGGGGGGGGGGGGGGGGGGGGGGGGGGGGGGGGGAGACAAACAAACAAAAAACAAAAATACGAAAAACATTAAAAAAAAAAAGAAAAGCAATTAAAAAAAATACTGTACGCTCCATTAAAAAATGGATGAACAGTCAAAATAAGGCCAGGAAGCAAACTTTGCTCCTTCCGACTAAACAATAAGGTAGATTAATAAAGATGATTTTTTCTCTGACTATATCAAGATAATTAAATAAAATTAACAACAAAAGCAAATACAAAGAAAGGACAGGCTTGTAAAGTAATTAAATTCATGATTTTTTTTTACTTTCTATTTCTATTATGAAAACTACTTTAGCGATTAAACCTATATAAAACTATTGGATATTTTAATATGATTTTAATATATATAATTAAACTATTAGAAATGTAAACATTTTTTTTAATTAAGTAAATAAGCAAAGTCGTGAATATAGATGAGAATATATACGGAATTGTCGATATTTCTAAGACATTATTCATATTTTAAAGTCCAAGTATGAATAACGGGGGAAATAAAGTTGTTTGGGGAGGGGGGAGAGGGTTTACGACATTATTCATATTTTAAAGTCTCGATGTGGATAATGAGAGAAATGATATTCTTCCTAGAGTGCTCGTCAAATTCACAATGTCCAAAAATATCTACAATTGTGAATATTCAAGATATTTTGGATATGGCCACATAATGTCAAAAAAACCTTGGGAATTTTTTTTTTATTTTATTTTTTGCAAAATTTAAAAGTTTGTAGCACATTTTGTTTTTTGGTTGTTCAACCCATAACAAAAGTCACTATTTTTAAGATTATCGTTTATACTTTAAATAATTTTTTTACTTTGTAAATGTTCGACATCAGAACCTATTTAATCCTTTTCAACTTGTTAAAAACTCTTTTTAATATTAAAGAAACTTGAAGTTTGTATATACTCCATTATATTTGGTCTTAATTTTTTGTATACCGAATTATATTATTGTATTTTTCTTGTAATGAGTTCGTAATGTCAAATTGAAATTATGATCAATATATGATTATAGTGTTTTTGTATCACGTTATGTGAAACAAATCTCATATTCGATGAGAAACTGTACAAAATTAATTCATAATAAGAAATATTTGTAAAATTTCCAAAAAAATATATTAAATTTTCTTTAATGGTTCGTTTAGTGTTTGGGTTGAGTTTGAGATAAGATAAAATTTTTAAGTTTGAGTTAATTGACTTTTAAAAATTAATTATAAATTTTATTAACTTTTCAAAAAAAGATAAAAATTAAGAAATAAAATACAGTTTAATTAAAATTAAACCTAAATGTCAAATATAGACTAAGTGTCTATTTTTTTTAAAATATCCATCGACATTATTCATAAATGAAAATCTCAGTACCTCTGTCCAAATCAACATTTTTTGTGAAATTAAATATTCAAAATGACAATAATAATTAGTTAATGAAAAAGTGCTGACTCTTTTCATCTCTCTCTCTTTTAATGTTCAACTTCAACTTCAAAGTTCAAACGACTTTTGCTTCATCTGATTAAAAAAGTAGAGTCCCCGCTAAAAAGTAACATAAACTACCCTGCCGCGTTTTAGAAAACTCAATTAACAGTTTTTTCCTATAACAAAAATCAATCAAATGCTTCAATTTGCAACGTTTTTCTAAAGTTCCCAATAAAATAAACAACAAAAGCAAATAGAAAGAAAGGACAGGCTTGTAAAGTAAGCAAATTCATGAATTTTATTATTATTATTATTTTTTGTTATTTTGAGATTTTATAATAAGATATGAAAACTGCATTATTGATTAATATATTTGGTTGTACATAATTTTTGTTTTAATATTATTAACGCTATTCAACTTTAGGGTTCGTTTGGATCGCAGGTTCAGTTTGAGTTGAGTTGAGATTTTTAAGTTTGCATAGTAAATTTTGTTGACTTTTTCAGAAAAGACAAAAAACTTTTTCAGAAAATACAAAAAACATGATGAGATTTGAGTTATTTAATTTGAGTTGAGATGATGAGACAAACGGAGCATTAGTATTCAAAAATATTCAAGACGACATTAATAGTTTGTTAAGGAAAAAGTGCTCGCTCTTCTCATCTTGTTCGTGTTCAACTTCAAATTCAAACCACCTTTGCTTCGTCTAATTAAAAAAGTAGAGCCCCAGCTAAAAAGTTCTTGAACAAAAGTGCAAATTTTCAACCGAAAATCTAGGGAAAGCTGGTTTTTTTTTTTTTTTTTTTCCTTTCAATTTAGTCCATTGTTAAATAAATAGTTAAACATGTTCAAGAAAAAAGGTCACGACATAAACCGCCCTGCCGTGTTTGATAAAACCCAATTATGAACTATGTCGTATTTGCTAAACCCCCGACACCTTGCCATAATTCCGTACACACGAACCACCGTAAGATCTTCCCCAAATCCCACCTGTATAGCCCACGTGTACATTTTCTCTGGGCCCAATCATCAGAACTCAACACAAAACAATCTGAAAACTATCACATAGAACATTTCCTACACCTCGATGCAGCAGATTATTTCCCCAAAGAGCGGTAATGCGATAATCGAGGCACGCGTCAATTCATGCATTGATGAAGTCCCAGCTGTATCCCTATCTTCCCTTCCCTCCATGTGATCACTGTCCACTGTCTCCCTTTCTCTCTCCTCTTTCTCTCTCTTCCCCAAAATCTGCCATAGATTTACAACCAAAGCCTCATAGAACACTTACTGCCCATTACTCCTTGTCTCTCTCTCTCTCTCTCTCTCTCTCTGGAGGTTTCTCCAATGGCGTCTCCGAAGCTTCTGATCATACTCTGTTTCTTCCTACTCTTCGTTGGCTTCGGCTCTCTGGCTCGAGCTCAGCTCGACGACACGAGCCTTAAGCTGATGAGCGACGCCTTCGAGTGGCCGGCGACGACAATATCTATGTACGACGAGATGGACGGCGACGAGGACGACGATGTCGACGTCGACATCGACGGGGGGTTCGTGGACCGGAGATCTCTGTTCTGGAGAGGTACGACGAGGTACTACATATCGTACGGAGCGCTGTCGGCGAACAGAATCCCGTGCCCGCCTCGCTCCGGCAGATCTTACTACACCCACAACTGCTTCAAGGCCAGAGGCCCTGTTCACCCTTACTACAGAGGTTGCTCCAGAATCACTTTCTGCCGTCGCTGAATTCTCGTCGTTTGTCTTTTCTTTCTTTCTCTTTTTTTGAACTAAATATATACATATATATATATATATATATAAACCCGGGTTCGTGTTGTGTTGGTTTTCTTTGTCCGAATGAGAAATGAGAAGTAGTAGTAGTAGTAGTATGCAGTTACCGGGAGGCACCGTTTTGTTACTGTGGTACTGGACGTACGGTGTAATATTATTTGTTGGTATCATTGCTATGTCCTATTAGACAATGTGTTTATAGATTTATTAATGCAAGAATTCCTCGGTTAAACCTTCTCTAGGGTTCTGTTTTTAAACTGATTGATCTGTATCAGAAACCGTCCGTTCTACATATTTATATTTATTTATTTTGATGTGATTATTGCGCTTGTGGTGATGAAATTTTCAAGTTGATGTCCGTTGATTATTTAAAAAATTAATTATAAATTTTATTAATATTTTTTTATAAAAAGATAAAAATTATGGTAAAAAAATACGGTTGAATTAAAATTGAACTTAAAGGTCAAAACAAGTCGCGATATCAAAAGTCCAGAAACATGTGCTGTTATATATTAAATTTTCCTTAGATCTTCACTAAAGATAGATACATGATATCGTGGGGTTGTTTCTATGGATCAAAAGATGTAAATTTTGTCGTTGTTTTCGACACATTTTCAACTTTTTATTAGTACATATATGAGGAGCATTCCTGATAAAATCTGAAAAATAATATGAATGAGAAATCGGTTCAAAATATTGATGAAGACCTATATTTGTTATGCTCACCGGGAGTAGTAGAAAGGGATTTTATTATGTTATCTTAACTGTCCCAACTACCATCCAACAACTAAATTGAAATTTTATCCAGACCGTGCGTTCAGTAGTCCACGGCCGCTGATGGTGATGAATGTTGTATCAAAGGGTTGCTCTCTTAATAAATTGCTTTCATTACAGATATATAATTCGATCATCATGTGAACATCTTAATTTATCAATTCGTGTTTTTGAGATTTCGAAGTCATTATCCAAGTTTTGGAAAAACCTTGCCTTTTTAGTGCTATAAAAACTGCATTACCAGAAGATTTTTGAGCGTGTAATGTAATTGGGTTTTAAAAATAAAAAAAAATAAAAAAAAAACTTTGAAAACCGACAACAGACAGAGTAAAGAACCTACCACCTGCGAAAACGACAGCAAAATTAAAAACGATACAAAACTAAGAATCGACGTTACCTGTAAAAACTACGACAAATCAACAACTTTGAAAACGGGGACACTGAACAAAATTACTACTTCCTCTGTTCCTCAAAACAAAAGGTTATTTTATACTATGGCCTCTTGAACTTTGCAAACTTGACAATTTAGTTCATAAATTGTTTTTGTGGACAATCAACCCTCTAAATTTATAATTTTTAGTATCGGCAGTCTTTTTGGCTCACATTTGTTGTAATTTAGACGGTCTTTTACAAGTGCTAATCCAAATTTGATAGCAATTACTAGTTCATTTTTACTTGATCTCAATACAAATTTCTTTAAAAGTTTGAGTTAATTATAATTGAATAATATTCGAGTTTTCAAATAAATTTGTATTGAAATAAAATAAAAAGACCAACAATGCCTTTTTTGAACTATCATGTGTAAGTTATGTGTAAAGAACTGCCCAAATTCTAACGATGTGAGCACAAGTATAGCATTGTATAATGATGTCATGTATTTGTATTGTGTAATGACATGCATACCTTCATTATTACAAGTTTAGCATTATACAATCATACGCATACAGGCCAAGTGGGGGCTACAGCCCCCATTGAAATTTTTTTGTTCCTTTAAATCTACTCTAAAATTTTATAACTTTTATAATTTGCCCCAGTATTAAGATAAAAAATTGTCACATAATTCCTATTAAAGTTAATTCTATGTTTATAATATTACTGTTTTGCCCCACTAAAATTAAAAATTCTCACGTAGTCTCTACTAAAATTTATTTTATCTTGAAAAAAAATTTATGTACGCTCCCACTAGAATATATTTCTGACTCCGCCCTACATGCGGACATATGACATGTATAAACCCAAAATGACAGGACCACCTTATGTCATTGTGATTTTGATGGTATAACTAAAATATAAACAAAATTATGAAATACAAAGATATTTAGAACATTATAAGGGTAAATATAAGGGTGAAATTTTTAATCTTTTGTTGTATTTCAAGTCTAATAACTGTATTATGTCATCTCTCTAAAAACCCTAAAATAAAATGTAAACAACCATCTATGCTTCATAAGGAGAGATCACAACCGTTAATACGTCAACAAACTAGAAAATGACAGTGACCTGCTATACGCCAAATTGAGGCTAATTAATAAGGCATTTTTAATATATATATATATATATATATATGAAACTCCATGAAAAATTCATTTTTGATTAATCAATTAGTTCATTGCTCAAAGCCTTTGTATTGGTTTAAATGTTCAAAAAAATTTTAAAACACGATTAGTGATATTGTTTTCTTCCTTAATTGTTATCATAATTTTTTAAATTGTGTCAACAAAAATCTAATGGTATGTCAACAAAAAATTTTGATGAAAAAAAAAATTAGGTCGTGATCTTTTTTATTTTTTATTTTTTATTTTATTTTTATTTTTTTTATTTTTATGTTTTGAACTTTTTTGTTGGGGGGGGGGGTTGTTAAAATATGTTAGTCGTGATCACTAGTAAAATTGAGGTTTACATTAAAAATGGGATTGAGTTGACATGTTAGGGCTCGCTTGTCAGGTCAACAAGTCGGGAGTCAAAGCTACGTCCCGCCTCAAGGGTCGGTACAGTTAACCGAGGCCCACAAATCGGCGGAGGTCATGCTGGTTGGTCAGGACCCACACCGAGTAAGATAGCTGATCTGAACTCTTTATGAATGATGATTTTTAGGATTTTTATTAAAAAAAATACATCTCTAGATTATTATCTCATTAATAGTTTCAGTTTTTTTTTTTTTTTTTACTTCAGAATAGGTAAATATGAAAAGTGAAAAAATTCAAGTAAGTGAGAGTTAATACACACAAATAAACAAATTTCCTATACATGTAGTTCATGTGTCAGTTCCTGGAAGCCCAAAATACTTATTGGATCAAGTTCTTGAAGCCCAAGTACAATAAATTGAATACTTTCTACAGAACTAAAAAAAACCTTTCCCTGCAGATTTGTGTGACCGCAATTGGGCCTTTGGATTTGCGGTGTCTCAATGGACCGTTCAAATATTACCAATATAACACCAACAATATATGTTTTGTCTAAATTATCTAATCTACTTAAATATCGCTAGCAGTCTATTATATATTTCCCAAATCAATAGTGACCACTGGGGGTTAATGATTCACTATCATCTGAAAATAATCTTATAGATTATCGCTGGACTAATTTGCGTTCTAAACAAAAATGGCAAGCCATCTCCAACATCTGCGGTCGAGAAGTAATTTAATAGATTATCATCGAGTATTAAATTTTTTTTTTCTTTTTCACATAGATTATTGGTCATCTCTCCGACTCCGGTCATCGTAGTATAATATAACAGATGAACAACAATTATCTACCCGATTAATTTCCCAATCAACAAGACTAAAATTAGGGTAAATGGTTTACTTTGGTGGCTGGTCAAGTAGAGAAAATATTCAACTAGGCACAAATCTTAATACTAAATAAGATATACTGATGTAGTACATATCCAAATTTATTGGAGTTTTGTGGTATGCTATTTAATTTCTCAAATTAAAACAGAGAGTTTTATGATAGAACTCTTTTTTAATTAATCAAAATTAATATTTTAATTGTTAGATTAATTTGTTGATAATTCAAAACTTTTTTTTTTTTTTTTTTAAATTATAGTGTAAAATAGAAGGTCTTATTGTACAAGCTTATCATATTTAAATGCATGAATCTACAGACTACGTGAGAGAACGGAACTTCTAATCACCCACGTGCAAAACGGCACTATATAAATATCAACAAATGTTGTTGCATCCACAAGGCTGCTTGACCACAGTCAAAGTCATTTGATCAAAGTTAGATATATTTGTGAAAGGGATATATATATATATATATATATATGTATATATACATATATTTCTTAGAAAAGAATGAGCAAGAATAAGGTCAAACCATACTACACTTTCGGTGCTTAAATGTTCAAACTTCATAGTTTGTTTCTCCAATCAGGTGAAAGCTTCTAATTAGTGTTAACGTTAAAAAGAAACCCAAATCTCATATTAAAGATACATAACAACAATAATAGGCATATAAGGATATTCAGCCACTCTACTTAATATATTGATTTTTTAAGATGGAAGTCTAATTCCTTAACAATCTCAAATTCTTTATTCTTCTCTCTAAACTTCACATGGTATCAGAGTCCAACAAGCTCAAACGAATGGTTCGATCCATCTCATACAAGATCGGTAACTGCAAAGAGAGCACCATTTTATGGGGGCGTGTTAAGGGTAAAAAGAAACCCAAGTTTCACATTGAAAATACATAACAACAATAACAGACATATAAAGCTATTGGGTCATTCCACTTAATAGGTTGACCTTTTAAGATGGAAGTCTAATTTCTTAACAGTCTCAAATTCCTTCTTCTTCTCTTTAAACTTCACATGGTATCAGAGCCTAACAAGCTCAAACAAGCGGTTCGATCCATCCAATACAAGATTGGTGACTCCAAAGATAGTACCATCTTGCGGGGACGTGTTAAGGGTAAAAACAAACCCAAGTCTCATATTGAAAATACATAACAACTATAACAGACATATAAGGATATTTGGTTACTCCACTTAATAGGTTGACCTTCTAAGATGGAAGTCAAATTTCTTAACAATCTCAAATTCTTTTTTTTTTTTTTTTTCTCTCTAATCTTCACACTTAGTAGGTACTCTTTCATACCAGGCAACAAAATCCCCTGTATTTTGATCTTGGATTACCACTTGGATGATATAAGTGTAGCTGTAATATTGTGTTATATGGTAGTACAATAGCGGAGCCAAAAAAATTATGTTTTCTTTCAAGAGATATGGATTAAAGTAAATTTTGCACCAAAAATTGTTACATAAATTGATAACCTAATTTAACCGATTTTAAAAAGTCTTAGAATTTATGATTTTTTAATAGATTAAAGAAATTATGAATTTATATCATAATATAGGTGACTTTTGATTTATTTACAGTTTTAATTTTGAAATAATGTATATTTAAAAGTTAAATCTTAGGACATAATTGAAACTTATATAAAAAAAAAAATTATAAGGGGCAAATTAGCGGACAATTTATAAAAGATCTTGTAGTTAGGGTTAAAAGGGTAAGTGACAAAATTTTGGATGGTTTGGGAAAATGACGGAGTTTTAAGAAAAGTTTGAAAAATGGTCGAATTTTATACCCAAAAACTAGTAATTTCACAAACGCATGTATACCCATTAAATAAATCTTATATTTACTAACTAAAATAATTATTAAATTCCATATTTACCTAAGTAAATCCAAATATTTTTTGCTATCATAAATCTAGCTATTGCCTTTTTTTTTTTTAAATGAAAATTTGATTGTGAAGTAATTCGAACTTAAAAATCTTTCGGTAAATTCAAGCAATGACGAAGACAGAACATTTTAACAGGAGGAGTAATAATTATAAAATGAGTAATTAGGGGTTATGATGATAAATTTGTTTCTTTTTAGGAGGGTTTTTATGAAAATTTAATCAAAATTATTGGGTATTAAAAAAAACACACACACACACACACTCAAACTAAACAAAAGTTCAGGCCTTAGCTCCCTCCATCCTTGGTGAGAAGTTGCAATTAAACTATACATGTTACAACCTATTATGCTTCTTTTAAATTGCATTTGAAGCCTCCGTTTGGTAAGTTAATTGGAGATGAAATTTTTAAATTGGAGTTGATTGATTTTTTAAAAATTAGTTATAATTTTTGTTGACTTTTCAAAAAAATATAAAAACTGAAATGAAAAATTTGAGTTTAAAATGAAACACTAAACTTAGGAGAAGTGATGAATTACGTTTAGCAAGATTAGTCCACGTCAATAGCATCACTGATTACGGCTGGAGATTAACTGTGGGTCCCCTCTAAAAGACAGATTAGATGAATCAAACTTCCCTCTAAAGAAGGAAATCTCCACAAAGATTCATTCACCTATCATTCCAAATTATAATGCTAAATCAAATCAAATCCTTAGACGCCCCCACGAGATGCTATATGATCCTTACATTTCTCCTCCTTTTTGCATGTGTCGGGCAAAAATTGGTTGCATCTCACAACCAAACAAAGCTGTTCATGACTATTTTGAATTTCCTGGAAATTTCACACAAGAACCATAGGGTAATCTGAACTTGAACTAATATGAACAGTTTCTTAGTATATATCCAAAAAAAGAAAGAAAGAAAAAAAAAAAAAAAAAAAAAAAAAGCCACAATTCCAAACACATGGTGTAAGGGATATTGTATTCGATTGCTAAAGAGACAAAGAACGAGTCCCTACTAATTCCAACAACTTTTTTTGTGGTTCTCATTCTTAGGTTTGCACTGAACTTTCAACGTTTTAAATTCAACCGAAAAAGAAATAGATATATAATAGTTCTGAGTATCTGGCTCTTAAACCCTTTTTTTTATTATTTTTTTTATTAAGGGAAATACGAAGGATTTTAGTTCATTGATCCACCAAACTTTTGTTACCAACTATAATAACAGTAAAATACAGCTTTATTATTATTATTTTTTTTTTAAAAGAATATTTTTTTTCAAACAATACAACTTTAATATATATCAATTGACAAGTACATCTCACTTGTCACTTTATTTGGTATAGAAAATTAACAACATAAAAATCATTGCTGACGTAATACACGAGATATACGCCTAATCATCTGTGGGTCCGGGCTCCATTAATCGATTCACCCCGAATAAAAGCGGTAACGCCGGGAACAAAAGAGAACATAACAAAACAAATTAAAAACTCACATGTCTTTTTCTTCGTCGTCTTGTACAAACCAAAAAATAACAGCCGGAGAACTAGAAACTAGAAAGAAAGAGCTAATCAAGGGTCGAGCCTGTGGTGGGTCAAAATCAAACTCGGCTGAAAATGGGCCCACTTTGGATCTTTGATGCCCTAACCAGCCCAGATTAGAAAATCGGGCCCACCACACATTTTTGGCGTTCACAATTGTACTGCTTATTTGTAACTTGGAAGGAGAGAGGACACTCGACTTTTTAGGTGCACCATACACTTACTTGTACGGTGACCTTAGTTTTTTTTTTTTGTTAATTTTCATAAATATAAACAAATCTTCATTTTTTCCACAAGTCGTTTATTGTTTTATCATATATATGAAGAATTTAATTGTACATTTATGTATGTGTTAATTTGGACCGTCGGTTCACATAATGGTGTTAAAAAATGACCAAACGCGGACGTACTGTCGGTCTCACTCACCAAGGGTTCGCTATATCTGCCTATCACGTGGGATTTCTAAAGAACCGACAAATTCCAACATTTCTTCTTAACTTGCCCCCCCAAAAAAAAAAAAAACAAAAACAAAATCTCAGTATTTCTAAAATACTCTCCCAACCAACGGTGACCTTTTAACGGAAGATCAGATATTTTTCCCCCAATTTGAGCATTTTTAGCCGTTGCTGAATAGCTTTGTTTCTCAGCAACATAAAGACAATCAGACTGTTTTTAGAAAGTAGAGGCTTTAGCTTTTCTGATTTTATTTTTAATATTTCTCTTAGCACAAGATAACATGGACCGAAGGTTTTATCGAATCCACTCAATCTGTTCAATTTGAGTTGTATTAGGAAACTCATAAATAGATAACAGATTTGAAATTTTCCTAATTGAATTGCAGATTAATAAAATTTTCAAATACATAAATCCAGGAATATAAACTACAAGTATATGTTTATATCATATAAAATGATATTGATGAGCAATTAACGTTTAATTTGGAGTTTATGATTGATGTTTGTTTGTTGTAATAAATATTCATGCTACAATTTGGTTTATTATTAAAATATTAAAAAATTTGATTATGGTGTGATAAATTTTCTTTAATTAAATTATTCTGCTTTATTATGTTTGTTTTAGAGGTTACAGATTGAATCCACAAATAAATTCACGAAATTTAATATTTGTGAACTAGATTGCATTGAATTGAAAGTCTAACGATTGTGTTTGATTTGCCGGTTTGAGATGAAATTTTTAAATTGGAGTTGGTTGACTTTTGAAAAACTCTAGTTATAATTTTGTTAACTTTTCAAAAAAAAAAAAAGATAAAAACTTAGATGAAATATTTGAATTGAAGATGTTAAACCAAACAAAGGCACAATTTTAAAATGTAAAAGAAAAAAATATCATAATTTAATACAATTTAAAGAAAATTGAATATTTAAAATTATACTTTATCAGTAGTGTGCATTATATCTTATCACATAACTCAATTTTTTTTCCTTAATTTTATTGTTTGAGAAACTTTTTTTCCCCTACTCAAAGTGTGCATGAATCTCTTGCAAATTTATTATATTTCATTTGACATTTTAATTTAACTCTAATTAAATTATATTTTTTCATCTTAATTTTTATTTTTTTTTTAAATTAATAAAAAATATAACTAACTCTAATTTTTTTATTTTCAACTGACTAATCAAAAGCAAGTTGGTTTTTGGCTTAAATATTAATGGACAACTTGCGATAAAAAAGAGAGAGGAAAAATTCCCCCTTCAGCGCTCTCCAATTTTCAAAGTTATTATGAAATTTCGTGCAAAATAGAAATACATGCTTCCTTTACGTGCATTAGTCAGTCAGGTATTACGAGTCCAAGCCAATGAAAAATAAGCAATAACCTTTTTGGTAACATTGGAGTTAGAGCCAATAAAGCCAAACAGAAACACAGAACATCGAACCAAGAGCTAACTTACAATGGAAAAAATAGGAAAAAAAGACTGTTGTTACTCCTTTTGCGGTCTCTGAGTCCGAGCCACCCCCCAAAAAAAAAAAAAAAAAAAAAACTTAAAACCATATTATAATTTCCAAACACCCACCTTTTGTTGCTAGTATTTGGTGACTTGGTGTAACTAATAACCTAACTAGCTAAAAGATACCCCTTTTTTTATTATTATTTTTTTACGATCAATATAGTTTTTTATTTTTCTCATTTTTATATCTTTCTAATATTAACATGATACATCAACTAAAAATATATTTATTTGATTATATTATCATATCATATTAATTAAAGATCATATAATTAAATACACGTCATAATATTATTACACATAGAATGATATATAAATAAAGAGGGAAAAGAAACTCATATTTAGAGTATGATAAAATTAGACTATTTTCGTTTTTCTTTACACAAATAATTAAAAAAAAAAAAACTAGGTAGGTTGAGTATGATGAACGGATTTAATATGTGATAGTATCAAGTGGGCAAATGCTTGGCACATGAACTGAAAGACTGAAACCCCCCCAATTGGAAGGGAATGACGTAATACAGGGGCTCAGGCGATTCCCTTTCTTAATGACTCACTCAATTTGCACCTACATACATACGCTGACACACCAAAATAATTAAAAGTAATAATAATGATAATAAAAAGAAATGGAAAAAGACTGACGAGACCCCAAAGAAAATAAAAAGAAAAATAATTAATAAAAAAAGAAAATAAAAACTGAAAAAGTATCATCTTCGTGCTTCATGTAAAAGCTTGGAAGTTCCTACATATTGGCTGTGGTTATGTTAGACAAATTAAAAATGCTTCAAGGTGGACAATTGCACGTTAAAAAGTATACCACACAGATTGGGGAAATTCAAATATTCTGTCCAATTTTTGATATCACAAATAATATTTAACTAATAATATTATTTTATTTTATTTTAAAAAATTTAAAAAATTTTATGAATGATTTTTTATATTTTAAAATTTAATTTTTTTCAATAATATATAAAAATATTATTGATTAAAATACTATTTAAAAATATCAAAATTAGACGAAAGATATCAATCCGAAGATTCAATTCCTTCAAGTGAAGCGTCAGTGTTAGGCGTTGGTGTTGGCGTTGGGAACACTTTGGGGGCGGGTCCCAGTATCTTCAAGTTGAGGCGGGGCTGCTCTTTTATCAGCCATAAATAACGAATATGGGGGGTGTAGCACGTGAGTTGGCTTTTGGTACTTGGAATTCTATTCAACTTATCAACTACCTTTGGCAATCAAAAAATAAAAATAAAAATAAAAATAAATAAGTGAGTGATAATGAATTATGTACAAAATAAGACCTTAGAAAATCCATTTTTCTATCTTGTTTTACTCTCTCTAATCCGCTTTAATTTCGATTTCGACGCTTGATATTTCTTGTTGGAATATCAGGTCTAGAAATAAATATTTTATGTGGCTGTTACTTTATTAAAAAAAATATTTTTTTCCTTTTTTTTTTTTTTTTGTAAAATTAATTTTAAGATTTAACTTTAAAAAAAAAATAAAATGTGGTATTCAAACTATATATCTTATAGTGAAGTCACCACTAAACTATGTCTATAAATTTTGGATAGGTGAACGTTCGTAATTCCAGTATTGCAGTAGTTATTTGCTATGGCTTGATTGATTGTGGCATAGCCGACTAATTATTCAGTTGTTTGTGCATTTTATTTATTCGAGGGGATTGGTCATAATATCATAAATTTTGTTTGATCTTTTCTATATGAGTAAATGTTATGAGAACTAAATTATTTATAGAACATGACTGTCAAATTGATGTGATATATACTTGTTTATATCAATTAGTTAAATAAGTTATGCATAACTAATTCAAATATTATTTTTTTAAATAACCTTTGTTATCTTAAAAAAAAAAAAACTCCCTTATTAGTTATAATTAATATATCATACTTTATAATATGTTTATACGCCTAATTTAGTAGTAATTTAGCACTTGACTACGTCACAAAATACAGAGTTTAAACCACAAATTTTCTATTAAAAAAGTATATTTAAATGCGGTAAATATTTAAATCAATGAAATATTGGTTTAATATGAGGTCCAAAATATAAGGAAATATATTCTTCTCATCATCATTTTCTCCAATATACCATGAAAAGATAGAAGAGGAGGAGGAGGTTCATAAAAAAAAAAAAAAAAAAAAGGGGTTAATTACATTATTTTACTCTTTTTTTCTTTTTTGAAATTGACTATAGAGGGATTCAAACTCTGTATCTTTTAGTGAGGTCAAATGTAAAATTATTACCAGACTAAGTTTGGAACCACTAGAGTTTTACCTTTTAGTTTTAATTATATTGTAATTTATACTTGTGTTTTTAAAAAGTACAAATATATCCTTTGAATTAAAAAAAAAATCAATTTCATCGCTAACATCCTTTTGTGAATTAAAAAAAAAAAGGAAAAAAAATCATAGAAACACCCTCTAATTTACATTTACAAATTGAAAAATCCAATTACAAATAATATAATTTCAATAGAAAGATCTTGAATTTTATGTTTTTTTAAATGTTTAAAAAAATTTCATAAAGAGAAAAATATTTTCCGAAATAATTTTTGTCTAATGAAGGTATTTTTGTCCTTTTCCCTTGTTTTTTTTTTTCTTTTTCGCCCACAAATTATGTGATGGATGAAATCAAAACAAGTTCTTAAATTTCAAAGGATACTTTTGTAATTTCCAAAAACAGAAAGATAAATTGAGAAAAATTAAAAAATAAAAAGGTACAATTCTGCAATTACCTCACGAAAAGAAACATATATACATATATACACATATATATTCTTTTCCTGAGTTATTATAAAAAAAAAAAAAAAAATTTAATTGTGTTTGTAAGTAACCACGTAGAAAGAGAAAGTGAAAGAAACAAGAAGGAAAGGGGGAGTTGGGTCCCAAGGCAGAAAACGTGGTGCCACAAGAGAAGAGAAGGATAAGATTGTTTTTAATTAATTTTAATACAGAGAACGTGGCCACTAAGCTAGCCAAAGTTGGCTCTTCCTTGTTTTCTGTCCAAAATTACATGTACTGCCTCCTCCTCCTCTTTCTTTCCAATTCTAACTTCTTCTTCTTTTTTAATTATGTTATGCTGATCTCACCCTCCCCGCCGCAGCCCCCGCAATGCTGCAATCAAGCAACTTGGAAATTCCGGATTAGGATATTTTTTAGGACTTCTATGGTAAAAGTTCAATTTAATATAGATATGGTCAATTTGAGGTTGTTATAATTATCAGCCTCCTTTTCATGTTTTTTTTTTTTTTTTTTTGTGTCAAATTGTGATCATCTGTTTAATTTTGATGTCTTAAATAATATTGTGAACGTAATTTTAATACCTTGTTACGATATTAATATATAAGTGGGTAAGGGGCTATTGAGTGAGGGATGTGTATGTGTATTCTGCAATTTTGAGTGCTGGATGAGACCGTTGAGAGGCTTAGGGTCCTCGATAGTCAATACCCTCCATATATTCATTTTTTTTCGGTTATTGTATTGTTATATAGGATGTCCAGATTAGTGGCCACTACGGTCCATGGCAGCCATGCCACCTGAGTAGTGACCAGTGAAGCTGGAGCGGCTATTGGAGACGATGTGCGAGACAGTACAGGTGCTTAAAGCTCGTGCTGATGTCTAACCAATCATATTGTAACATGTAATTAAACGAAGTTAGATGTTAAAGTATAAAAAAAATGTTACAAAGCATTTTAAATTTTTTAATGATATGATGTAATATTATTGATAAAAAGTTATGTAAGATGCAACAAATTAAACAAGAAATCTAAATCCCTTTTTTTTTTTTTATTTTAGCCATCGGGTATAATTGGTTTCTAGAGGACATCATCATGGATTTTCGAATTGAATAGTATTTAAAAAAGCATTTCAGTAATTGTAGACATTACCTAATTATTATTCTATTATTGATTTTGATATATGGTTTCAAGTTTTAAGAAAAAAAATCAACTTTTTTATCTTTTTTTCTGTTTACTATTCTTATGTAGGAGCACTTAACGCCACCAATGCTAAATCAATTATATTGTATTTTATTTTTGCTGGAAATATTTTATTTGTTTTTTATTGACAAAATAAAAGCGGTTTAAAAATTGTCATGCTAAAGCGGTGAACAAAAAATAGTAACTAAGGTTATGAATTGCCACGTCAAGTTTGCTTTCCTTTAAAAAGGAAAGAGTTGGTACTCAATGTAATTGATCACGCAAAACGATACGTGGGAAAATCGCTTTTTTTTCCAAAATTTTTTATAAAAATCTGAAGCTTTATGAAATTAAAAAAAAAAGGGTCATTAAAAAAAGTTAATATGACTATCAATCAGTTTGATTGATAAATATAAATATGTTTTTATTTTTTATTTTTTAATATAAAAAGAAGTAGAGAAAAGTAAACACAACTCCCAATTTTATATGGGGATAATGGTTTGAAAACTATTGACAAAATAACTAGTGTCAAGTAAAGAGAAATTTTTGACTGAGAAATTCAAATGCGGCACAAACTGCTCGTCTCCATAACCCCTGGAATTCATAGCCGGTCAAATTTTGCATTCGTTTGAAATCAACCTTCACACTTCATTAGGCTGTGAATAGTCAACCCTTTTCAAATTAATATATCTGTGTTCACATTTTCACATGAAAATACGACAATTCCTTTTGAGTCCATACTAGTAAAATAATAAAAAAATAATAAAAAAATTTTTTTGTTACAAACGTCAAACATTTTGCATGAGAACACAAGGAAGCAGATCAACATTTATAAATATAGCCCTTTAATAGCTTTATGCCCATATTCCGTGAGCTGTTCACACCAAGGAAGTTTTAGCTAAAACATGTGTTGCTCATGCACTCTACGCTAAATAATTGCAACCATATGGTATATACCATTTTGAAATTTCTACGTTTGGAATATTCTTTTTCATTTTCTGTAGTGAAGTCTCTTTTTAGTTGTCAGGAATTTTGTTAAGGGGAGCTAATAACTACGACAATTATTTAATCAAAATAATTATTAAATATGAAATGAGACAGAAAAAAAAAAAATAGACTTGGTTAATAAACATCGCAAGTTATTAGAGGGAAAAGATCTAATATTAGGTATTTAGGAATATTAGTTGGACTCGGTTTAAAAGTATTATTTGTTTTTTCAATTTTTTAAGGGAAAAATGAATGTTGTAAGTTTTTAGGGGCTTTCATTTAACAATATTTTTTTTAAAGATGGGTCTAATATGTAAATTTAAAACAAATATACATCTAAAAGTTCAAATAAAAAAAGATTGAGGAGCCACCTTGGACCATAATAGCTTCATCCCTGATCAGATCTATAAGTGAGAGTACTTGAATCGAACAATATTGTATTAATGTGTAAATTTATAAATCAAACCGTTAAAACAGTTAATTAAATAACTAAAAGTGCCTTTACTATTCGTAATGACAATCAATTGTTTCCAATTTTCCTACTCACAATGTATCAATTAAGAGAGGGGGCATAAAATTGTGGGGGGGCATTGTTAAGGACATACGAGTCACGCTTTTCATATTTTTGTGCTCTAAGATTTTCTCCAATCATTCTTTCTTTTTCTTGAAGTAACAAACAAGAGGTCCCGTTGTCCTAATACCTCAATCTTCCACGTTGAGAGGGAAAGGGAGAATTGTATTTTTGTGGTGTTTTGGGAAGGCACTTAATATTTTGGTCACACGCAAAATGCACGTTTTATGGAGTGCCATAAAGCCTCAACAAACATCACTAGCTTATAATTTACTCGATTAAAATAATACACTTTGCAAAGTGTAACAAAAATTACAAAATCCTTTGAAGATTCACCAATCAATATGAGACTCGCAAACTTTTAATTTCTTTAATCATAGTATGTGAAGATGTTTTGGAATAGGATTACCATGTGGATCTTGTGGGAGAATCACAATCCCAACATGTAATCCCTTTTTAATTAGATATTGGGATAATATCCCAATCTAATAAGTGTTTTTTTATATTTAAAGATATGGGTATTTTTGTAAATTCACCATGACAATAATCCAACAAAACAGTCCCATTCATAAACTATTTTCCTTTTTTCTTTTTTCTTTTTCTTAAAAATAAAAATAAAAATAGAGGTGGAGATCCAACCGAAAAGATCGACCATATCAAACACGTTTCAGTTAATTCCAGCCAAGTTAGAAAGTCGTCCAAGTGCAAAATATCCTTGCCAATCACGTGCTTTTTATTATTTTAACCAAAGTCCAAGACCTTAATTAGAAATGTATAGAAATTAGAATTCTACTCACCAAATATTTCCTCCTAAATCCTGATATAAATACCCCTTCACCGCATAGCTCCTCTGCTTTCCCTCACAAGAGCAAATTCAGAAAGAGAGAGAGAGAGGAACAAAAGAAAGAAACTCGTTTCTCAAGACTAATGCTTTTAGAGCCGCCAATGGAGTGGGTTCGCGGAGAAGAGATAGGCCATGGAAGCTTTGCCACAATCAGCAAAGCAAAACCCAGAAAAGCCTCCTCTCGACTCCCTTCAGTCATGGCCGTCAAATCGTCGGAAGTTTGCTGCTCCGCTTCGCTCAAGAACGAGAAGCGAGTGCTCGACACCATCGGAAGTTGCCCGCAAATCATCCGCTGTTTCGGCGACGAACAAAGCGTCGAGAACGGCGAGGAGTTACACAATCTTCTCTTGGAGTACGCCTCTGGAGGAAGCTTGGCCAACCGGGTCAAGACCAACGGCGGTCGGCTGTCGGAATCGGAAATTCGCCGACACGCCAAGTCGATACTGAAAGGGCTTTACGCAATTCACGCGAAAGGGTTCGTCCACTGCGATATCAAGCTTCAGAACATCCTCGTATTCGACGATGGAGCCGCCAAGATCGCCGACTTCGGGCTGGCTAAGGAGACAGGGGAGCAACAGGGCAAGTGTGAGATAAGAGGTACTCCTTTGTACATGTCGCCGGAGTCGGTAAACGAGAATAAGTACGAATCGCCCTGCGATGTTTGGGCTCTCGGCTGCGCGGTGGCGGAGATGGCGATGGGAAAGCCGGTGTGGAATTACAAGCCGGGAGGGAGTCTCTGGCCTTTGTTGATGCGAATTGCCGGAGATGAAGAACCCGAAATCCCCTCGGAGTTTTCGGAAGAAGGAAAAGATTTTCTCAGGAAGTGCTTCATTAAGGATCCGAGGAAGAGATGGACGGCCGAGATGCTTCTGAGCCACGCGTTTGTTGTTTCTGAAGAAGATGATCATGATGATGATTGTGATGACACTGTTCTATCAAAGGACTCGAATTGGGCGTCAGCGTCTCCAAGATGTCCTTTCGATTTCCTCGATTGGGCTTCGGCATCGGAGCCGGAGTTTTCGCCGGAGTTCGACAACGCTTTCTCTTCGACAACTTCGTTTTCTTCGCCGGACGATCGGATTCAGAAGTTGGTGACCGACGAGACGTCGAATTGGTCGTTTTCAGATAGTTGGGTCAAAGTCAGGGATTACTCCATTCCCAGCTGATTTTTCTTTTTTCTTTTTTACTTTGTAAATTTAAGTATTAGCCACTAGGACAGACAGATTATTTTAATGGTTAGTCTGATATGAATCAAGTTCGTTGATTTTTCCTTGTACATAACAATTTTGATCAATGTCTAATATTATCTGAGGATTTTTTGAGACGATTTTTTGTTTTGTTTTCTAATTTTTAGTTTCTGGGTTGATATTTATTCTTCTCGAGCGTTTTCATGGTGTGCTAATGGCTTGACAGTGACGGCTTTTTTATTTTTTATTTTTTTCATTCAATATAAAGACGGATTTTATTGTTAATTTTTTATGGACCAAAAAGTGGGCAAGTGGAACTTTGTTTCTGAATTATAGATCGGTGGTGAACTCTGTAAGTGTAAGTAATCACGACATGTTTGGTACGTCGTATTATATTATAATAAATTATATAACATGTATTATATATTATACTATACAACACGTTATTTATTTACTATCGTATTATTTTGTAATAAGAATTAAACTTTCAAAAGATAAAAATTTAATTCATGATCTCATGACTGTAGTTGGGTTTCAGGATTGAAATCGGGGTCGAGTTTCTGGATTGGGATCGGGATTGGGATCAAGGTCGAGGTTCGGGTGTTGAGAACGAGGTCAAGTTCGAGTTTAGGGCTCGAGGTCGAGTTACGAGACTGGAGTCGGGGGTCGGGTTTCAGAGTCGTGGTCGAGACTTGGGATGGGGTCAGGTTTTGGGAAACCCATCCCAGATCCTGAAACCCAAAACCCAACCAGACCTCGAGCCCGCTCCTGAAACCCGACCCCGACCTCAATCCCGAAACACAACCCCGACCCCGACCTCAATCCCGAAACTTGACCATCGAGCCGAATTCTGAAACCAAACCCTCGATCCCTATTATGAAACCCGACCCTGACACTAATCTCGAAACCCGACCCCCGTCTTGAAATTTGACTCCGACCCCAAAATCCGACTACGACCTCAATTTTGAAACTCGATCTCGACCCCATCCTGAAACCCAAACTATATCCTTGTTTTGAAACCCGACCTGACTATCATCTTGAAACCTATTATATTGTGTGTTTTTGTTAATCATTTATATTAAATTATACAATACGGCTTACTACAGAATTTTTTTGTCGCATTTGATATCACATTTTGTATTAAATTAATTTTTGATTTCGTGTTAAATTATACAATACATTAATGCCGTCAAACATTGTATTATTTTAAATAATCCAGTACGGAGTGCTTATACGATGTACCAAACATGCCCATATGGATTTAATTTATAGGAAACGTCTTGTAGACAAGAGACAGATATATGCAATAACTGTAATTTTTAATTTAGAAACTTGTAACAATCCATTGATTATATGCAATTCTATATTTACAATCTTATAACACAATGCTATTTAATTATTGGTATAGAGAACAAATATTATTAAAAAAATTTACATTGAAGTCACATGTTTTATAAAATATCATAAAAAAAGTTATAAATGTCGTTTTATATGGATGCTGCATAAAACTTATCCCTTAATTTTTTATTTTAAATAAAATGTGTATGAAATGTTCTTGCATATTTATTATTAAATACAGTTCTTTTTTTCTTTAAATTTAAGAGTGGTGGATTCGTGTTCGGTGTCTTGTAATAAAACTGAGTTATTAACGTTCTTGATTCACCGAACCAATCATTTGTCCAATCAAACAAGTAGCCATTTATGACTATTGACTATTATTACGGGGCACGGAAAAGATAGGATTTAAAATGATAAAAGCTGACACCAGATTCGTCGGCCAAAATAATAGAATGTGCTTCAAATGAATGTATTGTGTTATTTTCACCTTCTTAAAAGTTGTCTGTTTGTTTCGTTTCATTTCTTTTTCTTTTTCTTTTTATTTTTTAATAGACTTGGTGTTGAAGTTATTATAGTTTTTAGGTTCTAAACTCGTGATCAGTTTTGTGCAACTGTGGTTTCTTTATTTATTTACTTTCCTAACGAGAAGCTTCATTAAAAGCAAAGACAGAGAATACAACAAATCAAGGAAGCAGCACAGAAACTACCAACAAAGAATTATTCATGGTTTTGGACCCTATTATCATTGGAGGAATTAAATTCTTTTTTTTTTAAAGTAAAAATCGTATGGTTCTTGTGCTATGGGTCGTATTTTTTTTTCTTTAAGAAAAAATTTTAAAAATAAAAGAATTCGGACTCTACATCTTTATTTAATTAAATTCATGTAAAAAATTATTGTTATGCTATACTGCAATCAATTATTAGGGGTGTACTTCTATACAAATCTAGAAACACAATACTTTTTCTATGTTTAATAGAGAATGATAAGTGTGTTTCTCAATGAGATCAACGTGGAATTAAAATTTAAATGGTAGCAATTGTATCAATTGCTTGGATAATTATGGACTTCATAATGGTGTAAATTAATAATAGATTTTATGGGTACATTCCCATGATTGGTTTCCATTTAGTCACGACATGTTCTCATGATTAGGAGGAGGAAAAAAAAAAGTTATTTTTCCATTATAACAATGACATTATCGTTTTATTTCAGCTTTTTAAATTATATATATATATTTTTGAAATTTCCCTAGCAATGACTTGAGGGAACCCTACACGCAAAAAAAAAAAATCCCTTTTCTTTTTACAAGAAACGCGTCGTTAACATTCTCAAACATCAGTGTTGTTGTAATCCATCTTTAATCTTCAAGTGTTTGTGGTGTGTCGTATTTGGTCCAGTGAAACACGTAAACGTCAATATTTTTCCAAAATTGGACAGAATGACACGCTTTTGCGATGTTTCTTAAAACGACATGTACTTGTTTACTTGTAGAAGAGACGACTTTTTACCAAACGACATGCCCTTTGAACAAGAACAAAAATACTATGCGATTTCCATTATCCATCTAACGCAAAACATCGATTAAATGAAAATTGAAATTCTGAAGGAACGATACTGATGACAATCGGCATTCATTTTTTTAAATGTAAAACTTGTTTCACGAGTTAAAAAAAAAAAAAAAAAGAAGTTTCAATTGCATTCCTCTTATACATTTGTGGATTAAAAAAAAACGAAAAAGATAAAAATATTCTTGTTTATTTCTGAAATAAAATTTATTTCTGCAAAATAATTTTTTTCTTGAGAAAAAATTTGTAACATCTGGAAAACATAAAATTCAAGATCTTTTTCTGAAATTTGTTGCTTTGTTTATGTTTTTTTTTAATGTGTAAATTAACTTTTATAAAATGTTTAAGGATATTTTTGTCATCCCAATTTTTTCCATTCGCATCGTACACAAGTTATGAAATTGATGTAAGTTCTTTAAATTCAAAAAATACCTTTAGACTTTCTAAAATCATATGAAAAAATAAAATAAAAAACTAAAATTAAGTGGTATAATTAGGAAACTAATCTTAACTACGTGGTTGTTATATAATTCATTTCCACCAACTATTATAGGGTCTATGAGCATCTTCAATGCAATGTTAACAGGTTGTACTAATTGTAAAATTTGGTATTTGGATGGAAAAAAGTGCTCTTCAATGGAGTGTTATATTTGATATCAAATTTGTCAAATGCTAAATTTTGTGAAAAATTTACCACAAGGTATTGGATTGGAATCTCCTGTCCAATTTTGGTGTCTTAAATGGTGTCTAACCAATTATATTTTAACACATCATTGAAAGAAGTTATATTTTAAAATATAATTAAAAAAATCAGTTATAAAACATTTTAAACTTGTTATGATGGCATGACTTAATATTATTGGTTATACATCATTTGGTATACCAAAAATTGAATTTTGAATCGTTTGGCAAAAATTTTGAATTTTGCTTGGACTTTTGCCCTTTCTTCGAAGTTTAGGGCATTCAAATTTGTTCTATTTGCCGTAATCTTTGTGTTCATGTTCTGTAATGACAGCAATAGCTTGAATTCAAGGCAAAATCCAGATTACAAAAACTAATGCCTCAAATATATATATATATATATATTTAATTTTCTCTTGATTGCAGACTACTAACTCAATTGGAGTAACAAAATATCATTCATTTTTTCTTTCAGTGGTACGAAAATAACATCATAAAGCAGGATTAAATTGGTGTTTTGACAGTATGTCAGTATATGATACACTTTACAAAACAGAATATCTGATGAGTGAAGGTGGAATTGAAACGTCATGTGAGATTTGAGATTTACGAGACAGAGGGTGACTTAATTAATTAAAGAATAATATAAGGGTTACTTAGCAAAATAGTTTGATAAATTAAAAAACTGAGTTGGCATATGAGATGGAATGCCACATCACTTGCCATGTAGGTTGGTGCACAAAAGTAGAGATTTGAGTTGGTGTCTCTAGCATTATTATTTACTATTTGATTCCTATTAGTTATTGACTTACTTTTGTCATGTAATCATTATAATAATTTCATTTTTAAATTATTTAAATACTAAATGCTCACTTTTACAAGTTCTAAAGCACAATAATAATGACAAAAAGTAGAAAATAACATTAGAAATATCATTATGCATTGGAGTACAAAGTAAAATAATGTTATTTTTCACATTTCTTTATAACAAATATAGTATTCGAATAGACCAATGCTATGCATCGGAGATGGTAAGAGGAAATATCATTTAAAATATCAAATTATATTCTTATTATATATACAATAAAAAAAAACCCTAATTCACCCTTTAAAAAAAACCCCTAATGAAAAAATTATTATTCTACCCTAAAAAAAAAAAAACCTTAATTAACTCCTGGAACTTAATTCGAACAAATTATAATAGGAAATTTGTTCTTACACTCAAATCAATCTTTCTATTTGCTCATAATTTCAAAAAGTATCTCAACATTGTTGTTAAAGTATTCTCATTTTTGTTTCAAACCCAAAATAAAATCCTTATCAAAATGCTAAAAGACATGCCCTTAGACACACACCGTTTAACTCCGCAAGCAATGAAGCAAAATTGTTGTATACTTTCAACAACAGGACACAGGTCCCCAAGGACGGGGCCCACTCATTCTCTCTATTCGGAGTTGCTATAGATAGAGAGTGAAGGGTGGAAACCTAACAACAGAGCTCTTTAGAATATTAGTTTGGTTGTAAATATAATTTAACTATAATTTCATTCTTGACACCACGTGATATAGATTTTAAATTCCCTACTTTATTTTTTTAAATTCATATTTCTCTTAAACAAATTGATATCGGAAAAAAAAAAACGATCTATTTAGCATTATTTTCTCAATATTTTGCATGTTTCCAATGGATAATCAATCAGCATCAATTTTAAAAGAAAAAATTTAAACATAATTAATTCACCACGATCGAAAAGACGTGTATGTATAATGATTCTCTTACGAGAAACCCCTTGACAAATTGTAACATCATAGTTCATGACTCGTGAGATTATACTTATGTCGTTGGTGAATCTTGATGGGCTTTTGTTCTCTTTGCAAACTGCATAAAATTAAGTCAAAGAACAAAAAAGTAAAAATTAAAAAAAAAAAAGAAAAAAAAAAAAGAAAAAGAGAGAGAGTGAGAGAGACGAAAGAAGAAGAAAAGTGATAATTCATTGAATAAAAATTGATGGCACAGCACAAAACCTGTATTTTGGTAGAATGTCGTGGTAAATGCACTTATCTAATATTAATTTCAATTTATGAAAAATTATGGTTGGCTTGGTCGTCAAGCTATAAGTCTATAACTATCTTGACAAAGTACTAGTAATCGACAAAGTTTATTACTTTGATGCTTATTCCTGCGAAAAACGATTTTCTTCCAATCTTCATCAGGACATCTGACGAGATCTTGGAACATGTAGTGCTTCTCATAGGTGCTCATTTGCTGTTCTTCGAGTCGTCTGGTGGAGGGCATGGCAGTTTTTCAATCGTTGATGCAGGCTCGCCTTCAATTCAGGCCTAGGAATGCATTCAATTTGAAGGATATCGACACCGTTTCTTGAGAGGCCTCTAAAGGATTCTCGTTCTTTCGACGTCGTTTTGCTGTCGAGATTGGATCATGATGACATGAAGGATTGAGCAAAGGATGCTACTTCATTAGACTTCACTCCTCCCATGAAGCAAATGGAAGATTAAGATGCAAACTGGAATACGGTTGGATACTTGGATTAAAAGATATATATGCTACTTCATAAGATCTATGACCCCGTCACATTAAGCAATATAAGGCTTATTGGGATGCCAAACAATTAGAATATCGTTAAGTTACAAGTGAACCATGAGATTCGGTTGACTCGGCTCAACCGAGGCAACCCGAAAGTAGTCAAGCAGAGGGTTCGATTCACTATCTGGAAAGGAAGTGACCGTCATTGTTGTTTTCATGGACAGAAAATGTGTCATTAAAAGGCACCCTTTATCTCTATTGTCATTTTTCTGAGAACCTTTTCAAAATAAAACGACTTGCCGTTTCAGTGTTGCATTCTCTTCAAGAAGAAACGACATGTCGTTAATTGACTTTGTTTGCTATTCAAGTAAAAGTACGAACTTATTGTTGCTTCTAGAGACTAAGAACGTTGAAGCTTGCCTGAATGTAAACTCCAGACTTTTGCCCTATTAAGGAACACTACCCCTTTGTTTGTATGCCATATCCAATTTTCGAAATTAGAAAATTTTTACAAAAGTGCTTATCTTAACTTTATTTATCATTATTTTATTTTGAAAAAGAAAAACTATATCATTTTCAAACTTACCTTGAAGTATCTTTTTGAAAAAAGAAAATAAATCTTTTTAAAATTTTCTCATAATGCACTATTCTCAATATCAAATTTTCTCATTTTAAACAACTTTTTGTTTTCAAAAAGAAAATTTTTTACACATCAAAACACCATCTTATTCTCAAAATGAAAAAACTTTCTCATTTAAAATAAGAAAATTTTACTTTTCGAAATGGACGTGTCGTTATTTCGAGTCTCTTTATGATAAAGAGATTGATTTTGTAAGTTTGTTATTACGGGTAGTTCCTACAAAGCAAAGGATTGGACTAATGATGTATACAATACTTGAATTCTCGATTTAGATGCTACATAGTTGGTTCTCATCTTTCAGAAACTACGAGTGTGATAGGAGCATCCGCCGATAAAAGGATCACCCTAAGATGATCATCTCATGGCTATTGAGAACGAATCAACTTAGATGGTTCTATTTCTCAATCTTTCTGACTTGCTCCTACGGAACCAAGGTCGAAGAGATTCATATGAGCATCATTTATCTTTGCGCGCAAAACTTGAACCATGTTTAGGTATTATGACGCAATCATGACTTGTGTCTTACCTCTCATAATTTTGATTTTTCTTTTTAATTTTTCAAACTATCGATGATTTGCCTTCATGATTAATGTTTCAAATAAACTTCTTATGATCTGCTTCTAATAAAGTACTTAGAATATAGATTTTATTTAGCTAAATCTAATAATAACTTGAAGACCAAAAGTCAACGAAAAACAAGTAAATAAAGAGCTTCGAGATATGTTAATCATGTATATCGCATAAGGATCATTTGAAAAACATTATTTTATTTTGCGGTTAACCAATCTGGCCTCCGATTTTGTTATTTCTCAATTAATTATCTCTGCCTAATAATCATTAATCGCTGCTAATTTCATGCAAATAATTGGTTAGGTACCTCTCTACTTGCTTATAAGTCTTTTTCAAAAGATTACATTAAAGAACTCAAAAGGAAGAGGAGGAAAAAAAATTCTCTACCTGTGTAATATACAATTTTTAATTGATCGAATTTTTTTAAAGTTATTATCCTTTTCTCATTTAAAATTGTATATCAAAATAATAAGATAAGGATAAGAGATTGGGTAATTTAAACCAAAAAAATAAAAAATAAAAACAAAACATGAAAATAATAATTGTAAGTTGAATTTGTACACAATTCCAAGAGCCAACTTGAAACTAATTCAATTTTTTTTTTTTCACAAGGTGGCTACTCACCACCGACGTTTTGGGTCCAAGCAAAAGTCAACTTTAAGGTGTCTTTGTCAAAGCCGTTAGGCAAAACCATGAAAACGTTTGAAAAAATTAATACTGTTTTTTGGTATCTAGAAAGAGATTACATTTTT
This sequence comes from Ficus erecta, assembly GCA_008635985.1. NCBI lineage: Eukaryota > Viridiplantae > Streptophyta > Magnoliopsida > Rosales > Moraceae > Ficus > Ficus erecta. Next base: position 1,332,208 of record BKCH01000050.1, read on the forward strand.
TCATCTGGATTTTAAATTTTTTACTCTAAATCAAAATTCTTCTTTATTACATTTTCAAAAAAACACAAACTTTAAAAGTTCGTAATTTTCTCATTTCAAATCAGAATGAAATGACTTTTATGTGAAAATACTCATAACGATGAAACCAACATGAAGAGATCCATTTTGCATTTTTTTTTTTTGAACACCTTTCAAAATTTTGAACTATTTTTTTTAGATAAATTTTTTAGACTATTTTCTATATCACATAACTTTTTCAAAAATTTTCACCCTAAATACTCATTTCTAACTCAACTTTTAAAACATAATCTTCGGATGTTACCCAAACGGTCATAAGTCAACTTCTTGGAACTTCTAAGTGCAGAAAGAAGGAAATTAACCATCATTCCATTAAAGAAAATAAGAAACGGAATCATTAAAAAAAAATATCTTCATATGTTATATGGTACTTCAATGAAAATAAGTAATTACATCCAATCATATTTACAATAAACGTAATTTGCCCTTCATAGTTCACAGTACAATATTTACAAGGAAAAGAAATATTAACAACAATTGTTTTTAATCCCTGACTGTTACCCAACTGTTGGAAAACGACCAATTGCCTGTCTCCTCTGTCACCAACTTCTGAATCCGATCGTCCGGCGAAGGAGAACAACTTGTCGAAGAGAACTCGCTATCGAATTGCGGCGAAAACTCTGGCTCCAATGTCGAAACCCAATCGGGGAAATCAAAGGGACATCTTGGAGAGGTTGATACTAAGTTCTCCTCCTTTGACAGAACAGTGTCAGCAGAATCATCGCCGTCATCATCTTCATCACAAACTATAAACGCGTGGCTTAAGAGCATCTCGGCCGTCCATCGCTTCCTTGGATCTTTAACGAAACACTTCTTGAGAAAATCCTTTCCTTCTTCTGAAAACTCCGAGGGAATTTGCGGCTCTTCTTCTCCGGCAATTCGCATCAACAAAGGCCAGATACTCACTCCCGGCTTGTGATTCCACACCGGCTTTCCCATCGCCATCTCCGCCACCGCGCAGCCGAGAGACCAAATATCGCAGGGCGATTCGTACTCATTCTCGTTTACCGACTCCGGCGACATGTACAGAGGAGTACCTCTTATCTCACACTTGCCCGGTTGCTCCCCTGTCTCCTTAGCGAGCCCGAAGTCTGCAATCTTGGCGGCTCCGTCGTCGAACAAGAGGATGTTCTCAAGCTTAACATCGCAGTGGACGAACCCTTTGGCGTGAATTGCGTAAAGCCCTTTTAGTATCGACTTGGCGTGTCGGCGAATTTCCGATTCCGACAGCCGACCGCCGTTGGTCTTGACCCGGTCGGCCAAGCTTCCTCCAGAGGCGTACTCTAAGAGAAGATTGTGTAACTCCTCGCCGTTCTCGACGCTGTGTTCGTCTCCGAAACAGCGGATGATTTGCGGGCAACTTCCGATGGTGTCGAGCACTCGCTTCTCGTTCTTGAGTGAATCGGAACAGCAAGCTTCAGACGATTTAACGGCCATGAGTGAAGGGAATTGATGAGCAGAGGAATTTGATGGAGTTGCTTTGCTGATTGTGGCAAAGCTCCCATAGCCGATTGTTTCTCCACGAACCCACTTCATTGTTGAGGTCTTTAGAGAATGAGAACAGACTTGCCAAGAGGTTGCATAGAAATTCTTGAATATACCTATAGATATAAATCGAGGAAGCGAAAGGGAAACTTTTTGGTTTCAGTCTGTGTGTGTGTGGGATTCAATACTCGTTCGTACACTAATTTGTACATTGTAGTTGCGTGTTTAATGATAGAAACGTGATGCGAAACTAGGAATTTATAAGCATTCGTGGCATAATATAAGCCAACAAGAGAAATAAATATAAAAGATGCTTGGATTTAGTTCCACCCACCAAAATAGGAGTCCGGAGAGAATCCCTGTGCATATTGAACTAAACAGGATTCCAATAGTTTAAACCCGTTCAAAAGCAGAATGCTAGAATAGTCACACGGTAATTCTACACCTTTTATCTTTAAAACCTTAATTTAAAAAAAAAGGGTAAATTGATACCACATTTTATTATAAGATAAAAATTCAAATTTTTGACCTAAAACTAAAAAATAAAATGAAAAATAACAAAAAAAAAAAAAAAAAAAGACTTTCATTATCAAATTAGGGAACCAGAATACCAAACACTAAACATTATTCAATCGTGCTTTGCGGTCACAATAGATCAAAAATATATATTTACATCGATCTATGTATACCGTGTTCCATTCTCGTTATAATCTCTATATTTGCATATTTTCCACTCAATAATAATAATAATCAACATGTAAATGTAACAAAAAAAAAAAAAAGGATTTTCTTAATTCTCATATGACATAGTCTGAGCTATTATAATAATTTTTAGGAGATTTTTTTTTAATGATAGGGTGTAAAAAAAAAGATTTTATCAATAAGAATTCAATTTTGGTTTATAAAAATTAAGTACATAGATAGTTTTTAAACATTTATTTAAATAAATTATCATAAAAATTTTATATAGAATGGGCGATAATCAATAATTGCTCATAGTCAATCAATGATACATATTAATATTTTCCAATCACTAATTAACCATGATCAATAAGTGATTCACTGATTGATCTTAAAAAAAAAAAAAATACGCACACATTCATTTTGCTAATTTTACAAAACTTTGACAATTTATTAAAAAACTTCTTTAAAAAATATTTTTTATCAACATATCCCCTTTGGTTCATTGAATTATATTAGAATCAAAACAGGTTTATAAAATTTAGAAAATTAAATAAAATTTTGTAAAAGAATTGATAATTCCACACTATATCTTGACGATACTTTTATTTGGGCACTCAAATTTAAATAAGTACTAGATGATATATGAAAAACATTTAAGTTGGAAACTTGGAATGAATAGTTAAATAAAATAAAAAAAATTTTGAATAAAAGCAACAATGGTTAAACAACAACAAAAATACTTGTAATCCAAGTCACAAGGGCTAACCCAATTGGTGAGGTGAGGAAAGTGGGAGTTAAAAGGCTTAAGTTCGGTAAGTCTAAGGTTCAATCATTAGCAAATAAAAAAACTTTATATAATTTATGTAGTTTAATGGGGAGGTGGGTGCTTACCAATTAAAAAAAAAAAAAACTTTTAATCCAATACAACAATCCTTGTTCCGTAAAAAAAAAAATTGTAATCCATTAAAACTTTAAATTTTGTGACACAATTGTTCAAGTGTAAAAAAAAAAAATTGGGTAATACGTTTAATGGGGAGGTGGGTGCTTATCAATAAATAATAATAGTAATAAAATCAATACTTGTAATCCAAAACAACAATACGTGTTCCCTAAAAAAAAAATATATATAATCCATTTAAACTTTAAATTTTGTGACACAGTCCTGTTTTCATGATAAGATTTTCTATTCTTTTATTTTCTTTCTTTTTGTATTTCTTGCAAAACGAAAAAAGTATTGTTTGTAGAAGATTTTTGTATTCGTACTTTTAATATAGTTTGGCGGGCATATACGAAATATAAAACTATGGGACGCGCAAATGCACGTTTTAGGGAGAGCCATAAACCCAAAGAAGCATCACAAAGATAATGCACTTTTCAAAAGTGAATGAAATATTGTCAATATTCACCAACCTCTTTGCTTCATTAAGTATAACTTTTATTAGTGCAGTTCACAAGGATTTCTGAGAGTAGGATATAAATGTGAATCTCGTGCGGAAATCAATGATTAGCCCACCATATCAGAAAGTCTATCCTTCTTTACACAATTAATAATTAGAAATTTAATATGAGATTCTAAGAATTTCGAGTTTTCTTCTATTTCCTCTATGATTTTGCTTGTTTATCAAACAAGAAACATTCAAATGTAGAAGACAATCATGTAGAATTGGTGCACATTGTGAATAACACCTAAAATACATATATAAATATATATTTAAATAAAAAATGTCTATTTCCATCAAAAATACCGTATTCCATAACAAACTCTATAGTAGGGATGGTAAGGGGCATGTCGGTTTTCTCGCCAACTTACCCCACGAATAAAAACACTCTTCATATCCGTCCCGTAACCCGTTTAATAAAGACGGGGTAGGTTTTCTACATCACGGGATTGGGGTACTCATAGAGTGCATCGTTAATCCCATTATATATTTCCATCATATTAAAATAAAAAAATAAAACTAAAAATACATTAGTATGAGATTTTAAGTTAAAATAAATGGAAAGTTACAGTCAATTTTTCTCAATCAAAATGTTAAAATTTAATATTTGAAATCATATATATTATAAAACATATTGTATGATATCAATTATAATATAAAAGTAATATATAACTAAATGAGACGGATAAATGAGAAACAAAATCGGGGACTGTAATTCGTGATGGGTTAATTTTGTAACCTATAAATAAATCAAACCCGTTTAGTTCGAGTTTTTCCCACTTTATTTAAGGTGGATCCCTGCTGTTAACAGGAAAAAATTATGACGAGAAGATTCCTCTGACAAAATAAATTTATTGTCTAGATAAAGAACACAAAAAGCCAAACTATGGACAACTTCATTAACTTGCATATATGAGTTTATTGTTTCCTGCTATTCACCACGTTTGGGGTCCAAGCAAAAGTTAAACATCAAGGTGTCTTTGTCAAAGCCGTTAGGCAAAACCATGAAAACTTTTAAGAAATTAAAGTCTAACTTCTTACTTTTAAGCCCAGAAAGAAGAAACAGAATAATTGAACAAAAAAATCTTGATATATTATGTGGTACAAAAACATAAAATAAGTAATTACATCCAGATCAGATTGGCAAAAAAACAATCTGCCTATACAAATTTTTTTTTCTTTTTTTTTTTTTATAGAAAATCTGCCTTCATAATTCAAACTATAATAGTTACAAGGAAGAGAAATAATAACAACAATTGTTTTAATCCCTGACTGTTACCCAACTGTTACAAAACGACCAGTTTCCCGTCTCCTCTGTCACCAACTTCCGAATTAAATCGTCCGGCGAAGAAGAACAAGTTGTCGAAGAGAACTCACTATTGAATTGCGGCAAAAACTCTGGCTCCAATGTCGAAACCCAATCGGGGAAATCAAAGGGACATCTTGGAGAGGTTGATACTAAGTTCTCCTCCTTTGACAGAACAGTGTCAGCAGAATCATCGCCGTCATCATCTTCATCACAAACTATAAACGCGTGGCTTAAGAGCATCTCGGCCGTCCATCGCTTCCTTGGATCTTTAACGAAACACTTCTTGAGAAAATCCTTTCCTTCTTCTGAAAACTCCGAGGGAATTTCCGGCTCTTCTTCTCCGGCAATTCGCATCAACAAAGGCCAGAAACTCACTCCCGGCTTGTGATTCCACACCGGCTTTCCCATCGCCATCTCCGCCACCGCGCAGCCGAGAGCCCAAATATCGCAGGGCGATTCGTACTCATTCTCGTTTACCGACTCCGGCGACATGTACAGAGGAGTACCTCTTATCTCACACTTGCCCGGTTGCTCCCCTGTCTCCTTAGCGAGCCCGAAGTCTGCAATCTTGGCGGCTCCGTCGTCGAACAAGAGGATGTTCTCAAGCTTAACATCGCAGTGGACGAACCCTTTGGCGTGAATTGCGTAAAGCCCTTTTAGTATCGACTTGGCGTGTCGGCGAATTTCCGATTCCGACAGCCGACCGCCGTTGGTCTTGACCCTGTCGGCCAAGCTTCCTCCCGAGGCGTACTCCAAGAGAAGATTGTGTAACTCCTCGCCGTTCTCGACGCTCTGTTCTTCGCCGAAACAGCGGATGATTTGCGGGCAACTTCCAATCGTGTCGAGCACTCGCTTCTCGTTCTTGAGCGAATCGGAACAGCAAGCTTCGGACGATTTAACGGCAATGACTGAAGGGAATTGATGAGCAGAGGAGTTTGATGGAGTTGCTTTGCTGATTGTGGCAAAGCTCCCATAGCCGATTGTTTCTCCACGAACCCACTTCATTGTTGAGTTCTTCGGAGAATGAAAACAGATTTGACGAGACGTTGAATACAAATTCTTGAAGATATCAATAGATATATATCGAGGAAGCGAAAGGGAAACTTTTTGTTTCGAACTTTGTGTGTGTGTTGAATTCTATAGTACTCGTTCGTACACTAATTTGTAATTTATGGCGTTTTGTTTTTTTTTTTTTTTTCCTTGGGGGTTTTATAGACGCGTGTTTAATGATAGAAACGTGATGCGAAAATATGAATAGTATAAGCATTCGTGGCATAACACAAGCCAGTCAGGGAAATATATACAAGATGTTTGAATTTAATCCCACCAATGGTAATAGTAGTCCAAAACTTTGGACTTTTTTTTTTTTTTTTTTTTTTCAATCAGAGTTAGACTTTTTTTCTTAATGGGCAACAACTAATCTTATTCAGAATACCTACGCATATTGAACTAAATTTGATTCCAAACTTAAGCCCGTTCAAAAGCAGATTGTTGCTACGCTGCTTTTTTTTTTTTTTTTTTTTTTTTGTTTTTTTTTAATTTTAATTTGCAAACATAACCTTATAGTAATATCACATCTGATTCAGAGTTTGACTGTCTAATTTTCAAATTAAAAAAAAGGAAAAAAAAATTTCCTTTGTTTTTTAAGAATAGACGACTATAATCAAATTAGAAAATCAGAATACTAGACATTAAACATTAATGCAATCGACTTTGCGGTCACAAAAAATACAAAATATATAATTTATCCTTTCAATATCTATATATATATATATATCATCTATCTATATACATGTTTCATTTCTCGTTATTATCTCTATATTTGCATATTTCCCTTTCAATAATAACAATGATCAACAGGAAAAAATAACCAAAAAAAAAAAGAAGATATTCTTAATCGCCAGAAAGAGCTAAATAATGTTTTTGAAAGGAGTAATAATAAATTATAATATAAAATTTTAAACATAATAATAAATAGGATAATCAAATCTATGATCACACAATATCGAAAAACTCTCCTCCTCCTTCCTCCTCTCACTCTCTCTCTCTCATGCCTCCTCTCTCTTTCTCTCTCCAAGATGACATTATGCACATTAATTTGTAAGTAGAAATTAACCGTAATTTCATTTTTTTCTGAAAAATATAAGGATATATTATTATTTATCAGAAAACATAAGGATTTTTCCAAAAATGGAAGGATTTATCAGAAAATATATATTATAATTTATTATCATTTTAAAAACCTGTTATAAACTTCAAAAGTAAATATAAAATATGTTATTTGTACAATTTTCCTTCTTAATTCTCTTATGACATAGTGTCAGCTATTATAATTATATTAGAACTTTTCATAGGATGTTAAAAAAAGAGTTTATCAATAAGAATTCAATTTTGGTTTTTGAAAAATTAGATAAGTAAATGGTTTTTAAACATTTACTTAAATAATTGACCGAAATTCTTTTAATTTAAAAAAATAACAGTTAATCAGTCATTGATCATAGTCAATCAATGATAATTTAATATAGATCAATCACAAAGTAACTATTGTCAATTAATGATTGACTGATTGACCATCTTAAAAAAAAAAAAAGAAAACGACCGTTTTGCTAATTTCATAAAACTCCAACCATTTATCAAATAATTTCTTAAAAAAGATTGTTTGCCTACATATCCTTTTGGTTTGTTGAATCATATAAGAATCATATTGGGTTTGTAAAATTAGAAAATAAAACAAAATTTAATAAAAGATCTGATAATTTACTGTATCTTGATGATACACTTTTTTTTTTTTGGTACACAAATTTAAATACGTACTAGATGATGTAAGACAAACGTTTAAGTTGGAAACTTGGAATGAACAATTAAATAAACATTTTTTTAATAAAGAAGTGCAACACTGATTAAACAAAATCAATACTTGTAATCCAAAACAAAAATACTTGTAATCCATCAAAACTAAACAATTTTGTAAGACAATCCTATTTTCACAATAAGATTTTTTTTCTTTTCCTTTTGTATTTATTGCAAAATGAAAAAAATATTGTTTATCGTTACAGATATAGTTTGATGATAATACCATACATGACTCTTCCAAAATATGAGACTTTGAATATTCCACTCTCAAATTAAAAGGAAAAAAAAAAAAAAGGAAAAGAAAATGAGTATTGTTTGTGGAAGATTTTCGGATTTTGACTTTAATATGTAGTCTGGTGGGGATACATAATAATAATAATAATAATAATAAAACTTTTGTAGTTGGTACGCGCAAATGCACGTTTTAGGGAGTATCATTACCAAAGAAGCATGACTTTGATTTGCTGAATAAAGATAATGCACTTTTCAAAGTGAACGAAATATTGTCACTATTCACCAACAACGGGCTTCATCAAGTATATTTATATTAATACAGCTCACAAGGAGAAAAGGAGAATATTATTACAAATCTCGTGTGAAAATCATTAATTAACCCACTATGTCATAAAGTGTACTCATCTTTCCACAAATAACAGTTAGAAATTTAACATGCGAGTTATGAATTTCAAATTTCCTTCTCTTTTCATCATGATTTTTGCTAGTTTATCAAATAAGAAATATTCAAATATAGAAAAGACAATCATGTGGATTTAGTGGGGTATTTAATATCGATGCCTTCTAAACTTGTTATCTTTTGGTAACTTGTCATTCAAATTTATAATTTTAGTAATATGCCACCTAAAGGTGCTAAATTGTTACTACATACTCCTTATGAATTGATTTTCTAATAAATGTCATAAAAAACTCATGTGCGTCTTATGTAAAAATAGAAAAACCTATTTCTAACCAAAATTTTTTAAATATAATATAAACCCTAATACAAATCTTCTAACATCAAATCTTTAAGTTAACGTAAATAAGTTAAAACGAATACATTATAACAATTTAGTAAGTTTAGAAAGTAAATTGTGAAAATTAAAAATATGGAGAGCAAGTTATCAAAAGATAACAAGTTTAAGGAGTATAAGTGATAAGTATTTTTTTTCTTATTTTAAATACTTTAAGCAGAAGATGTTTATTGTCATTTAAAATATCATATACAACAACAAACTCTATAGGAACAAATTCCTCTAACAAAATGAGTTTATTGTCTAGATAAGGAGCACAAGAAGCCAAACTACGTACAGGTCTATTAATTTTCATATATAAGTTCATTGTTTCTTGCTATGCACCTACGTTTTGGGTCCAAGAAAAAAGTATTGACATCAAGTTGTCTTTGTCAAGCAGTTAGCAAAACCATGAAAACGTTTGAGAAAATTAAATCCAACTTCTTGAAACTTTTAAGCTCTTTATTTACGAAGGAAATTAACAATCATTCCATTAAAAAGAAAAAAAAAAAAAGAAGAAAGAAATAAAGAAAGAAAGAAAGAAAGAAACAGAATCATTGAAGAAAATAAGTAATTACATCCAGATCAGATTGACAAAAAACATAATCTGTCTTTCATAATTCACACTACAATTACAATATTTACAGGCAAAAGAAATATTAGCAACAATTGCTTCAATCCCTGACTGTTACCCGACTGTTGGAATCTCTTCTGGCACCAACTTCTGCATACGATCGTCCGGTGAAGGAAAACAAGTTGTTGAAGAGGACTCGCTATCGAATTCCGGCGAAAACTTTGGCTCCAATGTCGAAACCCAATCGGGGAAATAGAAAGGACATCTTGGAGAAGTTGATTCTAAGTTCTCCTCCTTTGATACAACAATGTCATTAGGGTCATCACCATTATCGTAATCAGACATAACAAAGGCGTGATTTAGAAGCATCTCAGCCGTCCATCTCTTCCTCGGGTCCTTAACGAAACACTTCCTGAGAAAATCCTTTCCTTCTTCTGAAAACTCTGATGGAATTTCTGGTTCTTCTTCTCCTGCAATTCGCATCAACAAAGGCCACATACTCGCTCCCGGCTTGTGATTCCACACCGGCTTTCCCATCGCCATCTCCGCCACCGCGCAGCCGAGAGCCCAAATATCGCAGGGTGATTCGTACTCATTCTCGTTTACCGACTCCGGCGACATGTACAGAGGAGTACCTCGTATCTCACACTTGCCCGGTTGCTCCCCTGTTTCCTTAGCGAGCCCGAAGTCTGCAATCTTGGCGGCTCCGTCGTCGAACAAGAGGATGTTCTCAAGCTTAATATCGCAGTGGACGAACCCTTTCGCGTGAATTGCGTAAAGTCCTTTTAGTATCGACTTGGCGTGTCGGCGAATTTCCGATTCCGACAGCCGACCGCCGTTGGTCTTGACCCCGTCGGCCAAGCTTCCTCCAGAGGCGTACTCCAAGAGAAGATTGTGTAACTCCTCGCCGTTCTCGATGCTCTGTTCTTCGCCGAAACAGCGGATGATTTGCGGACAACTTCCGATGGTGTCGAGCACTCGCTTCTCGTTCTTGAGCGAATCGGAACAGCAAGCTTCGGACGATTTAACGGCCATGACTGAAGGGAATCGATCAGCAGAGGATTTTGATGAAGTTGCTTTGCTGATTGTGGCAAAGCTTCCATAGCCGATAGTTTCTCCACGAACCCACTTCATCGTTGAGTTCTTTATTAGAGAATGAGGACAGATTTGACGAGACCTTAGAATAGAAATTCTTGACTATATCGATGATAAGTTGTATATTGAAGCGAACGGGAAACTTTTTGTTTCGGACTTTGTGTTTGTGTTGAATTCCAGTACTTGTAGGGTACACTAACGTTTTATATATAGTAGAAACGTGATTCCAAAAATAGAATTATCATAAGCACTCGTGGCATAATAGAAGCCAATAAGGGAAACATATACAAGAAGCTTGAAATTGTATAGAGTTCAAATTCCTATCCTTAATCTAACTACACATGGGACAAAAAACAATCCACCAAATGGAAGTAGGATTCCAAAACTTTGGACTTAAATTGGGCAATAACTTATCTTATTGAGAATCCCTACGCATATTGAGCTAAATTTGATTCCAATTAAGTTTATCTACCTTTTATTATTATTATTATTATTATTATTTTGGATTCCAAGTTTTATCCCATTCAAAAGCATATTGTGGTTACTGAGTGAGAGATGGTTACAAACATAGTATAATGATAACTCTACATTTAAGGCTATGTTTGGTAGGAGGGATGGAGAGGAAGAGGGATGGAGAGAGTTGGAGGGATGGTGAATGTGAAAGATGGAGAGAATTGTAGGAATCCCTCATGTTGTTTAGTAAGAGAGAGAGAGTTAAAATGATAGATAATAGTTATTTAGCTAATTATTTTATTGTCGATTTATTATTATTTTTTTTTTAAAATTGAGGACAAAGTTGTCTTTTCAATTGAAATTGGATTATTATATTGTCCATTTATTATTATTTTTTTTAAAAAAAAATTGAGGACAAAGTTGTCATTTCAATTGAAAATTAGAGGGACAACTTACATCCTTCTATTAATGAAATGATGCATTTTGATGAGCCAAGAGGGAGAGAGTCTCCCTCCACCTATCCTCGAAAGGGAGCTCTCCCTCCAACAAAACAAGGGAAGGGAGCTCTCCCTCCACCTCTCTCCCTCCCTTCATCTATCCCTCCAACCAAACACACCTTAAATCAATTATAAAGTGTAGAGTTTAAATCCCTCACTCCAAATTTGAAAAGGCAAATAAAAGAAAAAAAAACTAAACTTTAAACATTTATCCAATAGTGCTTCGTGACCACAACAAATCGAAAGTATACATATTTATCTATAATATATACCATGTTTCAATTTTCGTTATTATCTCTATATTTGAATATTTCTGTATATGAATTCATTTTTTTCTATAAGTCTAATACTCATATAGAGTATCTAGAATCATATCCTATACATATCATTACTGTTAGCACATTCAATTGGACTGAAGTGATTCTTTCATAAATGTATGTTATTCTTGTTAAAAATCCCACATGTTATTCTCGTACTAAATTGCATCTGAAAGTAGAAAGTAGAAGGATGAGTCAAAACAAGAAATAATAGGGTGGCTAGACCTCTAAAAATAAATATGGAAATACAAAACAAGACAAGTGAATTTCCTGAGAAGCCATATCATTGAAGTAATTTTATTTAGTATATAACATTTTGGTCCCCCTAACATTTTACTTTTTTTTTTTTTTTTTTTTAAATTTTAGTTTCAATTGCTTCACTATAGCAAAGCCTGCTTATCAAGAAGGTCAAACTGGTCAAGTTATTACGGTTATCTTCTCAAGCTTTTCTTCCACTGGCTCAAGTTCCTCCTTTTTTTTTTTTTTTTTTTTTTTTTTTGAGGGTGCTAGTTCCTTGTTGTTCTCCGCTCAATATATAACGTACGAGAAGCAAGTACGATCCTACTAGTTATTCTCAATCAATTGCATTGGTAACAGCTGAATTTGTGTGTTTAGAGTCCATTCAATTTCCAGAATATCATATCGTGGTATTTTGGAGTTTGATTCAATCTGTTTAACTCTAGTAAGGTTTTAATTTTTGCCATTTCTTGGGATTTTGATTCTGATCTGATTTAAAATAGATAATGGACAAGTTTCTGGCTTTCATTTATTTGTTTTGATAGCTATAAGCAATTCACAAGTAGACATGGGACAAGTAATATAAGTTTTCTCTTTTTTCATTTAATAAGGGAGAATGTACTATGACAAACAAAAAAACCGTAGCTTTCTTGAACTAAACTGGCGTAAAACCCAAAAAAAAAAAAATGATAAATAAATAATAAAAAACCTCATAGGTTGTTATATATAGCGGTAATGATGTCTTTTTTCCTCTCTTCCTAGGATGCGTTTAATGTCGCTAATTATCTCAGGTATAGGTCCATGCTCGATTAACAAGTTGTGTGACGTCGGACTCATATTAACGGTGTGAGTAAAACTGAACTCATCTTTTAAGTAAAATCAAATCATGCATTACCACTTCATTGGTTGGTTCCAAGATTTTTTGCTATATACAGTGATAATGGGAAACTGATGAAATCAATGATCTTTCTTTTTTCAAGTTTAAAAAAAATATATAAAAAGTTCCCCACATCGTCATAGTTAAGTATAGCTAAAACGAACCGTTTTTATTTCCTTTCTGTTGAATGATTTTTTTTATTTTTTTATTTTTAATTTCAAAAACTTCGTTTAGATGCTAAGCGGTTCAATTTCGAGAATCAACATCGCTCTCTTAATTAATTGTGGGCATGTGGAAGCTACTCCACAATTCAGATTAGTATTTTTCCTAGAAATTGGTTAAGAGAACATTACATACTATGAACATGCCTAGCCTTTTCAAGGATAGTGGAGCTTGAAGTCCCACATTGTTGATGTATAGATTTATGTCGTGATAATAAAGGTTATAAAAAAGTTTGGCACTTTGTATTAGGACTTAACACCTTAAAATGAGCCAACATATTTTTATGTTATTAGAGTCATTTTAGTGGATTATATAAATAAACTAGTACTCATATATAATCAGCTATAGTCAAATTATAAAGATAAAAATTATGCATTTTTTCAACTATCTTAACTGACCAAAAAACAAAAGTTATCTTAACTAGATAAGAAATAAAAAAATCTCTTTGCCCAAATTCAACATAAAAAATGAAATTGATACTTACGAGAATTTTATTAAAATAAATAATTGACAAGACCTAAATACCAATAATTGAACCATTATATTAAAAATCTATATCATTTGTTTGCTTAACGAATTTATTTTGTTGGTTGAATCTAATCTTTAATTAGTTTATAATGAAAAATTCTGCTAATCGTTCTTCGAGAACAACACCAAACATTTAGACAGAAAATAACATCCAAAATGTCCTACACTATTTATTATTAATACTCTTTAGTTTTATTGATATTATTTAATCAAAATGATCATAAAAGTACAATATACAATTTTTCATTTTTCAATCCACCATAAGTAATATATTAATTAAGCGACGGACCAATATCCAGCAATTTTGTTGTGTTTCACTGATAAGTACACTTGTTCTTGAGCGTGATGGCTATGTTCATCTTCGTAGGATCCATAACCACGAAGCACTGGATCCTCCTGTAGAACTTTGGCTTCACCAAATTTCCCAACACATAAGCTCTTGACCGGACCATGAAGTCGAGCGTGAGCGGCACCTGTTGAATCGGAGCGCCATTCGAGCTTCCCAAGCTCGCTCCCCCCGCCATACAATGGAATGTTCCTCCCTCGCAGCGGTACTATGATGGATCTCTGGCTCTTTCTCGACTGATAAAATTTCGTCATCTGTAAAATTAACAACCCAATTGTACGAATGAGAATATATCATAGTAAAAAAAAAAAAAAAATAAAGGGTGAATAAGTGAGATCAGGTCGTACGGTTCCAGTGGCTACGGTGAGCTGAGAATAGGTGAGATCGAGAGGTGTGGAAGTCACATGGACACCGAAAAATGTTGCAGTGTTTCGGAAGGCGAGCTTCACTGTGGAGTTCATCGACACCATTTCTGTGGCCACTCCTGAGAAATCCGCTCCGGCTTGGATCACAAATTGATCAAACACAATGCTCTGCGCCGACAAAATTAAATTTTGCATAATTAAGCTTGCGTTTTGTTAGTTGGTTTGAGATAAATTTTAAGTTGGAGTTTGTTGACTTTTCAAAAGATAATTATAAATTTTATTGACTTTTCAGAAAAATATAAAAATTAAGATGAAAAGTATAATTTAATTGGAGTTAAACCAAAGTATAAGACTTTTGTTGTAACCTTTTTTTTTTAAGCAACAAAAACATTTTACCCTAACGCTGTTTACTTCTTTATGCAAGATAATCAAAAAAATATCCAAGACAATTTCAACCATTGATTTACTTATTGCATTAAATCTTAGTTCTTTGATGATATTAATTTTCTTTTACTATATTAGATTGCCAAGATATATATAGTTTTTTTTATTTTTATATAAAGACTTGTGTTTTTATAAGATATATAGTTTTTACTTTTCTGAGTGTGCAAAGATCACCTATCCTAATTTTTGTCACTTTTTTTTTAAATTAAAAAAATAAGGAGTTTTGAACTCTAATATAATAATTAAGTTAGAAGTAAAATTATTGTCGAACTATATGTTCAACAATAATTTAATTGTGCCTCTAAATAAAAGATAAAAATGTTACTTTTGGGAAAATGTTTTTCTTAACATTATGCTATATATATATATATATATATATATATATTTTTTTTTGGATGATTAGACAGTGAAACCAAGCACCCAAAAAAAAAAAAAAAAAAAGGTGGTGTGAAGTTTACCTTCATAGTAATGGTAGGTTTCTGAGGCCTACTAGCACCCCAGAGAATCAAAGAAAACAAAGAGAAGAGAACCAAAAACCCAACAACAAAAGCCACAAAATACCCACGGCGAGTGTGACCACGCGTCATGCCATCCTCATCAAGGAGGCCTTCTTCCTCAATGGTGTCAAACTGGTCCTTCCACGGCCTCCAACCCGACCCTTTGCGGTGGGTCCCGCCGCCGCCGCCATTGCCGGCCGCCGTGTTCTTCCGGGACCCGGAGAAGCGCGTGGAGGAGGAGTCGCGGGAGTGTGGGCCGAGCGAGGAGTTGGAGTGGGAGTGCGGCGGCGACCCCATTGGGCTCAGCACCGCCGGGCTCGAGTTGAACGAGTTGTTGGTTGTCTTCTCGCCGTCGTGGGAGTCCCTTGATGGGCTCTGCACGTAGTAAACCGGCCGGCCGCCGCGCCCCGGCGACCGCGACGGCGACGACTGCGTCAGGCTGCTCACCTCCGAGTCAGTCTTCGCCAGCACCGACATTTTTTTTTTTTTTTGAAGAAGAAGAAGAAGAAAAAGAAAATGAAAGTGTATAGGAGAAAGAGGAAGAAAATGAAAGTGTTATCCTTTTTTTTTTTAACACTAAAAAAGAGGTGGAATCTGAAGAAGAAGAAGGTATTCCTGGGTTTCTGGGTTTTATATTAAATATTGTTTTTATGGATTTTCGAAGTTGGCGTGTATTTAATGGGCGTAATTAATATAGCACAAGGTGGACTTGACAAGGTGCATGGCTATTTGGTGATATTATAATGCTTTTGTATATGAGTCAGGTTTATGTTAAGCTTTCAGTACTTCTTGTTCTTTGTCTGTTCTCTTTTGGAAATATGATTTGATTAATCAATTGGAGATATTAAATGCCATTTGTTTCATAACAGATCTAAAACTAAATGAAGTTTGGTGAATATAGATTTAATCTAACAGTAATTTAATATGTTATTTTATTATAAAGTATAAAGTATATGTCATTTAGATGAAATATTATAATGGTTATTATTATACTTAAATATAATAGATTTTTGGTTTATTAATTATTATATTGAATTGATCATTTCATTATTTTACAATAATTTAACTTAAATCCAAATTTAAATCTAAATTTTTCATTTTTTAAAAATTCATATATGAACATTTACACTATTCAAATGTTACAATTTAACAAAAAAAAAATATCAAAAAACATATTTAATTTCAATACACAATTCAAATTCTTCATTTGAATAATGTAAATATTCAGTCTGAATGAAAATTCAAATGCAATTATGATTCAAACGGGCTATAAATCCCTAATACTAAATTTACAAACTTTTAAGACATTTGGGATCCAAGTATAGAATTATATTAACCCTTTATCAAAAAAGGGGGAAAAAAAAGTGTACAGATAAGCAAGATCCATAAAAGGAGATGTAGAGACCCGTTGGCAGAGTGATTAGAAGTGTTTAATTTGAGTTATTATTATTCTTTTTGGTAGAGAAAAAATGTGTCTTAATTTGCCTTCTGTACCTTACCTTACCTCTTTACCATCATTTTACAAATCTATTGGTATCCTTAAGGTAAGATAATTTAAGAATGCTAAATGCAATTGCTGAGGGTAAAATTTGAGTATTTAGTTTTTGTGGAGCCACAGTGAGACGACCCCACGTGAACGAACGGTCCAGATTGCCGCACTCGGCATTTCCCAAAATCTTTTTATGGGGTCAAATTTGGACATGTTATGAGGTAACCTAATGAGGCTTCCCCAGTCAAAAGGTCCACACTTATTGTGGCTGAATTTACGCCTCTGCTCTGTATAAGGCCAAACCCTGCTGGTACGTGGCAATGGGACAGATTCCAGAACATCTGACACCCAATTTTTCAGGTACTTTCAGCTACAAATAAACAGGTAGTACCTGAACCACAAGTTCACAACTCACCATTTATAATAAGTTCCAAAATTTCTTGCACTTGATGATGCTACTTGTTAAGACTCTGCAAATTCATAGATGACTTCAACGGCGTACTTCATTTTTTTGGACCTCGCCTTGAATGCCAACCATTTCAACGATATCTGTATCATTTTATTTGGATTGGCCATTCAAATAAGTGGTTGGAGCAAAATATCTTGAATGTCATTGGAATGATGTGAAATGGTTCAGTTGGCACTTAAGAAGAAAAATGAAATTGTGCTCCCCAAAATTTGACGTATATATACTACAGTACTCACATTTGGGTATGTCATCCATAAGATTGAACTTGTTTGTTTTGAGAAAAATTTTGTATGTGTTAAAACCCATGCAATTTTATAAATAAGAAACGAAGATTACAAGATCAAACTTCTATAGCATATGGATAATTGGAATTTAAGTTTGCTTTTGAAATCAACACTAGTGATTATTTTCACTAATTCCTAATTAATCAGACTCTAAAACTCGCATCTTAATTATTACATCAGACATATTCAACTTTACATAATAATTTCGGATTAATTTGTAATTCAACTATGATTATGAGAAGAGGTAATGTTTATCAAATTTTCTTTTGAAAGGGATTGTGGATTGTGCGAACTAAAAATAATACAAGTTTTCTACACAATAATGGATCCCTATCAGTAGTGCATGTTTCTAAAAACGTTAGATTTAAATAAAATCACATCAAAATGAAAAATAAGAAAACAGATAATAGCCTTGCTAGTAGGAAACTTTTCAGTACACCCTAAAACCCGTAGAATTCTTCAAACATAATTGTAATCATAAAATAATAAGAATTGACTTGTTACCACATGCTTGCTTACCCACGGCATCTACCTAAACCAGAGAAGCGAGAAGAGTACTGATTCCAAAAAGTCACAAGCACTCCATTATTAAAATCAAAGATCTACTATGACAGCAAGCAAGACATTTAGTGCTCATGGGATCCCATGGAGCTTTGTCTGAGACTAAGGGCCCAAACTCCATTTTCCATGGCAGCAAATCTGGCCTTGATAACAAGATTCTCATATAAGGAAAATCTCTCTGTATTTTTGGAAATAGCCAGAGGAGTTTCTAAGGGCACCAAACTCGGAAATAAGAATTGGTCAGAAATCATGGTAGGGTATATAATATATACCAGCTGTTATGGTCCTTTTTTTTTTTTTTTTTTAAGGCTAATTTGGCCATGGCGTGTATTAAAGATAATGGAGTTGAATAAGTAGTGACAAGAAAATCACACAAACAGTGACACAAAGTCTGGTTCTTATTCAAAAGTAGTAATTTTTTTTTTTTTTAAAAATCCAGACGAGATTGTTATTTTTATTGTTTTCTTCAGCAATTTTGAATGCTCTTTTCAAGATCATCTTGTCATTACTTGCGTACAAATCTCGAAACCATTTTTTTTTTCCACTTCACCATAATTATAATTGAAAATTTCATCATCTATATATTTATTTTTTGGTTTGATTTATCCTTTGCGTTTTACAAATCGTTTTAAAACATTTCTAGGTAGGAGGTTTTACACAACTTCTTTGGGGAAGGAGACTTTTACAATAATTTTTAAAGCATAAGGAATTATTTTCGCGTCATTGTAATATGATTTGTAAAACATAGGGAATATTAGTTGTAGCTTCCTGAAAACACAAGGTTGAGTTTTTTTTTTAGTAAGTTGGTATCTTTTTATTAATAAATATATAATCCATTAATATGACAATCTTTTAAACACATGCTAATAAAAAAATGACAACTCGCATAACACATAGATTAATATTTAGAAATTGAGATTAAAGTTGATATCCGTAATAAATTTTTTTTTTGTATTAATCTTAATTTCTGTATAGATGAATATGTAGTAGGTTAAGATATAGAAATTAACATAGGCTTACATAATTTTTTTTTTTTTTTTTTTAATTAAGCACCCCCATCACTAAACTAGCCTGACCTATAATAAATTTTTTACACCTATTCAGAATCGAACCTGGGATTTACAGGTCCTAATCTCCAACCCCAACAGGGCTAGTCCTAGTGATTTCACTTGATTTAAACTCTAAAACAGTAATGTGTTAATCTGATATCACATCAACATAGGAGAATCTATATTTTCATCCCTACTACTTTTGTGTATCAGATTCGACTAAGGACCCCATATAATATACGCTACATGCCCCATCAAGATTTTACACAAGTCAAAATCTGGGGCCACGTTTTCTCCTTCAACAAAACCGAAAAGACACAAATTACTCAAGTACAACAGTAAACGGTTAAAAAAAAAAAAAAAAAAAAAAAGAGGGCGAATAAAAAAAGGTAGGGAAAAACTTTGTTAACTTCTACATTTACCTTTTGATTCATTGGTCATAAATATTTTATTGCTTTTTTTGAATTTATTTATTCTTGCAAGGATGAAGGGTCAATATTTGTCGCCACTATGGGACTCCTCACAACATATTTGCCAGTTTCCTCAACCCAACTCAGAGAGCCTGAGACCACATCTGCTTTCAACAATTTTGGACCTTCCAAAGTGAGCTTGTAACTGAGCTTCTCATACTTCTTCTTGAATACCAATTTCTGTGGCTCAACCTTCGCATTCAACTCATCCATGGCCGTCAATTTCGCCGTGTAACTCGAGCTTTCCTCTCCCACATTGGTCGCTGTCCTCCTAAACTCCCTTACAACCTTGCCACGCGAATTTGAACCATCGAGGCCGTTAAAGTAGGCGATGAAAGAAGGGTAATTGAGATCCAAAGACCGCTCGACGCACTTGTGATCGGACTTTGTTATGATCTGTATTTGCTTAGCCGTGTAGTTCATTCCACATAGAAGGTTTATGTAGTCCTCTGCTGTTGCATCATAGATTAGGCCAGGATCAACCGCCTTGTTCGGATCAATGTGGCCAGCCCCGGTATCTAGGCTTGAAGTTCCGGGGCCAGCAACATCTTCGATGGGTTTTTGAGTGTTGTCCAGTGGATTTGCCGTGGTCATAAGCGCGGACCTAATGGCTGCTGGGCTCCAATCGGGGTGAACCGCCTTGATGAGAGCCGCCACGCCTGCTACATGTGGTGCCGACATGGAAGTGCCGGAGACTATGTTGAAACTGCTGAACAAAGAGCCATTTACAACTTCAGCAACTGGTCTAATTGGTGACCACGACGCCAAGATTGATGAGCCAGGAGCCATGATGTCCGGCTTCAACACAATTGGGCAGCTCAGAAATGGCCCTCTAGAGCTGTAGCTATCAATTTTTGGCGCAGGTTTTGCAGCGAGGACGGTCTTCTGAAATTCGAGTCTTCCTGTGGGATTTTCGCCTTTCTCAATATAGTTTATAACAGTTTGGCCATCTTTTACGCCTATAAATGCTGCAGCAAATGAACTTCTAGTGTAAAAACTGGACATTGAGTAGTTGCTAATAAAGATAGCTCCGAATACCTTTGCGGATTTTGCCGCCTCTACTTGGTCACTTATACTCAAATTGTCTTTGCAGACAACAATTTTGTCTCTTACTTTCTTCATTTGCTTCACATCTACACAACCGTCTAAGAAAACAAGGGGAACTTGGATTTCGGTAGAATTCCCTGGATACAAGGAACCAAAGCTAATTTGAACACCATTTCCCAGAATTATTTCTCCTTCGAATAGGCGATCCACGGTGCCTGCAGCCACCGTTGTTATCCACGGTGCTCCATTGATCACTGAACCAGGCATTGGGCCACCATTTCCGGCTGAAGCAGAGATAAACACGCCTCTTTCCACGGCTGCGAAAGTGGCCACTGCCATTGCATCATCCTCCAAGACGTAATCATCCGCGCCTAACCCCAGGGACAGCGACAATATGTCGACGCCATCTTCAATCGCCTGGTCTACTGCAGCGAGAAAATCAGATGCGAGAACGGTGTTCTGCCAAATCGTTTTGTAGATAGCTACGTGAGCCCTCGGTGCCATCCCGACGGCTTTGCCTTCTGCATAGCCAAAATAAGACGCGCCTTCCGCGTAGTTTCCTGCAGCCGTGGAAGCTGTGTGCGTCCCATGTCCAAAGTCATCGCGGGGAGATTCCATGGTGATTTTGAACTTGGGGATATTGGCGCGGAGACCCTTGTTGTAAAAGCGAGCGCCAATAAGTTTCTTGTTGCACAAGGAAGAATTGAACTTTTCGCCGGACTCACATTTCCCTTTCCATTTAGAAGGGACTTTACTCATTCCTCTGTCACTAAAGCTCTCGCTCTCTGGCCAAACTCCGGTATCAACCAAACCGATAATCACTCCTTCACCATAAGACGAAGCAGGCCATAAACCCGAATTAGGACTCAGTCCAAGGAATTTGGAAGTATGAGTTGTGTGGGGTTTGAGTACACGGTCTCGGGTAGAATGGATATAACCGGGGGAGTTCTTGAGGGCCTCGAGCTCGGAAAGAGTGAGAGTTGCACTAAAGCCGTGAATCGAGTTTTTGTAAGCATGAATGAGCTTTGAGGTAATTGGAACTTGAGAATTCTCTGATATAGAAGAAAGAGTGGACTCAAACCAGCTCCGGTGTGTTGAGAAGGCTTTGGGAATGGCAGATTTGTCCATGTGTACAATATATGTTTGAGAATGGGCTGAAGTTGAGCAAAACGAGCTTATTGCCAAAAGGATTATACTCGCTAGTACCATATTGTTATGCAGAGTAGCCATGGCTGAAATGGGTTATTTTCTGCAGAGACAAACTTGGCTATTTATGCTAAAAATCTCTCACGTTTTAGTCAAGAACTTTGTAAGTTGTCACTCTGAAGCACCAAAAAAGCATGAGTAAGTGAAAGAGGATTTGGACCAGTTTCCACATTGTGGTCGACATATGGCACTACTTTTCTATCTTTACAGCTCTTTTGTAAAAGTAGGCGGGGGCCAATAGGATGAGGAATCATGACATTCTTTTTCTATCTTTAAATAGTGTTAAGAATTAATCGCCCTAATTTTATATTATCGAGAGCAATAGAAGTCGCAAAAGAAAATACACAAATACGAGAATGCAAGATTTATTCAGTAATTTAGTATGTTGATCAGGAAGTTTAAAAGTATGGGCCAATTAAATAGAAAATCATGAGATTCTTTTTCATCTTTGCTTCTTGCAAATAATTGCTTTATAAAGTAGATGTTTAATACTGTATTTTATTTTGTCCAAATCTAGATTTTTCCATATATCACTTCTCTTTTTTTTTTTGGGGGTCAAATTTCAGATCAATGTTCTCAGAGAAATAAGATTCAGAATGAGGAAATAATTGCACCTAAGGATTTAAACCATGACGACAGTGGAGTGACTAGCCAATAGCAGTATCTTTTAAACTCTCCATTATAAATAGACTTGTATTGCTTTTTTTGACAAGTGCAAGTGGGAAAGTACCGTCAAATAAAAAAAAAAAGTGGGAAAGTTTTGGTGGGATTAGCCCCCACCTATATACTACATGACGTCAAAGCTATTTTTGGTTGTCTTTATGCCCATGAATTACAGATTTACCTCATTTCTTAATAATATATATTTTATGAGAATTAGGTACAAAAGCACATGTATATTGTGATCGAGGTGGGTTTATGACTAGAGTTTCTGTCTATTTCTTGTCAAAACTTGAGGCCTTTTTTGTTCTAATAGTTTTATGCTTTTGAATATTAAAGAGTAAAAAATTGTTATTATAATTATTTTTGAATATTTAAGAGTAGCAAATAGGGATAGTGGCCCCATTAAGGGGAAAAAGCACAAAGTAGATGGAGTGAAAAAGGAATATTCAAGAAGCACGCCAAGCCACCTTATCCATTTCTTCTTTCTGGAATTCCACTAATTATTGTACTGTTGTAGTTGCTATATATGTGTATGTGTGTGTGTGTGTATATGCCAATATTCAAAAGCAAAGTTGGCTGTTTCAAAATACGTGTATTATATGTACCAAGGCTAAATATATATTAGAAAAACAAAAAGCAATTTTCTAGACTTAAATAAACCATTAGGTTAAAAAAAAAAAAAATTGTTGAGAGACTAGTATTTGGTGAACTGAAATAAGGTTAGGAATGCACACCCATTTTAGATATTGAAAACAGACAAAACAGAGTTGGTGGTCAAGACTTTCAACAGATATATGAATTATTATGAAGAAGAACGAGCCGAAGAAGAAGAAAGGATTAAAAAAAAAAAAAAAAAAATCAGTGTCCACAGACAAGAAAATAAAGCTTCGAAAAGAACCCGAGGAAGGTTCATGAAGATCAAGAGAGAGAGAGAGAGAGAGTGCGCCTTTAAGGGCAATAAAATGAGGAAAAAAAATAATAAAAAACAATTCATTATCTTAACAAGCCATCTTGTTTCCAAAAAATCTTTAATTTTAACAAAGACGGTGCAAACTACAAAGCTCCAAAAGATAATGTAACGACTTTTTATGGTATAGTTGTAATAGTTCATGTGATTGCGTGTATAATTATGGTAATTTTATACCTGCTTGCATAATAAAAATTAGGAAAATAAATAATTTTTGACACCTTTTTAAATTTTTTTTAAAAAAAAAAAAAAAGGATAGATGGCTCTAATGGTCCTTAAACTTTTAATGAAGGTATCATTTGGTTTTCAAACTTTTTTTAACGCTCCTTGAACTTCTAAAAAAAATGTGCAAAATTATCGTTTTTTACTAATAGATGGGATTAACGCAGGCGATAAGGCTAAGGTCAAAATTTTGGATATATAAATTTTAGACCAAGGGCCAGTGAGAACTAGGGGGTCAAGGTTAGAATCAATATCAAGATTGATAGTGCGTTTTATATATTGGTTTGAAATTGAATTTTTAGATTGAAATTTATTGAATTTTCAAAAACTAATTATAATATTTGTTGACTTTTTAGAGAAAAAAACAAAACAAAACAAAAGCTGGGATTGAAATTTTGAGTCTAAACAGAAAAGCCAAACAAAGGCCGAGAGTTTGATGCCCGAAAGAACGATGGGATTCAGGCTAGGATTGGGGTTGGCTAGGGTTGGGCCTATGGCCTTGTTTGGTGAAGAAGTTCAAACTGTACTTTTTCATCTCAGTTTTTATCTTTTTCTGAAAAAGTTTTTGTCTTTTCTGAAAAGTCAACAAAATTTTCATTTCAAACTGTACTTTTTCAACTCAAACTCATTCACCAAACGGACCCTAGTCTTCATCTTGTCATTCTTTCTCTGTTTTCATAGCAATTTTTAAATATCTTCGTCTCTTAAACAAATGGAGTGTTTTTCTAATTTTTGTTCTCTTAATTTTGTTCAGCTGTCGTTCCTATCTGCTGTCCTTTCCTTATATTGCCGTTATCTTTCATGCGGTTTTCCTTCAGTCGTCTTTTTAAATATATCTCGTTTTCTTATTTGTTGTCGTTTGAGGTGCTTTTTTGTCTTTATTTCTAGTGTCGTTTTTCATCATCTCAGACGTTTTGTCTTTTACTACTATTATCTCCCCCCCCCCCCCCCCCCCCCTCGCTTTTGAATGTGTATCGTTTTTATATTTATTGTAAACATATCTGTCATTTTCCTTTTTGCGTATTGTTTATGTTTTTGTAGTTTTCTGTTATTGTTTCTCCTTTTTGGCGTTCTTAATGCCTCGTCGATTTCACAACTCGTCCCGTCCTAATCTATATCAGTAGATTTTCCTGCAGTTGTCGTTTTACTGCAGTTGCCTATTTTGTTATCGTTTATCAATTCGTTGTCGTCTTTAGTTCTCTATTAGACTGTCGTTTTAAGTTCTTGTTGTCGTTTTTTTTGCCGTTGACGTTTTTCACATGTTATCCTATTTTAATTTGGCTTGCCGTTGGCGTCTCTACGTTGATTTAGCTAGCTCCTGAATTACGACCCAACCCAACGAAATATTAAAGTTACCATTCTTTGGAAAGCCTGAGTTTCATTTACAAATTTACTATTTTTTTTCTTTAATCTTTTTTCGGGGTCATGTAACAACATTACCTCGTGTGATTACATGTATAATTTAGAGATAATTTCACACCTGACTTCATCATAAAGTAAAGAACTCGAATCCCCCATCTCCAAGTTCAAAAAGACAACATTACCTCATCAACTAAACCACCATTTAAGCTTAAAATAAAAAAATATGTATATAAAAAAGGAAGTAAATTTAACCAACAAGGCACAAAAACAATGAGCCAGAGTATTACATCATCTCCAAGTAATTCGTCGTACTGCATCTTCAAACAAGAAATTAGCAAATCAATACATTTTTATTAGGAGAGCTGAAGATTTAGTACTAACTGAAGCAGTGTTAAATACTCGTCATTGAGTCCATGTTTGTGGCCACTATTGGACTCCTCACCACATATTTTCCACTTTCTTCCCCCAAACCAGATAATTTTTCTTTTAAATACTTTGGTCCCTCCAAACTCAGCTTGTAACTTCTCTTCTCATATTTCCCATCAAAAACCAACTTCTCTTCTCATATTTTTCTTTCAAATAAATTTATTGTCGTTTTTCCTACTGTAGTCTTTCAAATTTGTGTGTGTCGTTTTCTTTCACTGTCCTCTTCCTTTCACAGTCGTTTTTAACTATATTTGCTGTAGATCGTTATCCTTTTGTTTGTCGTTTAAAGTACTTACATCATTAAACAAGATCTATGTTTTTCTTTTTTCTTTTTTTCAAACACGTTTCAATTTTTTACACGCAATCAGTCAAACACACAATTTCAAAACTCTACTCAACTCTAATAACTCAAACACAAAATTTTCAACACAAACGGACCAATCAAGCACATGCTTAATTTTAAATAAAGTGCATTGTAATTGTAGTTCGTTTGAATTCATTATATGTATTCAATTGTTTACTTTGAATTGTATATTAAAACAAAATGTGTGTTTAGATAGTTTTTTTTTTAAATATGTCATTTAAATAGTATAGAGGTAGAAAAATGAGAGCATAATAACAACTATTCCAATAGCTTATCCAAACGGGTTATTACCTTGTGCTCCAATGTATAACGTTATTTCTAATGTATTTGTTCTTTTTTTTAATCATCATTATTAAGTTATGAAATTTGTAAAAGTAAAATTAGTTTTAAATAAATTAACGAAAATATTTAATGATTACATAAGTCGAGATATCAATCTACAGGAGTCAAAAGCTAAATTTCGTATTAACTATATTTAGTGGCATATTATACAATAAATTTAACATCAAACATTACACTCTATTAGAAAGTACTTTTTTAGTCCAAATGTTAAAATCAATTATGAATATATCAATTCATCACTTCGTTAAAATGCTTTAAAAGTACTACTTGGTAATAAATTTTCACTTATATTCTAGTCTGTAAATATAGAGAAATTACCATGCATATCCCTATATTTGTGTTCTCTTGTTCTTTTTTCACATTTCCTTTTGTCCTTTTTTGCATGCTTTAAAAAATATATTAAACAAATAAATCCACCCTAGCCGTAATTAGTAATTTAACCACAACACTGAGGAGCCAGGGAACACCCTTTAATCTCAATGTAACAAAAGCATCAAACTCAATCTATAAACCATTTAATCTCAATGTAACAAATACATCACACTCAGTCTATAAATCCAATTTCACACAAAGTCAAACGTGTCCTCCATTGGTTCACTTTCCGCCCAAGAAATCAGCAAATTATTACCCTTCAACGAAGAGAAACTACATATATAATAGCAGACTAATTACTTACAAAAGTTGTTAAGTCAACGGTATGACTTTCAGTAAACATTCCCATGATATTATCGTCAAGAAATATGCTAACGCTGGTCACTCCCTTCGCGAACTTCTCTTTGTTAAAATAAATTAAGGTTTTAAGTGAACATTGGGTTAATGTTTGTGGCCACTATTGGACTCCTCACAACGTACTTACCACTATCCTCTACCCAAGTCAAATAACCTTGGACCACTTCCTCTTCCAAATATCTTGGACCAACCAAAGTCAGCTTGTAAATTTGCTTCTCATTCTTCCTCTTGAACACCAACTTCTTAGGCTTCAATGTCACCTTCAAACCACTCATGGCAGTTAATTTTGCCGTGTAACTAGACGGTCCTTTTCCGACATTGGTCACTGTCCTCCGGAATTCCCACACAACTTTCTCATCCGATTCTTGCCCGTCATAATCGTGAAAGACGGGTAATTGAGATCCAAAGACTTCTCAACACATTTGTGATTCGACTTGGTAACGGCCTGTATTTGCTTGGCGGTGTAGTTCATCGCGCAGAGAAGCTTTATGTAGTCCTCTGTTGATGCGTCATAGATTAGGCCGGGATCAATTGCCTTGTTGGGATCAACAAAGCCGGCTCCGATGTCTAGAGGACTGGCTTTGCGGTCGTAGTTGCCGATGTCTTTGATGGGGCTCTTCGTGTTGTCTAACGGATTTGCGGTCGTCATAATAGCCGATCGAATGGGTGCGGAGCTCCAATTTGGATGAGCCGCCACTCCGGAGACATGAGGCGCAGCCATGGAAGTGCCTGAGGCGAATTTGAAATCGCTGAACAGAGGCTTCGATTGAACTTCGACGACCGATCTTATCCGTGACCATGAAGCCAGGATTGATGAGCCGGGGGCTAGAATGTCTGGCTATACCACATACGGGCTTATCACGTAAGGCCCTCTGGAGCTGTACCGGTCGACCTTAGGTGCCGGTTTTAGACCAAGAACCGTCTTCCGAAAGTCCAAAATCGCTTTCCGATTTTTGTGCTTCGTTTGGCAAACAAGTTCAAACTCAACAATTTCATATCAGTTTTTGTCTTTTTCTAAAAAAGTTTATCTTTTTCTCAAAAAGTTTTTATCTTTTCTGAAAAGTCAACTTCAATTTACTATTGAAACTTAAAATTTACAACTTAAACTTATTCACCAAACGGACCCTTAGTCTTTTTGATGTAATCCATCACCTTTTGGCCTTCTTCTAGATCAACAAAAGCCGCTGAAAAGGTGTAGTGATAATAGTCTTCCCACAAGTCATTGGTGATGAACAAAGCTCCGGAGATTGATTTCGCAGATTTGATGGCTTCGATTTGATCTTCTAAGTAAGTGTTCTGTCCGTCTGATCTGCACACAACAATCTTGCTTTTTATTTTACTTATGCTCTTCACCTTATTGCACTTTCCCATGAAAACAAGTGGCAATTCGAAAGCAGAGAAGTTCCCTGCGTACAAGGACTCGAAGCTGATTCGAGTGCCGTTTCCCAAGGTTAAAGCTCCTTCATGCTTGCGGTCTACGGTGCCTGCACCTACCGAGGTTAACCATGGCGCACCGTTGTTTATTGTCCCGTGGAGACGCCCCTTGTTTCCCGCCGAAGTTGCGACGAAGATCCCTCTCTCCATGGCTGCAAAACTGGACAGCGCAATCGCGTCATCTGCCAAAAAGATTTCCTAACCTTAGTTAAATCCCATTGATATCGATAATATATTCACGCCATCTTCAATCGCTTGGTCTACCGCCGCGAGTAGATCCGACGAGTAGACAGAGTTTCCCCAAAGCGTTTTGTAAATCGCCAACCAAGCCCTTGGAGCCATGCCTCTAGCAGTGCCTGCTGCATAATCAAAATAAGACGCGCCTTTCACAAAGTTGCCTGCAGCCGTGGACGCCGTGTGCGTCCCCTGCTCTTCGTCGTCACGGGGCGAGTCTGTGGTGATGTTGATCTCGGGGAAATTAGCGCGCAACCCCTTGTAGAAAAAACCGAGCGCCAATCAGTTTCTTGTTGCACAAGGAAGAATTAAAAAATTTGCCCCGACTCGCATTTTCCTTTCCATGTAGAGGGGATTTTAGTCATTCCTTTGTCGCTAAAGCTCTCGCTCTCCGGCCAAACTCCAGAGTCAACCACACCGATTATAACGCCTTCTCCATAGGAAGAAGCAGGCGAGGCACCAAACGTGGGACTAAGTCCAAGAAATTGAGACGTGTGAGTTGTGTGGGGGTGAAGTAGACGATCGGGAGTTGAGTGGACGTAACCGGGGGAGTTCTTGAGGGCTTCAAGCTCGGACGGAGTGAGAACGGCGCTAAAGCCGTGGATTGAGTTGGTGTATGTGTGGATGAGTTTTGAGGAAATGGGCAGCTGGGAATTCTCTGATATGGCAGAAAGTGTGGACTCAAACCAGCTATGGTGTGTTGGGAAGGCTTTGGGAATGGCTGATTTATCCATGTGTACAATGTACGACCGAGATTGGGCTGAAATGGAGCAGAAAAAGAAGCTCATTACCAACAGAAATTTTTCTGCCACTTGAATATTTTTGTGTAGAGTAGCCATGTTTTGAGCTATGTGATTTCTCTAAGGAAACAACCTCGGCTATATATATAGAGAAACCCAAGTTGACAGGAACTTGTCTTTTTTATTTTTTTTATTTTTTTATTTTTCAGTCTTCCTATAAATTTTAAAGAATTATGAGATTCTCTGCACCATTGGATTAGCAGGTTTGTGTAAAAACAAATCATTTAGTCTTCCTGGAAATTTTCTTTAAAGTGTTGGTACTGAACTTTATTTGCACGAGTCTTTGATTAATGTATTTGTTATCAGCAAGTTGTCGAATTTTTTTTACTAATTAATCATTAAGTAATACTAAAATTTTATCCTTTACAGCACATGCTTTTATCTTGGTCACTAATTATGTGCTAAAAAGCCAAACGAAACTAACAGAGAAACAGCTAGGGAAAGCACACTACCTCATATAATCAAAGCTCCAAAAAAGTCACAAAAATACAATGTTTCCTATCTGATCCATTCATTAGAAAAATATTTTAAATAAATATACAAACCAAAGTTTTTTTTGTTTTTTTTTCCCCTTTTTTTTTTTTGGGATTTTTTTGGGCTGGGGATGAGAAATATTAAAGTCTTCTTTACGTGCAAGTGCATCCCATTTCTAACATGGCTCATATATTAAAGAATTTGACCCGTCACTTCATTGGAAGGCCAAGTTTTTGGTTTCTTTAGTATGTATCAAGTCCTCAGAACGGAAGTCTTTTTGTAAAATTAATTGATTTTAAAATAAATGATATCTTCTGTGACCATTTAAAGAATGCTTATATTATTCAGACACAAACAAGTAACCTTTATATTTTATACTTAAAATGATGACTCTAATTTCTTTACTCAGAAGAGATGACCAAAAACTATAATGTTATTATATACATCTGTAGTTGAAAATCGTAGAGTATCTCTATTGATAACATATTTATCTGAATGTTACATTGCGTCTAAAACTTAGTAAACTTTAAAAAAAAAAATTGAGAAAAATAACCCATAATATCAAAAGAGTCTTATTCTGAAATTTTTTTTTTTTTTTTTCATTATCTTAGACCGTGAACTAATGTACTACAGATATTTTTAAAAAAAATAAATTTAGTAAACTTATTTTTGTGATTACTTACTCAATTTGGGACTGCTTTCTAAGAAGTTAAGGGAAAGTTGTACCACTTGACCACCAAGATGAGAGAATCTTATTATGTTCGTTGTCATTCAATATGCAAAAATCATGAGCAACATGCAGGGGATTATTTCAATTTTAAAGTTCTTCATCTTTATAAAATTATTATGTGATCCACATTATATAGAATGGTTTTTATTATTTGTAGACCATAGTTTAGAATAAGTTTTTGGGTTTGTATACTTAAACACAGCAAAACGTTGGCAATCAAAGAGTAATTAGGAAAACTAATCACGTATGACATTGAAAATAATATTGCGGATCGGTCATTCTATTCTAAAATAGAGTTTATCGGAGTTTGCAATCCAAAAACGACAAGGTCAATCAAAATGATGGCTTAAATTCAAAAAATATAAATATAAATATAAAAAATAAATTTTTAGGAGTATCTGCAAGTTCATGCTGTTTTAAAGAGATCATTAGACTCTCTGATGAGATATATCTACGGATGAATTAAGACGGGTATTAAAACAAGAAGTGTTTCACGAGAAAAACCTTTTTTTTTTTTTTTCTTGAAAATCAGAATTATACTTTTCAATAGTCCTAAACACAGTATTGGATTTTAGGGGTCGTGTTGTCGTTGTGATTTTTTTTTTGTCGTTTCTGAAAGTGTCGTTTTCCTCTTTATCTGTCATTTCGATTTGTTGTTGTTTTCAGTGTAGCTATTGCTTTCTTTTTCTTTTTGGTAGGAGTCTGCTTTGTTGTTGTTGTTGTGTCCATTAGTCTCTCTCTCTCTCTCTCTCTCTCTCTCTCTTTTAAGTTATTGTTTTAAATTTACAGCAGTTTTTATTTCTGTTCTCTTTTTTTCTTTTTCTTTTTTTTTTTTTGTATGCTTTTTAAAAGAATAAGTCGTTTTTTTCTTTTCTCGTCGTTTCTTTCGTTGTCGTTTTTGGTTTCTTGTTGTTTTTCTTCAGTTGTCGTTTTGAATGAATCTATCGTTTTCTTTGTATCTGTTGGCCGACTACTCCTGTTTACATTACATGAAGATTCTGGAAATGGCCTTTACAAAGCTGCTTGACGGTTTCTTGCACTTTTTTTTCTTTTTCTTTTTTTTTTTTTTAATAAGAGGTTTCCTGCACTTGTTCAATAATAGATACTTTTTCAAAAAACAGATCTTTAAAAAGTAAAATTAAAAAAAATTAAAGCGGAGCTCTTACGATTGAACTATTTATTGTGACATTACTTTTTGACAATTAAAGCATCGTTTGGCATTCGAACTCAAACTGTATTTTTTCATCTCAGTTTTTGTTTTTTTCTGAAAAAGTTTTTATCTTTTCTGAAAAGTCAACAAAAATTTTCAACTCAAACTATACTTTTTCAACTCAAACTCATTTACCAAACGGACCCTAAGTATATTTTTCAAAGGTCTAATCTACAAATGTTTACAAAAAAAAAAATTAATAGCATTTGATACAAAATTACTTCAATTATAAATCTGACAATGAAAAATTAATCCAGCAGGCAGTAATTAAGAAAATAATTTCTACATATAGTGTAAAATGAAATGTCTAATCATAGAATCTACCTAAATTAGAAAAGGTGTTTTGTCAAAGGACTAAATCCATATAATCATCTCTGAAGTCTTTCGTAGAAGTTTGAGTTTCCAAAAATGACAAGCGACCGTTATCTATCTAGCTATTGAAGAAGTCAATCATTATTTTTTTTGGTTTGAATTTTTATATTTTAATTTTTTTTTTTCTTAAAAGGATCAATCAACGGAAAAACAAGATGAGAAGCAAAGGAAATTGGTTTTCTAAGTTATCTTAGAAGACTGAAAGACGAGGTTTGGAAACATTATTAGCTTAATTAAGCTAGTTTTGCTAGATTACTTTGACCACTACAATGTTTAAATATATGTACATAAGGATGAGTTACTATCCAGTAGACCAGCAAAACTACGCTTGCATTTTTTTTTATGGGATATTGCAACAATCAGGTGATTTTAATATAATATTTTTAATTGATTAATAATTAAGTAGTAATTATGTCATAAGATTCTAAATATAAAATTATATATAAATCAACTAGTTATAATAATTTTTAAATAAAAAATTACAACTGTCCGATGCATTCATTCATATCTTTCTTATATGTATATACTGGCACGTACACATTAATATGCAATAGCTACAAATTAATCTTTGACAAGAGCAATATAACTTTGCAATAATTATATTGAATTCAACCCACTCAAATGCGCTCCCCATCAAATTTCTCCATACCAATGACGATATAGATACACATTTACAAATCCATCTCCTCTGGTGCAAATATTTATTCTTTCTTTATTAAAAAAAAATTAATCATTAAAAGAAGGACAACATAAATTTTTCAGCTCAATACAAGCTCAAACTAATGCCTATTTTTGAAAGATAGGCATATGCATTTGGGTGTGCGAGTCTGCAATGCAAGGTTCAAATTCTGAACTTTTTTATTTAAAAAAAAAAAAAAAATTTAATGCCATTTTTTTTTTTTTTTTGGAAGATCAAATTTAAGTCGTCATTGGGTCAATATTTGTGGCCACTATCGGACTCCTCACAGCATATTTGCCACTTTTTTCTACCCAAATCAGTGAACCTTTTAGTACTTCCTCTTCCAAGTATCTGGGGCCCTCCACAGTCAGCTTATAACGCTGCTTCTCAAACTTCTTCTCAAAAACCAACTTCTTAGGCTCTACATCCACCTTCAAACCACTCATGCCAGTTAAATTCGCTCTGTAAATTGATCTTGCCTTTCCCACATTGGTCACTGTCCTCCTAAACTCCCTCACCACTTTCTCGTCCGAACCCAAGCCCTCGAAATCGTTGAAGTAGGCGACGAAAGACGGGTAATTGAGATCCGAAGATTTCTCAACACAGCTGTGCTTAGACTTGGTTATGATCTGTATTTGCATTGCAGTGTAGTTCAAGGCACAGAGAAGCTTTACATAGTCCTCTCTTGTTGCGTCATAAATTAGGCCCGGATCAACTGCATTGCTGGGAACTATGAACCCGGCTCCGATGTCTAGAGGACTGGCTTCATGATCAAAGTTCCCAGCGTCTTTGATCGGGCTTCGAGTGTTGTCTAGCGGATTCGCGGTGGTCATGATGGCGGAACGAATGGCTGCGGGGCTCCAATCGGGGTGAACCGCCTTGATCAGCGCCCCCACGCCCGCGACGTGTGGCGCGGCCATGGAAGTGCCGGAGATAATGTTGAAATTGCTGAATAAAGGTTGTGATTGAACTTTGGCGACCGAGCTCACCGGAGACCATGCCGCTAAGATTGATGAACCGGGGGCTAAAACATCGGGTTTCAGCACACTTGGGCTCCTCACAAACGGCCCTCTTGAGCTATACTTGTCTACTTTTGGTGCTGGCTTTGTGCTGAGAACTGTTTTCCGAAATTCCAATGCTCCTGTGGGATTTTTAGTATTGTTGATGAAGTTTATCACTTTTTCTCCATCTTCTACGCTAATAAACGAGGCTGCAATTGTGTAATGATAGAATTCACCCCATAATTTGTAGTCTGTTATGAACACGGCTCCGGAAATCGATCTCGCGGACTTCACGGCTTCGATTTGATCTTCCAAACTAACGTTCTCGCTATCACTGCAGACAATAATCTTGTTCTTGATATTCCTCAATCTCTCCACATCTGTGCAAGTGTCAATGAGAAGAAGTGGAACTTGGAGAACAGAGTAATTTCCTGCATATAAGGACCCGAAAGCGATTTTAGTCCCGTTTCCCAAAACTAAATCTCCTTCAAACTGACGATCCACTATGCCTGAACCAACCGTCGTCAACCACGGCGCGCCGTTGTTTATCGTCCCGGGAAGATGACCGTTGTTTCCCGCAGAAGCCGCGACGAAAATGCCCTTTTCCATGGCTGCAAATGTCGCCAATGCCACCGCATCATCTTCGAAAAACTTGTCTTTTCCCAAGTTAAATCCCAAAGACAAGGACAACACATCTACTCCGTCCTCAATTGCCTGGTCTATCGCGGCGAGAGCGTCCGACGAGTACACCGAGCCCCCCCAAATCGCTTTGTAAATCGCCAACCGAGCTCTCGGCGCCATACCCCTAGCAGTCCCCGCCGCATATCCAAAATAGGACGCGCCTTTCACAAAGTTCCCCACAGCCGTCGACGCGGTATGCGAGCCGTGGCCCTCGTCATCGCGGGGAGAGTTCATAGTGATGTTGATCTCGGGGAAATTAGCCCGAATCCCCGCGTTGTAAAACCGCGCTCCAATAAGTTTCTTGTTGCACAAGGAAGAGTTGAATTCCTGCCCGGACTCACATTTCCCCTTCCAATTAGCTGGGGCATCTGTCATCCCTCTGTCGCCAAAGCTCTCACTCTCCGGCCAGACTCCTGAGTCGACGACGCCTATCACGACGCCTTCGCCGAAACACGAGGCGGGCCACAAGCCGGAGGCGGAACTCAGCCCCAGGAACTCAGGAGTGTGAGTCGTGTGGGGATTCAGGGGATAATCTGGAGTGGAATGAACGAAACCAGGGATGTTCTTGAGCGATTCGAGCTCGGAAACAGTGAGAGTTGCGCTGAATCCATGGATGGAGTTTGTGTAAGTGTGAATAAGCTTAGAGGAAATACTAATGGGAGGTATGGAGTTGTCTGAAATGGAGGAGAGAGTGGATTTGAACCAGCTCTGGTGCGAAGAGAAGGCTTTGGGCATGGCGGATTTGTCCATGTGTACGATGTAAGTACGAGGTTGGGCCGAGGTTAAGTGGAAGAAGAGGAAGGTTATAATAATGGAGAAGAGCAATGTCGTACTTGGTAGTTGCTTACTGGCTAAAGTGGCCATGGCTGAGCTTGAGATTGGGACTTTTCTGGGGAAAGCATAATATAATGAAGCGTAAAAGGTGGTTGTTGTTGACAAAAATGTAGGGTCCACATTAATATATAATAGAATTTCAGACATTGTTTTAGCAGGAGTACGTGGCAAATGGGAACAGCTTATACTCTTTGTCACCATCAGCTTTGGTCAGCCGCTTTGTTTAATATATAAATATATATTTTTTTTTCTTTTTCTGTTAAAAAACTTTAGTTTGAATTCATAAATTTTATTGTTATATTTTCTCTTGTAAAATTTTAAATTTATATTTAAATTTATAATCTAAATAGATTATATATTGTAAATCATTCTTCAAATTTATTAAAGTGCTCCATACTATACTAAAATTGACAATAATTATCAGAGTTTGAACGAAAATGCTATTGTACATATTTTGTGAGCTTTTGTGAAGAAAAAGATTAAAGTTTCAGGTAACAATCACAACACTTCTTATTACATACATAAATCTGATTATGTTATTTATTATTATATTTTAAATATTATGCTATAATTTATTATTATTCTTGTCAAAAATGCTATTTGGTTTTTTTCTCCTTGGATATTAATCATTTATTTACAATGAAGTCTATCAGTGATGGGCATATTGACCATAAATTTAAAACATTTATTATAAAATAACTTTTTTAAAAAATTGAACATTTATTGAAAAATAACTCTAAAAATGTCATTAAAATAACTTTTAAATAATGAACATTTATTGAAAAATAACTTTAAAAAATGTCATTTTTCTACAGAAGGTAAATATGCAGGAAAACCTAGGTAACTTATTTTCCTAGGGATATAGGTCGGTAGTTTAGACTCATATTTATTGGGGGTTATTCAATGTTGCGTGTGGTTATCATATGAATATTGATATATTGTTTCAGTTAAATATCTGACGCCACTTAAAGAAAACGAAATGGCACCCATAATATTACATGCTCTTGTCTAGATTGTTCATTAATCAATGATTTAAAATCAATAATTATGAACTAATTAATTGGCAAGGAGTCAGGGCAATTGAGAAACTTGGTCCAAATTGAAAGGCGACAAAACACGCACACCAAAGAATAAAGAATCAACCTACTGCAAATTAACCATTGTCCAATTTTGTACAGCGACAAAAAAAAAAAAAAAAGAGAGAGGGAGAGAGAGAGAAGAAGAAAAATTTTAATAAATAATATTTTTACAAGAATAATTAAAATAAATAATGAAATTTTAAAATATTTAAAATAAATAGTAAATTTATTACAAAAATAAAAAAATATTAAATAAACGATAAATTTACTAAGTAAATAATATATTTATATTAAATAATAAATCTTTTATCTGATAAATATCTTATTTATTGTTATTTACTTTAAATATTTTTAAAACAAGTTATTTATTATGAAAAAATGGGAATCAATCGACTTTACCCATCTTACTCCATTGTGTGCCATAATTTAAGTTTGGGCTTAGATATGGAAGGAAATGTTGACAACATATGTCCGGTCACAACATATCAGGATCATTAACAAGAAATGGACTGAAGAAAGATGACTTTTAGTTTACACAAAAAAACAAAACAAAACAAAACAAAATTGGAAGAGTATTGGAAATGAAAAAAAAAAAAAAAAAAAAATCCACCTACAATCCTCCTAATTTTAAATTGTCACGTTTTCATCAAATTATATCAAATTGATATACTTTTTTTAATTTGATACTATTTTAATTTAAAAATATTATGTCCTACTGATAAAGTGTTTTTTTTTTTTTTTTTGTGTACCTTGGTGTTACAGTTTTCTCTGGAAGTTCTAAGAAAAACATTTAAACGTAATCCTCCTTTTGCTAAAGGCATCATTATTAGGCATGAAAATAGGCAATTGGGACTAAGAGACCCCATTATTCATAATTCAGAAGCAGTCAATAATGTAGCTCACAGGCAATAGAATTTGGCATCTCACTTTAATGTAAGGCCAAGAGTCCAAATGACTCGTGACGGATTGAGTTATTCATGATTGAGCCTCGATAAAAAATAGAGTCAAGTTTAATAGCATTATTTTACATGTGAATTTATCAAATTCCTAAATAAAGAGTAAATGGTGACGTGAAGACACCACTGATCTTTCTTTTTACTCGGAAAAAAAATTGTTACTCAAGTAACATATTGTGTGGCATCAGACCATATGTTCATTTATGTGACATTGAGTCATCTTTCAAATAGTTGAAATTTGGTCAAATTATATCTGTTTTATCGGTGGGTTTTGAGGTTTTTTTTTTTTTTTTTTTTTTTTAATAGGTAATAAAAATGAAGGTAAGATAACACAAATGATTCCTTTTTATTCAATTAAAAAAAAAAGAATATCGTCAAGCTTAAATTAAGTTTGCATGATTGAAACACACAATCTGCAGCCACCCTAAAGTAAATAAAATATTTAAACCAAAAGTAGAATTTGACCGCCAAGACGACATTGATCTTTCGAAGTTTCATTTTAACATTTTTTTAATTATGCAAATATTTTATTTAGCCGCTGCAAGTGACTTATTTCACTTTTAAAACTTTGAACAAGCTTCAAAAGTTAATTACGTTACGTTATCTAGATTATATTAACCAATTGTTTTAACCAGTCAAAGAAGGACTCGTTCAATACAGATATTGGGCCAGTTTAGCATTGCTATACTATGAAAAAATTTTAACTATAAAATTTTTTTTACAACAAAAACACTACAAAATAAAGGTACAAGTTATAATTCTACATTATGAATTTATTTTTAATGTTTAGTTATAATTCTACAATACGAAATTATTTTTAATGTTAGTTATAATTCTATAATATATAAATCTCGAATAAATAGTTTTAATGTTTAGCATGTAGATAAATAAAGTGGGTATATTGGAATTATTATTTATTATTAAGGATATTTTAATAAATTTGTAAAATGGCAACAAATCAAGCAGTTGTGTAGAAGTAACTCATGACCTGTTTCTCAAATTCTGCTATGCTACATCAGTTTTTACAATTTATTGAGCCGGAGTAGGATTTACCAAACACCTCTAACCTGCTGTAGATTATTTAATAATCTAAAAACAACCTCCAAAAACAATGTCAAACAAACTCATTGTTGATTAAAGAACATAAATTAGTTCCTGGTATTCCAACGTGTCATAGCATTATATATTCTATACGATGTTATCATGTAAAATAAAAATAAAAATAAAAAGAATAATAGCATAGCTTGGAATCTAAAATAACAATCAACTAAAGGCGTAGTTGCATGTTTCTAGGGAGTCATTTTTCCATTATTTTCAATATCTATCCTCTTTCCTTTCTTCCTTTATGTTGTTTTGTCCTCCATGCCAAATAAGATAGGAATATATATAAGAATGAATATATATATATATATATATATATTTTTTTTTTGTGACTTAACACGACAAAGGTCAATGATATTGATAATTAAATGTGAATTCTTCGAGTTAATCTATTGTATCCCGTATTGACACGATTATTAATCTGTGTAATTTATAACAACCTAATTATGAATAAAATATTATAAAAAGCTTATGAACTTTGAATTTAAATTAAAACTTAATGTGTGTTTTTTGGAAATAAAAGATAAATTGATCCAATAATATGCTATACACGTGATAATTCGTATCAAACAAGTCATACTATAGTTGATGGTATATAAATTTAAACAAGTTACCCACATTAACTGTGCAAACATGTCAACCGGTTCAATAAGTATGTCATGTTCAAATTGATTTTTTTTTTTTTAAAGATGATTAATAAATAGATCGTGTTCAAATTTATGTATTTTTTTTAAGGATTAATAAATAGATTGAGATTAACCTGATCCAAATCATCGTCCCTAACGCCAAGATGTGTCTCATAATACCTGGTCCTTCGATCAGGTCCGTTTGGAGGCCACTTGGCTAAGTGATATTCAAATAAATGCTTTATTATTAAGGGAAACAAACAAAATGAAGTTAGCCAACTAATCATCTGGGCGTATCCTTTCATGATATAGATATACATATTTTATATTATATAAAATATATATATATATATATATATACACTGGCCTATATCTCTAGCAATTGTTAATTCCAAAAAATAAACATGACGACTTTGACTCTGTCTCCAACTTGGGACAAATGTCAGCCCTACCCAGAGGATTTTATTTTAGTTTGCTGAGATATGCGTGATTATATATATATATATATATATATAAAAGTGAGATACGCATGATTTTTTTTTAGTGAATAAAAAAAATTTAGAGGTGGCCTATTATTTTCAGATTTCATGCCTAAATAAGATACGCATTATTTATATTTTATAATATAAATAAGCTTTTTTTCACAATTTCTTTTTAAATAACAGTCTTTTCAATCTAACTATCTATATATATATATATATATGAAAAGAGAAAGTGCTAACTTTCGTCCAAAATGAAACACGAAAAAGTTTTTTCCTTTATTTTTTTTTTTCTTTCGGGCATTTTTTATATTGTTTTTTTTTTTAATTTTAGCTTTTAATACTTTTGGTTATTTTTCAGGCCACTTTTTTTTTTCTTTTTTCCTTTTTTTTTTAATCATCAGCTCCTTTTTCTTTTTCTTTTTCCTTTTTTCTTTTTCCACATATTAGTCCCTCTTCCATATTGATCTTTTATTTTTATTTTAGTCTTTTAGTCATTTTGATCTTTATTTTCATGTTAATCCTTCTGTTGGTTTTCCCTCAACTTTTTTTTTTCCCCTAATTCTAAAATATGTCTCATTAAATTATTTATTCTTTTAATATTTCTCCCTATTCATATAAATTTTCCTTAACATATCCAACTCATAAAGATGAATACGTATGTGTATTATACATGCTTTAAACTAGTATAATATAAAGTGCATTTAATGTAGTACATAAAATAAGTAATATGTGATATAACATAATGTACATGATTTATTGGTACTGAAACTATTCTTGGATATTTATTTTTTATGTGTTAAAATACAAAATATATCTTTTAAATTTATCAAAATATACTATTATGTTTAAATTATTGTCACGTATTATTCGTTATTTTGTTTTACGTGGTAGGGATGGTAGAAAACTCTTAAATTATATTTTTACTAAAATATAATATCTGATATGCAATATTTATATGCACTAGAAAGTATTTACGTTAACGTTTAGGGTTAATTTTATAATGGCCTTCCAATTATACATGTTGTCTTAAATTAGTTTTTGATTTTTTTATTTTACACATCACATTCCCATGAACTTTTTAACTGTTACATCAACGGTTTCTCTATCAATATTCCGTAAAAAAAAATTAGACAAAAAATAAATACATTCTGATCACATAAACTTTATTTATAAGTGAAGTCACTATTATAAAAATAAAAATTTGAAAGGAAATTGCATCTCAGTGAGAGATATTTTGAAAATAATTTATACTTTAATCAAATGTGTATATCGTAAACTTTATTTTAAATAAAGCTATATAGCGTTGTAAAGCTATTTGGAGGTATAGTTTCGCTTCTAAAAATATTTAATTATGATTTGTCTTAATTAAAGCTCGCGTGATTTGAAAGTGTTTAATTTCCGTTCAGTTTTTTTAATGAAATATTGAATTAGGGCCCGTTTTCGTAAGAGTAATAAAGTTCGATGTAATATGATGTGTAAAATTAAAAATTAATAATCAGATTTAAGGCCAAGAGTATAATTTGAAGGTTTTTTTTTTTGGAATAATTCAAAGGTTGTCTGTGACCTTAATATTTATTAGCAAGGAAAAATAAAAGGAACCCCGCTCCCCCTTCCCCTAGTGAGACTGTTTCTCGTGGAATCTTCTATAAGACGGGTGGAGTCTTCTAGAAGCCCAGTCGATATCGTGTCTCGTGAGAAATGAAGTATATAAAATGTCAAATGTCCAACCGCAGCCAAAGAAGAAGAGAGAGAGATATATAATACTTTCATAACTAATATTAGGTGGGCAACTCCTTAAAAAAAAAAAAATTTATTTATAAGGGTTTTTTCTTTTTAAAAAAATTAAAGGATAAAATAAGTAGTTATTTAATTTTAAAATTAATATAATTTGTGATTTTAAAAAATGAATGGAAAAAATAAAATGAGTGGTGTCAATAGACTCAATATTTTTTTTACTAGTAAACTAAGCCTTGTCCTTATTCTTAAAAAAAAAAAAAAAAAAAGATTTACTTCCCTAAAAAACTAAAAAAATGTTTTTTTTTATTTTGAAAATAAAAATTAAATTCTAACTATGAAATAGAATACAATCACACAAAGAAATGTTTATTACAACCTTACATGATAAATAAGCCTTTCCTTACTATGGGAAAAAAATTTCTTCCCTACAAAACGAATTAAGTGTTAATTTTTTTTTAATTTACATGATAAATAAGCCTTTCCTTATTATGAAAAAAAAATTATCTTCCTTTAAACACGAAAGAAGTGTTAATTTTTCAATAAAAATATATTTCAAATATAAAAGACAATACAATCACAGAAAAAGTGTTTCTTGTAACCTCACCGTCATAATTCATCAGAACAGAAGAAAAAAAAAAACAAGACAATACTTATGAAAATAAATTTTATTTTTGAAAAACTCCCAAAATCGTAAGGATCAAGGAATAAGCACTTGAATTATCCAAATTTTAACGTAGTTAAACACATAACTAGTAATATCATATTTGACTATATCTATTCGTGTAGAGTTTGAATTTCATACCTCTCAATTAAAAAAAAAAAAAACAATTACCCAAACTTTAAAAATTACATCAATATGACATATAAATTTAATACCAAATTAATACGGTACATAATAAATTAAAAGTTCGTATCATATTAATTAAGAATAGAAAATTTGTATCATATTAATAACTTGATTTAAAAAAAAAAGTATTTGGATAGTTTTCTCAAAATATTATAAACAACAAAATAAAAATATGAAAAAAAAAAAAAAAAAAAAGACGGAGGAGGGAGGATCTAGAGCATATAAAGGCGCCGTACCTATATGGACAAGGACGCATTTCCTCATCCTCACCATATCCCCTTAAACCGTTGCCATTCCACTGGAAGCGTTTTTCTTCCCCTTTTTCTGCTTTTTAATGTTAATGTGAACTCCAAAAAAAAACCCCATCTTCTTCCTTTTTCCCTTTGTACCTTTCAATTCAATCCCACCATTTTTTTTTTCCCAAAAAAAAAAAAAAAAAAAAAATTCAAAAGACACAATGATATGTATATAGAACAGAACTTTTCCTCGTAAACAAAAAGTATCTGCAAGAAAAATGAAAATCAAGGCAAAGCCATTTTTTCCTCTTTTCAAGTGCCATAAATAATTACTCAAATATCGTTCACGTTCTTATTTGTTTTCGTGTTCTGTCCTCTTTTTTTCTTTTGGTTTGCAGAGAATGATTCAGATTCTTTTCATCGCGATTTGTCTCTTCTTCCATTCCTCCGCTCTCAAGGTTAACCATATTATTTTTCCGCCTCTTCACATTACCTTTCTTTTCTTGGCCCTTTTGTTCACGTTTTTCTCTTTTCTTCTTCTTTTTTTTTTTCTTTTTTATTTTCTGGGCTGCCAAACAGATCGGAGAGACATGTTCGAAGGACAGTGATTGCGACACCGGGCTCCGCTGCGAAACATGCGCTGCGAACGGGAATACCCGAGCCCGATGCACCCGAATCCAGCCAATCATCCCAACTTCCAAGGTGAACAATTTTATTATTTATTTAAATTTATTTTTTCATATAATTATTGAGCAATTTTTTATAATAAAAAAATAATAATTGATGAAACAGGTGAAAAACCTGCCATTTAACAACTACTCATGGTTGACGACCCACAACTCATTCGCCAGAGCCGGCGATAAGTCCGCCACCGGATCCATCCTCATCACTCCCATGAATCAACAAGACACCGTCGCTTCTCAGCTCAATGTAAGATTTCTTTCTTTCTTTTTCTTTTTTTTTCAATTAATATTTTGGTGAATATATTTTTATTCTTGTATGATGACGTGGCCGCTAGATTTGGGGTTAGATTAGGCACGTGTCATGCTGTAACACCTGACAAACTATGGGAATTTTTTCTTTTTTTATTTCTTTTTATTTTTTATTTATTAAAAAAAAAAAAAACAACTGTAAGTACCGACAGAGGTTAAAAGATGGTCGGGTTGGGGGTTAAATGTTGCAACTTGCAATGCGGGCAAAACATTGGGAATGGAAAGGTAGTTTGGATTCAGAGGAAAAGGACATAGATTAGGTAAGATTGAAATTAAGAGAAAATAAAACAAAAAAAGTGATGAGGACAGAAATTGTGAAGTACAACAGTCGGGATGTGGGTGTGTGTGTGATGAGTGACCCCACCTTTGGTTGTCTCTTTAGCTTTAAAATCAAGCATTTAAAGGTGGGAAAAAAAAAAAAAAAAAAAAAAAAGCCCACCACCTCTTTTTTTTTTTTGCCCTTTTCATTATTAATTGATTAAAAAAAAAAAGATGAGTACTCCAACTAATCCACTTGGACTAATTCTCATCTTTTAATGTACTTATTCTAACCCACCACATGGGCTGCCTTTTATTTAATTCTACTTTACGTCTTTTATCAAAATTTCAGTTAAAAAAAAAAAGTGAGTAAATTATAATCATGTGATCTTTTTGATTTGTTTTTAGTAGAAATATTAACAGAATGAGCTTAATAAGACTAATTCTCATTTTTTTTTGTCTGTTTTTATCATAAATTTTGATGGAAGGGTTAAAGAGAGGTTATATTCAAAGTTTTGAGGAGGGGGGGGGGCAAAATGAGGGGTTTTAAAGTTAAGTGGACAAAGTGGAAGTGATCTTAAAATTCATGGAGTATAAATTTAAATAATCCTATTTATTATTATTGTTTTGTCTTGGAGCATATGCCTGAATTTTCATTGAATTTTGTTATGGCAATAATTTTCATAAACTATAATGTCTACTATAATTTTGATGGGATTTGACCATTGAGAACT
Organism: Ficus erecta; assembly: GCA_008635985.1. Classification (NCBI taxonomy): domain Eukaryota; kingdom Viridiplantae; phylum Streptophyta; class Magnoliopsida; order Rosales; family Moraceae; genus Ficus; species Ficus erecta. The sequence goes on from BKCH01000050.1 coordinate 1,376,662, forward strand.
GTTCCTACCACAAAATTTTTCTTATTTCTAGTATGGAATGTTTTGGAATTCAATTAAGTTGGTTTTACTAGAAACTAACTTTAGTAAATTATTGCTTCTGATTAAGACACACTTTAATCTCTTATTGATTTATCTTTGATGTTTGGTAGGATGGAGTTCGAGGGCTTATGCTAGATATGTACGACTTCCTGAATGATATTTGGCTATGTCATTCCTATGGTGGCAAATGTTACAACTTCACAGCATTTGTAAGTGCAGAATTTGAAAATTACACTTCTGTTTTTGTACTTAAAAATGGTAATATCAATAACAATTGACTTTTTCCCTTTTATGAAATTTTCTATGTAGCAACCTGCCGTTAATGTGCTAAAAGATATCCAAACGTTCTTGGAAGCGAACCCGTCCGAGATTGTCACCATTTTTATAGAGGACTACGTGACTTCTTCTCAGGGCTTGTCAAAAGTCTTTAGTGCCGCTGGCCTGAACAAATACTTATTCCCAGTGTCTCGGATGCCGACGGACGGTGGAGATTGGCCGACGGTTGATGACATGGTTCAGAAGAACCAGAGGTTGTTGGTCTTCACCTCAAAAAGAAATAAGGAATCTGAAGGGTTTGCTTATGAGTGGAACTATGTGGTAGAAAACCAATGTGAGTTCTAAATTTCAAACTTTGTAAAAGAAAAATGCGTGCTGAAACCGACTCATTAGTTGTTAAAATTTTTGAAATTATGTGTCTAGTGTCAGAGTTTTTTGAAACTGATTAAACTTTGTTAGATGGAAATGGTGGGATGAACTCCGGTTCTTGTCCAAACCGTGCTGAATCGTCTCCTCTGAACACAACAACAAGATCGTTGGTCCTGCAGAATTACTTCCCGGACAACCCGAATGCAACGCAAGTTTGTGCAGACAATTCAGCTCCATTAGCCAGCATGTTAGAGACTTGTTATGAAGCAGCTGGCAAAAGGTGGCCAAATTTCATTGCTGTTGATTACTACCAGGTATGCACTTTAGACATTTTAGTCCAATTATACTTGCAACAATTACATCTAATTTGCCTACTAAAAAATAGAGGAACTCATAAACACATGAAAGAGAGAGAGAGAGAGAGAGGAAAAAATATGCTTAGTCTATTTGGTTATTTGTTGCAGAAAAGCGATGGTGGAGGAGCCCCGGAAGTTGTTGATCAAGCAAACGGTCATCTGACATGTGGGTGCGACAACATTGCCTATTGCAAGGTTTGCTACTCGTTACCACATTCACTTGGTGCCTTACCTATACAAAACCATAACAATTAACAGCTTTTGTGGCTAGTGGTTGACCTATTATCTGTCAAATGAGCAGGAAAATGCAACATTTGGTACGTGTGATGTTCCGCCGATTTCTCCTCCTCCACCGGCAGCTGGGGACACTAGCACCACATCAACACAAAGTTCCCCCAACTTCGCTTCGTTGGATAGCAGACCAGTCCTGTTGCAGTGGTTGTGCGGGATAATTTTGGCCCTGGCCCTCTCATTTTGGTTGTAGATTGTGACACCTTTTCCTGTTACCAATTTTTTTTTAACCGCACGGAAATAATTTTTCTAGACATATTCTTGTACCTGTAAAACGTGATACTTGAATCATATACACGACAATACCATATATGGCTAGCTATATGGCTAGCTTGTCGTTTGCTTTGACAGATAGAAGGTATCTCTAATATACAACGATTCTGTTACCCTTTTTTTTTTTTTTTTGTTACCACAAAATACCGCCTATATTTGTAATATATGTGTGTGTATGAGTTCATGAGTACGAGTGGATGAAACAAAAATTATTTGGTCATTCCTCTTTTAACTTTGATTAGAGGAAGTAATTAACCTGACCGAATTACATCATGCAACTCTTGATAAATACTTCTCTTCTAGTACTTACCAACATTTGGAGCACATATTTTTCTCTCTTATGATATTTATCTACTTATCTATAGATCCATAACCCGTGACACCAAATGTGAGCCCCATGAATGAACGAAACAATCAGCATTTATACGGCCAGCTTCTGAACAGAGTTCAAGATCAGCATTCTCCTTCAAAACAAACATCGGCTTTCCCTCGTGCTTTGGCCTTGTTTATCTCGTTGCACTCCACCACCATTCCTGCCAATTCGTCATTTGCGCGTCATTGTCCTGTGTCCCTTCGAGCCAATCGACCCTAAGGAACATGTTCAGTGCTTGGTCATGAGTCATGAGTAACAAAAACATGCACGTGGGATAAAAACGCTAAATCCAAAGAAGGAAAACGCCTTGAGCTGAAGCAGCAAAATTGGAAGTTGTTTGATGGGACAAGCATCCTAACGAGATACCTGTCGTAATTATAATGCAAAAACCTTTCCGTACTCATCAAATCTGTAATTTAAGCCAAACATCATTTTTGTCCATGTTCTACGGTCGGAAGGGCTTTTTACTCGAGGTAATATGATGATATGCATTTTAACGTACCACAAAATGCCTTGTTGAATTCGAATTAAGCAGTAAATAAGAGCAGACATACATTTTTCAAGGGGGCTTCATCGGCTTCAAGCATATGTACGACATGTCCCATTTTAGGCCGCTCCTGTGCAGTAGGATCCACACAGCGTAATGCAACAAGAAGAGCCCGCTTCAATGTCTTAGAAGCCGGCTTCTGAGGTAGCTTCGGATCCAACACTCCCTCTGAGTTCCTGTTACCAACCATCTTCTTAAGCCAATCCACCAAGTTCACCTGAAAATTGATGAAACCTTTTAATTGAAAATGGATATGGAGACAACTTTGACAACTGTTTAAGTCCCGCAAGTAGAATTTTTGCAGTATCTATGGCGCAAACCTCTTCTGCTGGCCGATTATAATCAACTGGTTTTCTCCCAGAAATTATTTCCATCATCAAAACGCCGAAGCTGTACACATCGCTTCTTTCGTTCAACATGCCTGTACTTGCATATTCAGGAGCCACATAGCTACGAAGACAGAAAAAACATGTTCTTATGATCTCTTTATGAAGGGGGTTGGTAAAAAAAACAAAATATTAAAACAAAGAACCCTTTTCCGATGAACAAACATAACCGAGGGGCAGAACGATCACAAAGGCCTCTAGGAGTGAACCTTGGTAAGTCTTTTCGCACAAGCTAAGATATACATACCCAAATGTTCCCATGACACGGGTTGTGGTATAGCTCCTATCCGAACCGATGAGTTTGGCTAGGCCAAAATCTGAAACCTTGGGATTCCATTGCTTGTCAAGTAAAATGCTACTCGACTTGAGACCACGGTGGATGACTTTAGGTTCTAGTCCTTCATGAAGGTAAGTCAACCTACAAGTTTAGCTCACTAGTGACCATAAAAACATTGAAAAATGATATCTTTAAGCATGGAAAGAAAAAAATAAAAATTAAAGCTTTTTAAACAAACCCTTTTGCCGTTCCCAAGATGATATTCATCCGAATCTCCCAAGTTAGAGGGCTACAAGGTCCTACTTCCCCATGAAGCAACTGCTCTAGGTTCCCATTGTTTACATACTCGTAGACAAGCATCCTATGACACAGGAAGTGTTATCAAATGAGCCTCGGAAAAACCCATCCCCAAAAGCTATAGATGGATTTGGATAGAACTCATTCTCAAGAAGAGAGGTTGTCCAATCCATATATAAACATTCAACGTCTAACAATTTTATATCTTTCGAAAGTAGTAATTTAGTTCTATATGTTATAGTGTAAGATTCGATTCTTGTGAAAAACTAAAGACAAATCGAAAAAGATAATCTACCAAGATAATCGAAAAATACAAGGTAAACAAGTTGGAGTTAAGAAAAAGTGGTAATTAAGAAGGCATAAAAAAGAAAAACAGATACCTGTGAGCACCTTCAGCACAATAACCAAGCAATCTCACTAAATTCTTATGCCTAACTCTTCCAATTGTCTCGACCTCAACTTTGAACTCCTTCTCGGCTTGTCCCCTATCAAACACAAAGTATAGGATTTTGTTAACACTAACTAGATTCTTGAAAATACTAATTAGAGTGAACAAAGATAATAAAACGGCACCTATTGTTGAGCAAATTCTTAATAGCAACATGAGTGTCGTTTTCCAACACGCCATGGTAAACGATCCCGTCGCCGCCTTCTCCGACAACATTCTCGGGCGAAAAGCCGCTCGTCGAAGCCTCGAGCTCTCGCAGAGTGTACCAATGCCCCCAACCCAAGTGGGAAACCTCAGGGCCCGCAACAGCCACCTGATCACCCCCGCCACCGCCACCATTGCCATAACAAGGAGATCTACCAAGCCTTGCGGGGTAAGAAATCCGATGATCCTTCCCGATTTCGATTTGAATTCTCCGATAACCCGACGGGCTCTCCTCCTCGGGAGGAGGCAGCAAGGCCTGACGGTCTGTTCCGGGAGCGGGGTCGGGGTCGGGAAACGGGTCGGCATCGATCTGGGTTCTCTTCGGCCGGTGGCTAATATGGTCGAAAGAAGTGACCTCTAAAATGTCCTTTGAGACGACAGGAATTATGGGAATCTGTGAAGATGAATTGGGCTTTTTGGATCTTTTGGAGGCGAGCCAGAGAGAGATGAGAAGAGGAGGAGGACGAAGGACGCTCCGACGCAGACTCCGAGGACGACCCACAAGCGGAGGCCGAAGATCGCTGTTGGTTTGGATAATTGGTCGTTCATGTCTGTCTCTTTCTCTTTCTCTCCCCTCTGTTTTTTTTGTTTGGGGTGTCTGGAGAGAGAAAGAACGAAGAAAAAGTGGGTGTGATGATTGTTGAAGAAAGAATGAAGAAAAAGTGGTAGTGATGATTGTTGAATCAGTTTAGATAGAGGATCGAACTCGATATGTGCATTGAGAGGGATCTCAACGAACTGGTGGAAGTACTTTTAATGGAAAAAAAGCTGGTCAGTTCGATCGGTGTTGGAACGTACGATGGAGTTGGCTATTGGCCCAGCTCTGTTTTTGGATTTACACAACACTCTGCTGCGGCTGTGTGAGTGCTAAGCCACCCATATATATACAGAGATATATACATAAATATATATATATATATATAACATAAATATATATAGATACAGAGACATGACATGGAACTATGGAAGTAGAGAGACTGAGTGGGAGAAAGTGACGGAGGACGAAGGAGCTGGCGTGACAGCTGACACGAGAGACTTGGAAATTATCATATTCTCTCGGAGGCTCCTTTTTCCTTTTTTTATTATTATTATTATTATTATTATTTTATTGGTACATGCTGGTATGGTGGGATTTCGCCACCATTGCAAGTTTTTTGTTTTTTAATTAAGGGGTTTTTTTTTTTTGATAAAATAGATAAAAAAAAAAAAAAAGATCAATAATATTTTCACGCTCACCTCTAATGTCATAATAAAGTCTATTGAAATCACGATGATAAAGATCTTATCTCTGAGTCTTCAAGGATCATGATTTTAGATACACAATAACTAACAATCCTTGGGTTTCAAAAACAAGTGCATATAATCTTTTTTATGATGCTCCTCTCTTAATTATTATTGTTATTATTATTCTTTTGTAAATATTATTGTTTTTTTTTAAATCAAGCAGTCCCTCCATTTCTACTGCTTGAACTCTATTGTGACCTTTTTTTAATATAGAAAAAAAAAAAAAAAAAGCAATGTGAAAGTAAATGTTAATGGTGCATGTGAATCACCACCTTGATCCAAAATTTCTTTTCAAATCAGAATTTTCACTTTTTTAAAATTTATATCACTTTTTTTTTCCCTCTCTATCTCGAATACACATTTCGATTTATAGATTGAAGTCGAATGTTAAAAGCTTAAAAAAAATACACATACACAGAGATTCGATCATCTAAATGGACGCTAGTTTTGTTTCTTTTCGTGAAAATTATTGATAAATTATTCCATTTTTAAATTCAGCTATTAAATAACGTAGTGGATAGGCCCTTTTTATTTTCAAAAAAGAAAAAAACAAGTTAATTCCAAGTAAATGTCTTTAACTTTGTTAATATGAAAGTAATCTTTCTCTATCCCTAAAAAGAAAAACTCACTTTCATGAATTGGTTTTTTAGGCAATTATTAATTGGTCTTCATAAAATTAATCATTAGCTTATCAAAGTAGGTCTAAGTTATCACTTCTCAATTTTCAATTTTTTTTTACATAAATTCTTGATTCTTAAATTTTTTTTTTTTTATAACAAATGGTTATATGTATGTGTGTGTGCATATATAATATAACGAGATTAGGGTATTTACTAAAAATAAACTTTGGAAAAGATCACTTTTGTAAAATATCCCAAGGAGGTTAAAAAAAAAAAAGAAGAAGACCTCAATCATTAATGAAATTGCTAACTTTTAACTCAAAAAATTAACGACTCAAACAACTCAGATTGTTACTTTCTTAATCCAACTATTGAAATTGAATTGTATGGTAGTAATTTGAAGTTTTTTTTTTTTTTAAATAGTAATTTGGAGTTTTGTGGTATGGCTTTTGTGAAGTTCGTACATGACATGGAAACTTATTATTTGGTGCTTGTCCGATTGAAGCCAGCGATGAATGCTATCATTGTCTGATAATAATAATAATTATTATTATTATTATTATCCACTCGCCATACATGGATAGACACTTGTGGACCTTATTTGCTCTCTCCTGTTCTCATAACATTTCGATTGTCATAGGAGACACTAACGCACCAACAATCAATAAAAATAAAAAATAAAACAAAATTACAGCTACATTAGGCCTACATGACAAAGAAAGATACTAGCAACATTAACTCTATTTTTAATTTTTAAATATCAATTTATGTGATATATGAATTGTCGTTGTTTTATTAATAAGCAGTTAAAATACTGTCATATTAATTGATTGTTTTTACTACTAAAAATATGATATGTAAGCCGGTATTCAAAAAATTAAGATTGGAGTTGATGTCACTAGTATTTTTTTTTCCTTTTTAAATTTGGATGCGGGAATATCAAGCATGGTTGCCCTCTGTCCATTCTTTATCTCGTTCTCATTTAGCAAAATACAGCTCAGCCAAAAAAACAAAAGCACCACAAGCCAAGTCTTGTTTTATTAGTAAAATCAAGTTTTAAATATTTGACATTTTCAACTTACAATAAAATTATCATTAAATTATACCCGTGCTTATCAAACAAACACATAATACACACTATCTTTATGCCAAGTCCCTGTGTTGAAATGTGCTACTAATTATATGAGTAAAACTAAAGCAACGATTTGAATTATTTGTCGGCGCGGCTGAATTATCATGAGGCCAAGTGTATGATTTTTCCAAGGTAAAAAAAAGCTTATTAGCATATCATGTGCTTAACATTTGCATATAGAAAACTTCATTGATTGTGACCTATCTAACACCCCACCTTATAACAGAATTCATTCTATAAACGACAGGGACCAGGGACCAGGGTCCGGGAGTCCTATATTTTTTTAATAATACCATGGCCGTACCACATAAATGAACGGACCAAACTCTTTAAGATTCTTCATCTCTTCCATTTGGATTGCCGGTTTGAGTTCAAATTTTAAGTTGGAGTTTGTTGACTTTTTAAAAACTAGTTATAATTTTTGTTGACTTTTTAGAAAAAGACAAAAAACCAGCTGAAAAAATACAGTTTAGTTGGAAATAAAATGAAACACCAAACAAGTCCTAATAATTAAGAGATGCAGGTTATATACACCTGAGTAACTCGGTGGGACACGGAAAAGGAATAGCTAGGTTCTATTACTCTTTTTTTCCTTTGACATTTGTTTTGGTCGAAGAATTTTTAATGAGACATATTTGAGATTATATTTCAAGATGAGAGTTTCGGCTTAATTCTTTGAGATTGATCTCCGGTTACAGGGAGTTTTTAATTATTGTTTTTTTTTTATTATCCTTTATAGAGTTGTTTTTATTTTCCTCTTGCTTTATTTTCTTCTAAACATTCTTATATTTTGTTTTTTTCATTAATAAAAAATGAAATAGATCAAGGATGAGGATGCTAAAGAGGTGCCGACATAGTCTGGATGTCTGGGTGCACCTACTGATATCTGTTATCATCATTTAAAAAAAAAAAAGAAAAGCAGCCTACAACCAATTAATCAATGCAAATTGCTTCTCTCTCTCTATTTTTTTTTCCATGTACTGTACCATAAGAAAGTGATGATGGACACACCAAATTGTCTACTAAACTTAATCACGTCACTTTATTTGTTTGTTCTATATTTGAATTTAAAAACAACAAATTGATTGAGATAAAGCTAAATTAATGCTTTGTGTAGGAAATATTCTTCCATAATACGTTTTCGTATGCAATAATGCAGGACCTAATCGTTATTGTTACTCTCCTTATAATATATGATTATACTATAAGTTTTAAATTTAAATCTCTAGTTTTAAATTAATTAATAAAAAAGAAAAAAATTATTAGGATGTTCGGGGTGGTTGATTTAAGAATTTGGCTTTATTGTCTAGTTTGTGAATATAGTACTTAGATTTTTTTTAAAGGATATAGTTGTTAGATTTGGGGGGGGGGGGGGGGGGGGGGGGGGGCGCGGCGGGGCGGGGGGCGCTATTAAAATTTATTTTTGTATCTTTTTACCAATTTTATTTGCAAGTTTAGCAACTTTATCAATCTTTTATTTTATTTTCTTCAAACCACTTAATTTATTGATTTTGGCAAGTTGGTAACCACGGATTGGTTGGTGGTGCATTGTCTATGCTTCTTGTGTAAAATGTCCGTTTTATATTGTTGTCCATATTTTTTCCCGCGAAATTTTTTTGTTTGTAAGAGATGTTTTTATCTATAGGTTTTATGGTCTTACTAAAGAAATTGAAACAAAATAAACATAAACGACAACATTAGAAATTAGGATTATTAGTTAAAATACATGTTAAATAATGTATATATAACTTTTTTTTAGTTAAATATGTGTATGGGGGCGGGGAGTGTTAACCCCTTCCGTAACCCAACTTTGATTCGGACATAACAACTTATCTCTACCTCAGTTTCAAATCCCGTTAACAATCTCCCATTTCTATCAAATTAGAAACGGGTGCGGGAAAAATCTTATCTTTAATTATCATCCTAAAATCCTAGGTCATTTTTTTTTTTAAGATTTGTGCCATTTTACTTAAAATTTGTCGTCTCTAAGTTCATGTTGGGTTTCAACGTCATTGTCCTTTAAACATTATCGGATATTTTTTTATTAAACCGCTGATATTTACATCTCGTTGCAAAATAAATATTCGTTTAATTGAACTATTGTCGTTTTAGTAGTTTTCTTATCGCTTAAAGTTTTTTGTCGGTTTTTGTTAGAGATCACAAGTTATCTCATACGTCGTCATTTCTTTGCTCTTGTCGTTTATAAAAGATGCAGTACGTTGTCGTTTGTATTATAATTGCCCTTCCAGCAAATTGTCGTGTCAAACTCATGACACCATTTTGTTATTCCTGATAATGCAATAATAAAACTAGTATCTTACTCAAAATTTGACGAACATAGTTGTAATCTCCGTCATTATAAATATCTGGAGTAAACAGTGAAAAAATAGATAATTTACTCGGTAAAATTAACTATTCACTGTTATTTTTATTTATTAATGGTTCATTAGGTTTGCTGATTGGAGTTGAAATTTTTAAGTTAGAATTGGTTAATTTTTTTAAAAACTAGTTATAATTTTTGTTGACTTTTCAGAAAAAAATAAAAACTCAAATAAAAAATTTAAATTGGAGTTGAAACACTAAACATACGCTAAGTGTTTGTTTGGCAATCCAATTCAAAGTGGACTTTTTGAGATTTTTTTTTTCTTTTACTTTAAAAGTAACTTATTCTTAAATCAACATCTCTAATTTTTACTTAAAATACATTTTCAAAAACCTTAAATTTTATATTTTTCGTCCAAATGAGATAATTCTTATATCAAAATACTCACAACAAAAAGAAGAAAGAAATAATATCCATATTGGTGTGTGTGTATATATATATATATATATAATTTTTTTTTTTCGAACACGTTTTTTATACCATGTGACTATCACAATTCGTTTTAATCAAATATATGTTTCAAAATTTGTGGGCCGAAAGTTTGAACAGGGTCCAAGATCTTAGCCCAAACAGAAGAAAACCCAAATCCAATAGGGAGAGACTCTTCTCCATCACATTCGCGCCAAAACTACAAACTCCCGCCATTTCACATCATCCAGTCGAACTTCAACCCAAGAGAGAGAAACAAGAGAGAGAGAGGACAAGATCCAGAGAGAGCGAGAGAGAAATGGAGGACGAGCAGCGAACAGAATCCGGTCGACGGCGGAGCAGAGGAGCGGAGGCAACGGCTCGTGCCGGGGGCCCTAGAACGCCTAAAGGCTCTCCGCAGCGGCGGCCGCCGATCCGAGGTCGGAGGGTTCCAGGTCAAGATGGAGACTCCGATCTACGACGTGGTCGCCGAGGACGAGTATGAATCCTTGGTAGCCAAGCGTCGGGAAGAAGCCCGCAGCTTCATCATCGACGACGACGGTCTAGGGTACGGCGACGAGGGCGAGGAAGAGGACTGGTCCAGAGCCGGAGCCTCTTCCGACGAATCCGACGGCGAATTGGAGAAGCCGAAGCGGAAGAAGGTGGAGAAGAAGGAGAAGAAAAAGCCGTCCGCCGCTTCCGCTTCCCTTTCCGCCGCCGCCGCCATGATGGGGAAGCAGAGGCTCTCGTCGATGTTCACTTCGTCGGTTTTCAAGAAGACTAGGGACGAGAATGGAAAAGGATTGTCCTGCGACAGCATGTGGATGATGTTATCGCTGAGTTTGCGCCGGACGAGGCCGATAGAGAGAGGCGTAGAAGGGCACAGGGCGGTTCGGTGCCTGGCGCGAGGGGTTTCCCCCAAATTGCGAGTGTTAAGAGTGAGAAAGCGACATTTGGTGGTCTTCAACTACCTAGGATTGTCGCAGATTCTGATTCTGAACCGAACAGGGCTGTTTCAAACGGTGATTCTGTGCTGCATTATGGTCAAGATTGTGAAGAAGTTAAGGAAAAAGGCAATCTGGATGATGAAATGGATCAAGCCGCAGTACCCCAATCCCCAGATTCTACAGAGACGAGAGATGTGGTTGAGGAGAAGATAACAAATGCCGTTGAAGTGAAAGCGGAACCGGCGGTGAAGAAGGAGGAGGTTTTTACTCTGAATGCGAAGATTAGCAAAGAAGAAAAGGACCCGGCTTTTAGTGCTACTGCAGGTTGGAAGGCGGTCAGGAATGGAGGGACGGGGGATACTGGAGATGCTGTGGAGGTCAACAATGGTTCAAACAGTGAAGAAGTTTCAGATTTTGATTTGGATTCAGACAAGTCACTGCCTTTCTACATACTTGATGCTCATGAGGAGTTTTATGGTACTAACATGGGAACCCTCTATCTATTTGGGAAGGTAACAGAACCATGTGATATATACCTGATTTCTATTTGGCAATTCTATGGTATATAGGTAGTTTTGAATATGATTGGTTCTTGGATCAGTAAAAGGAAGACTTTGGTTAGGAAATAGCAACTATTTAGTCCTTTATTTTCCAAGAATTCTTCTCGTGTGGCTATCGCAACTACACGATGTTTTTTTACAGTCTTCGTTATTGTCTTCTATGAATGCTTCTCCATCTGGAAAGAAATCTATTTGTAAAAGCAAACATGAGGCTATATCCCCAACTTATTGGTTGATATCCCAGAGACTTGTTTGCCATTCTACTGTTGGAGCCAAATTTTACCTAAGATGATTTAAAGATTGGTGCTATATCAGTGCTATTTTGTTTACTGTCTTTACCCCGTTTAAGAATTCTCTATGGCTTTGTTGTTTCTTGTATCGTTTGTTCCTGATGGAAAAAATAGCCTTGACCGAAAGGGCATCTTTGGCTGCAATATAGGTCAAAGCAGGAAGTGCATATCACAGTTGCTGTGTGGTGGTGAAGAACATGCAGAGATGTGTCTACGCTATTCCGAACCGGTCTGTTTTTGACGTTGATGAAATGGTGAAGCTCGAAAAGGATGCTGAAGAGTCTCGAATTTCAACCGTAGACTTTCGCAAAAAGCTGCAAGTAAGTTAATTAGCTTACATATTAGTGACGTAACTACACTTTTTTTTTTCTTTGTAAATGCTATTGATGCTTTCCTATTTCCAATTCTTAGGATGCTGCTGCGGGATTAAAGAACGACATGTCAAAACAGTTGTTAGATCTAAATGCATCAACTTTTAGTATGGCTCCGGTTAAGGTTTGTGGATGTTTTCATCAGTGGCAGTGTTATTCTCATTTGTTCCCTTGTATTTAAGTTAATATTGTCCTGGATTTTTAGTTCCCATTCTGCACCTCTATGTTGCTCATTTTGTTCTGAAATTCTTAGATCCTCTTCTTCTTTACCATTTCGTTGCTCATTCTTCATATCTTTGATCCCAGAGGAAATATGCATTTGAGCGATCTGACATACCAGTAGGCGAGAATTTTGTCCTCAAGATCAACTATCCATTTAAGGTACATCAGTTGATCCGTGATTTAAAAATTCAGTTAATTGTTTTTTTTTTATTTAATTTATTTAATTTTATAATTTTTAAAATTTTTTTTTTTGGTTACATGCTGAAATGATGTCCTAAAATCATCCGATGTTAACTCTGTTATGTATTCTTTTTCCTGAAGATTAAAAGCTTCAAAAGTCATCTTTCTTTAAAATTTTCTTAGAGCCTTAAAGGGTAGATGACGTTTTGATTGGAATCAAAGTTTTGTTGGAATCTATTTTTTTACAAGTTAATTCTGGTTCCACTTTTACAGGATCCACCCCTTCCATCTGATCTAAAAGGGAATACTTTCTGTGCTCTTTTAGGAACTCATTCCAGGTACTTGAAGATATAGCCATTCCTCATTCCCATTGTTTCATGTGAAACTCCAAATTTCTTTCTTACTTTATCCATGTGTTGAATTTATTCACCATGGTGGATTGCTTGTATAGAAAGTTAAGAATAGAACCTTGACTATTGCAATATGCAGCGCCTTGGAAAACTTTCTCGTTAAAAGAAAAATAAAGGGACCATCTTGGCTATCAATTGCAAAATTTTCTAGCTGCCCAGCACCACAGCAGGTAAGGTTTTGAAGTCCGTGGAATCTATTTTCATTGAAGCAATACTTGAGGAAGTCTTATTTATTTTATTTTTCAAACTGTCAATTTCACCTTTAACAGTTAGGTTATACTCTTCACAGGTCAGCTGGTGCAAATTTGAGGTCATTGTTGATTCTCCCAAAGACATAGGAGTTTCGACTTCATCAAAGATATCTGTAGAGATTCCTCCAGTGGTTGTTACAGCCATAAATTTGAAAACCGTTGTCAATGAAAAGCAAAATGTTAATGAAATTGTCTCTGCATCTGTTATCTGCTGCCACAAAGCCAAGGTTTGAAACCTTCATCGCTCAGCCCGATTCAATTTTATTGTTGTACTGGTAGGATATATTATCAACTAATGTAGATTACATGCAAACTCTTTCATTTTTACCTTTCTTCTCTAAAGTAGTCAGAGTAGGGACTAGTATTATTTCTGCAGACATTATAATTTGCAAAAGTGATTAAAATATCCTCTATAGCTTGCATTACAAATTTCATCATACCATTTTGTGTATGAGAAGTCAGTTTATGCATAACGAGTTGAACATGAAAATGTATTTGTTGGTAGTTTGAAGTTGAGTATTAATCTCATGAGTTTCTCGTACTGTAGTGCTGCTATTTGTGCTAAGGTACACACTTGCTGATTAACTCTTTCCATGTATCTTACTGCCCATTTTGTTTGGCTTTTCAGATAGATACTCCAATGTTGGCTTCAGAATGGAAGAAGCCAGGTATGCTAAGTCATTTTACTGTTGTTCGTAAGCTCGATGGAGGAATATTTCCAATGGGATTCTTTAAAGAGGCTACAGAACGAAACTCAAAGGCTGGATTCAATGTAATAAGTTTTGAAAGCAGGTATTGTTTTGCACGTCTTTATATTCAAATTTTAATTTTCCCTGTATCCTCTATGAAGTCATAATTTTGTACACATGTAAACTGATCCTGTTATTGAAGTGTTATTATTACTTTTTATTTTTTATTTTTTGGGCAGTGAAAGGGCTTTGTTGAACCGTTTAATGATTGAACTACACAAGTTGGATAGTGATGTTCTTGTTGGACATAATATATCCGGGTTTGATCTGGATGTTCTTCTCCACAGAGCTCAGGTGGGAAAACTTTGTACTGATTTATTCCATTCAGTTTTCTTCCTTAATGCAGACTTTCTAAGTAGTGAGATACTGCATGAAGAAAGAGAGATGGAAGATATCGTTTTTTTTGGTTGGATGACACTTGTTCAATCTTCTTGGTGCATTAACTTCGAAGAACACATTCTTTTAAGTAACCGGTTTCACATTGACCTGCAGTTGGCTTTCTAAGATGTTTGTCAACAAAACAAAGTTCATGCCTTTTTTCATCCTATCTGATTTGATCCTCTTGTTTTCCTAAACTGCAGATTCTTCCTTCTCTGTTGGTTAGATGTATTTGGCTGCTACTAATGTTATTAAATTCTATAGCATTGACTTATATGTGCCTGAACCGGTTGTGGTTTTCTCTGTAATGCAAGTTCCCACTTAATCCTCTAAGCCTATTATTAGACGCCATCGTTTCTAAAATGCTCGCTTTAATTTGCAGGCTTGCAGAGTACCCAGCAGTATGTGGTCCAAAATAGGTCGCCTCAAGCGTTCAGTGATGCCTAAGCTTTTGAAAGGAAATACCATGTATGGGTCTGGAGCAAGTCCAGGGATCATGTCTTGCATTGCCGGTCGGCTGTTGTGTGATACATACTTGTGTTCCCGTGACCTGCTAAAAGAGGTACGGTACTTATATAAAATATAGATAAATGTATCTTCATAAGAAAAGGAGATATAATGAACTGTAGAAGTGTTGGTCAGATTTTAACCTTAGTTTCTCATACGTCAACTCCGTGGTTCTAGGTTAGCTATTCCTTGACGCAACTTTCCAAGACCCAGCTGAACAAAGACAGGAAGGAGATAACTCCACAAGATATTCCAAGCATGTTTCAGACGTTGGAATTGCTTATGGAACTCGTAAGCTCTGCTGCTTACTTTAATAGTTCTAGTTACAGTTTCTAGTTTCCAGTACAATAAGTTTTAGCGATTAACCACTATGAGATCAATTTTACTGAATGTTTGCTGGGACATAATTCTAATAGCATTCTTGATGCATCTAGATTGAATGTGGTGAGACGGATGCCTGGCTGTCCATGGAACTCATGTTTCATTTGAGTGTTCTTCCTCTCACACGTCAGCTGACTAATATAAGTGGTAATTTGTGGGGAAAAACTCTACAAGTAAGTACAAGATAGTTTTGACATTATTTCTTACACAAGTCTGATAATGCACACGAAATTAATATGCATCTATCCTTTGTCTTTCAGGGTGCTAGGGCCCAAAGAGTGGAATATCTTTTGTTGCATGCTTTCCATGCAAAGAAGTATATCGTCCCAGACAAGATCTCTTCTCATACGAAGGAAACAAAACTGACAAAACGGAGAATGAACACCGGGGCTCAGGACAGAAATGTTGATGAGCTGGATATAGATGAAGCAAATTTGGATATTGAGTCTCCACATAATGATCCTGGAAAGGGGAAAAAGGGACCTGCCTACGCGGGTGGATTAGTCTTGGAGCCAAAAAGAGGTTTATATGACAAGTACATATTACTTCTGGACTTCAATAGTCTTTACCCTTCTATTATTCAGGTCCGTATAATCAATCTGTTAGCGACGATGTTGCTCCCCCCGACTACTATTTTTTGAGCCTGGTGTGTTGATCTTATAGGAATACAATATATGCTTCACCACAGTGGAAAGATCTCCGGAAGGAGTAGTTTCTCGTTTACCATCCAGTAGAACACCAGGAGTTCTACCTGAGGTACGATTTCTTTAAATTAAATTGTCTTGCTCATTTATTAATTTCTTGATAATTGGATCTTCGTACAACTGTATGTTTTAGGAGGTTGTGGCTTATGCTTTAAGAATGATGGGATTATGTTATATGTAGTATAAAAGGTCTCCTTTGTGTTTTTGCTTCCACTACCTTTTTTTTTTTTTTTTAATAATTATTATGGAAAATGGTTCCCTGAAGAACTTTTCTCATATTATTTTGTAGCTGCTGAAGAATCTGGTTGAAAGAAGGAGAATGGTGAAGTCATGGATGAAGACAGCATCTGGAATCAAGGTCCAACAATTTGACATTCAACAGCAAGCATTGAAGCTCACGGCGAACAGGTCAGTGCTTTTCTTCTTTCCTTTTCTTTTATGCATTTTTGCTGTTCTTACTTTGACTATACTTTCGTGATCCCCAAGATATTTACTTCTGTTTGTATGACTTCATGTATTTGTGCTCAGTATGTATGGGTGCTTGGGGTTTTCTAACTCAAGATTTTATGCAAAGCCACTGGCAGAGCTTATTACCCTCCAGGTATAACTTATAAGAAACATTATTGAATGTGTTGTTCTCTTGTTCAAAGAGATGTTAGCTTTAGAATGCTTCTACCAAGTATTCAGCAAGTTACACTATCTGTTGTGCAGGGAAGGGAAATTCTTCAGAGCACTGTCGATCTTGTTCAGAACAATTTGGGCTTAGAGGTCATTGCTATGTCAGATCTTAAAATTCGATTGGCTTCTGATATTTTGTGTATTGTTTCATTATTAAAGAGTGAAAAATGTATGTGCAGGTAATCTATGGTGATACAGATTCAATCATGATTCATAGTGGACTAGATGATATAGCAAAAGCAAAAGCCATTGCCGGAAAAGTCATCCAAGAGGTAAGGCCATGATCAGGAACTAATTTGGAGAAATCTCATCTTGTTGTATGACTCATATTTATGCTACGCCTGTTTTTGTTTCTTTCTTTCTTTTCTTTTTTTTCAAAGAATATATTTTTTCTGTCTATTTTAGTTCCCATTTTAAGAATGCAGAGTCTGGAGTTGGTATGTGGAAAGAGAATCTTGTAGATTAATGCATTAACTATTGCGCAGAAGATGACTTTTTGTTTCTGAAATAAAATATTGTAATTTCATTTGAAAGAAAGATATATATTTTCTTTTAATCTGCACCTTTTTCTCTTACTGGAATGATAGATGCTTTAGCTTCCTCTTGGAATCATTTGCATCGCCAGTATCACCTATATGTTCTTCTTCTTTTCCAGTGATATTCTGCTCATCTGTTATGCAAGGTGTGATTAGTCTTTTTTGTTTATTTCTAGGTTAACAAGAAGTATAGGTGCTTAGAAATTGATCTTGATGGTTTGTACAAGAGAATGCTGCTTCTCAAGAAGAAAAAGTATGCAGCCGTGAAGGTGCAATTCAAGGATGGGAAACCATATGAGGTATCAACTACTTTTATACTCTTGTATGGTTAGCACTGCCAGGGAACAAGCAAATTGATAGATTGTTTTCTTGGTGCAGGTTATTGAACGTAAGGGCCTTGATATGGTTCGCCGAGACTGGAGCTTACTCTCGAAGGAACTTGGAGACTTCTGTTTAAGTCAGATTTTGTCCGGAGGGTAGGTTATGCAGTAATAACATTTTTTTCCCTATTTCCTTTTCCGGGATTTAATTTTGATTCAGCAATAACATCATTTTGTCTTGTCCTATCATTGTGTCTTTTGAGCACAGGTCTTGTGAGGATGTCGTTGAAGCAATTCACAACTCTTTAATGAAGGTAAGTTGAAGTTTCTTATTTAGCATTTTAAGACCATTTTAATTTGGTGGATAAGGGGGTGGAGAACTTGGCACAGATAGACTTCTAACTAGAGTTTTGTATTAGCGCAAAATCTTTGTAGCACTTGTAACGCCAAGCGAAACAAGTATATTTATCGATCCACATAGGTCAGGAAATTTGAGAACAACACTGAATTTGGTTGGATTAACAGAGAACTTGATGATGATTAATATGAGTTTATTTCGTAGATGGAATTTTCTGCCTCCTGCATGCTGAACTTCCATGGGTTTGGTTGTGGTACAAAAAACTGGATTTGAACTTTGGCCTCGCTCCTATCTATTTCAAAATTTTTGTCCACTTCTGCATAGGGAATATTTCTAATTTTGAATTTGCAATGTTGGCTTGTGGGACAAACTGACCAGTGTTGATGATAGCTTCAAGGCAATGTAGATAATAATCAATTGCTGTGAATGTTCAACAGGTTCAGGAGGATATGAGGAAAGGACAAGTAAACCTTGAGAAATATATCATAACGAAGACATTGACTAAACCACCTGAGGCCTACCCTGATGCCAAAAACCAACCACATGTTCTGGTGAGTTAAATAAACGGTAGTTGAGGTCACCAACAATTATGTATTTCGTACTTTATTTGAACTTTCGTGCATATTTCTCATGCACTGATGTTTTTCCTAAAAAATTTCTAGGTGGCACTAAGATTGAAGCAAAGTGGATACTCTACTGGTTGTTCCGTTGGTGATACGATTCCTTATATTATATGCTGTGAACAGGTTTGTGGTTCTGTTTTCTGTTGATCAAGAAAGCTAGACTTGGAGCTTCTGGCGCTCTTAAATCTGATATCTGATCTTTTAATTAAATTGGTTTTTCCTCTTCTTTCTGGACAGGGGACTAGTTCTATTGGTTCAACTGGAATTGCTCAGCGTGCTAGACATCCTGATGAGCTGAAAAAGGAAGATGGGAAATGGATGATTGATATCGATTACTACTTGTCGCAGCAGGTTTCACTTTTGCTCTCATATCCCGTTGTCAAAAAAGCTAGGATTAGCCTGCTATGCCCTTCACTTTCTTTGACGGCTCAATTTCCTCATGCAGATCCATCCGGTGGTATCACGTCTGTGCGCCTCTATTCAGGGTACGAGCCCAGAACGTTTGGCTGATTGTTTAGGGCTTGACTCGTCTAAGGTAAAAGATCTTTTCCCTTCTTCCATTACATTCAACTACAGAACCTTTGACTGCTGTTCTATTTCTAATAAACCATGCATTTTTTCTTTCAGTTCAAAAGTAGTTCAAGTGACACTGTGAATATTGATCCTTCCATTTCACTCTTGTTTGCTGTTGAAGACGAGGAGAGGTAAATCTGTCTTTCTGTATAGGAGTAAACGATTTCAAGCTCTGTGGCAAGCTCTTTAATGCCCATATTTTCTCCAGAGGGCATGGTTGTTGCTTACTATGCCCAGCCACATATATCAGCATTGATTAACTTTGATTAACTTTGAACATTGGACAACGTAAATATACGTTTACAACTGCAGTAGCATATGCTGAAAAGATTTGAAGACCATGCATTATTTTCTCCAGTTTAGGTTCATTTTCATTATTTTGGAAAATGATCACCATCTTATGTGAACTTGGAGTTACCAGCAGTTTCTAGTTTGAAATAGTTGATATTTCGTTGGTCTTCGATCTATTCTTTTTTTTTTTTTTTTTTTTTTTTTTTAATTTTTAATCCCATCATAGTAGAATTGACGGTTGATAATTAATGGATGCATGTCATAAATTGCAGATACCGAGGTTGCGAGCCGTTGATTTTGTCATGTCCCAGCTGCTCTGGGACTTTCGACTGTCCGGCTATCTTTACATCCATTTGCAAGTCTGTCAAGGAAAAACAAACGCGGCCACAAGAAGAGGAACCTGTATGCAACTTTTGGAATAGATTGCACTGCCCTAAATGCCCGGAGGAAGGTGATGCTGGCAGGCTGTCTCCTGCAATGATAGCCAACCAGGTACTAATTAAATCGTTCTATTTAGAAACTATTTTGACCTTTTCGGGTTTCAGAATCAATATAGCATAGAGAAATCTGCCGGGATTGTAAACTTGGTCTGTTTTTCTTTCAGGTCAAAAGGCAAGCAGAGGGGTTTGTTTCAATGTACTACAAGGGCTTAATGATGGTAACTAGTCTCTTCCTTTCGTTATGGAAATAATGAAATAGTAGAGTTGTCATTTTAATGGCTCGTAACAAGTCGATCTCTCTATCTGTTAATTTTTGCTTTCAGTGCGACGATGAAACTTGCAAATACACAACACGTAGCCTCAACCTCCGGCTTGTTGGCGATTCTGAGAGGGGCACAGTTTGTCCAAACTACCCTAGCTGTAATGGGCGTCTCATAAGAAAGGTTTACTTAACAAACTTGTTGGAAAGAGTTTCATTTCTTACATATATCTTTATCGTGAAATTAATTGTCATGAAATTTACTTTCTGCAGTACACAGAAGCAGATCTGTATAAGCAGCTCACATATTTCTGTCATGTGTTGGATGCTGTACGCTGCATAGAAAAGGTGTGGTTTTTTTTACCCCTCTTTATTTGTTTGGAGATTTCTACTATAGGATCTGAAAAAATATATATATATATATATTATGCGTAATTTTTTTTTGATGTGATTTTGGTTAGATTCAATGGTTTGAAACATATACAGAATAAGAAGTCCTAACGTAAAAAGACCCTGTTTATTTATCAAAATTCGATTGCAATTTTTATGTTTGTGTTGAAAATTTAAGATCTTGAGGTGCAATTTGACATGGCAGATGGAGGGTAGCGCTAGATTGCCGGTGGAGAAAGAACTGGCCAGAATACGGCCAGCGGTCAGTTTGGCTGCGTCAACAGTTCAAAGGATTCGGGACCGTTGTGCCTATGGTTGGGTACAACTGCAAAATCTAACTGTCGCAGTTTGACAGTTTAAATGCTGCACGATGTTAGCATTAAGCAAATCAAATTGATTTTTTTTTTTTTTTGAAAGGAAGTCAAATTGAATTTTTAGTATTCTTTGCTCTGTTTGTATATATATTATGAAATTTAGTTTTCGTGGCTCTTCAGTGTAATAGGCCGTGTTTATCGAAATATAGATGTCCTACTTCGTTTCAAATTTGCTTATATATGACAAAGTTGTGCTACCAAATCTTGTTATGTCCTTTTTTTTTAAAAAAAAAAAAAAAAAAAAGAAGCTATTTGTGCTATTAGCATTATGTGAAACATAACATAAATGAGTGGTCTTTCATATTTGAGTAAATGATAAATTATTCTCATATTTATTGAGAAAATTCAATATTCATCGACTAAATTGATACATATCAAATTCTGAACATTTTTTTTTAATTGGTCGTGAACTACAATTTCTCTAAACTAGAAGATGACGATGGATTTCATTCCTTGCATTACTTATTTATTCACTTCTCGTACAAGTGTACATAAGATCAGCAAAAACTAAATAAGCACAAAAGGCAAAGCCCCAGCTATTTTATTAACGAAAACCAAAAAAAAAAAAAAAATCAATTATTCTTAGCTACGTTGGACATCTGTATTCCCACTAGTCAAAAAAGCGCCTCCATTTTCCTCTTTTTACCATTACCAGAACTGCAAATGTACACTTAAAGCCACACCCTTTCACTGCAATTCTCCTACCGGAGCTTCGTTGAGCCAAAGGAAATGAATGAAGTCGTACAGTTTGGCACTTACACTCACCTAAAAAGTGTTGGAAGTAAAGGCGATATATACGGTTAATATAAGTGCAATTGATGAAAAATACAAGATTGGGAAAGATTAGCATGAGGTCTCGTACCTTGTATGGCGTTGGATTGAGTCTCCTCATGTGGTCAGGACGCATTTGCTCAAGTTGATTGATGCAGCGCTGCCTGATTTCCTTAAGAGGCGGCAAGTCTTCTCTTTTATTATCTTCATCAATAGCCAATAATTTTCAGTTCAGACATTGTCTAGACACTAATACCTTGTTCAAAGTTTCATTCATGGTTGGTTTGTCAATTGCCGGAAAATTTTCTGATTTGGGGGAGGGGGGGTTGGGGGTGGTGGGTGTGGTGCAAAAAAACCTACCATTATGATACATTAGATTTTCATCAAGTTCATGATTCTGATGTGGTTTGAGGGCGTTCATAACCGTATCTTTTTTTTTTTAAATCCTACTATATTCTCCTAAATTGCCAACAAATTTCTGGTGACCCTTCCTAGTTTTTGTTTAAACAAAAACTCCTCCTCCAAGTAGAGGCAGAATTCAGTTTGACTCAGAACTAGGCAACATCTAGTACCAAACAGAGAAAATAATACATGCAAATGAAGTCGCACCTGAAAAATTCCCAGGCCAGTAACATTTGAGAAGCTCCTCGACATGCTGTGGCACCACGTATGCTCTTTTGGATTCATTAAATGGGTGACGACACAAGATTCTTTCCCCCACCTGCATGAGATTTAGAAATAAAATAAGACCTTTCTGCTTCCATCATTCTAGTGAATATACATTGAAATTCTCAGCTACAATACCTTTGGAGGTGGTTCATTTTCTCCTGTCATTATGTCTACCAAAGGAAAGCCTTCTTTCCCGTACAATCTGAAGCACCGTTTTTTACAAGGAATAGAGACCTAAAACCACATTAAACCCAAAATAAATATAAATAAAAAAAAAATTGGAAGAGGGGAAAATAATCATTAGAAAACCAAACGAAGATGAAACTGCAAATGCTTTGACATTCTGATCAAACCTTTGAAACATCCTCAGAGAGCTTGATGCGAGGCTGATCATTTATTTCAACAAGCTTGAAAACACAACCTAAGGCAGCTTGAGAATAGCAGGTGACCACATTAGTTCCAATTCCAAACGCATCAACTTCGTGCCCCTGAAAAGAAAAAAATATCCATTAAGACACCAGAAGGCCTGTTTATTTTTTCCTTCTATGAATAGCAGGGAGGAAAACCACATTAAAAAATAATAATAAATAGATAAATATTCAACTTGATGATTGGTATGCGAATACAATATAAAACACACAACATATCCATCATAGCACAGTAATTTCACATCCACGTTTCATCTCAAGTAATTTACCAGAAAGCAAGAATATCTCAAGAGTTAAACAAAGAGCATCTTAGTTTCTCGTTTCAGAATTTAATGGAAGCAAGAAAATAACTAAAATAAAAAATGTCCACTTGAAAATTCAAGAGATTTCAGCAAGCAGGTTATTGGTTTCAAACAGAGAACATAGTTGATTATATTATGGCTTAATTTATGAGTTACTTGCTCGTGAATTTTCTAGCATGTTAGCCCCTAAAACAAGGCTTGTGGGCGAACATATAATAATGACACCCTTGGCCCTCAGGAAACAGGGCAATAGTAATCAGAAGCCAACTATATGAACATTCTGCCGAAGCTCTTGTAACTGAAAAATTCATAAATAAATCACCACTACTCCATGGCACACCTCACTCTTCTTTTTTCCTTTCACCCAAAGGCACCGATATCTAGATTACATAATACTGTTGAACAGTTACTAAGCTTTTCTTTAGGTATAGAGACTCAAAGCCAGTAAGGATATATTTTGTATAAAGTCATCTTGATTTACTACAATTACCTGTTTATTTAAAGCATCCAAGGTCTCTTCATTGAGATCATTACTAGCAGTAATACCCATTTTTCTGAACCCAGATACTCCGAATTCTTCCTCAATGGCGCAGAAAAATTTCCGAGTCTCACAAGACAGATATGCTAGATCACCGGAATCTAATCTGATGCCTACTGCTTTGTAGCTGGAAATAAGATCATCCAACTTGTTATTGGAATAGATTATTATTTAGAACTATCAAAACAATGATGAGTGTTGGAGAAATCAACAGAAGACAATATCACAAATGATATATGACAGTGTTTCTAGTTGAAAGTAAAATAGATATGTATATTCTTCACAATCCCACTTCAATTTGTGCATTGCTCCAGCCTTCTAAGGCTGAACTTAAAAAGAGATTTAAATGAAAGAAAACTTTTGGTACTTTATTTGCATTAACAGAAACATTTTTATTACATAAATATGCTATTACCAACAAAAGCCTCAAGACATACCCCAGATCATTGAGTGCTAAAGCAACAGCACAAAAGTTTGGAATTCCACTCCTCATAACCTAGTAAAATGAATGCAAGGCAGCCGTTAAAGAGATGCCATTAACTACTTGATATCTGCGCGTAAGAGGTAACAAAGCACAGAGCATATACTTACATCATATGTGTCCACAAGAGCTAGAAAGGTATTAGGAAATGCTAATGCATACGATATAAAAGCTGCTAGCTCACTTTGATTGGTCTCACCAAAAGTTCCATGTAGTGAATTTGACCACTGCAAAGCACACATAATTCATCACTGATAAACATGTAGTAGAACCTATTCTAAAGAGAAACAAAGTCATTTCAAGATTTTACATATACTCAACATGGCATGAACATATATAATCTTACGAACTACAAATTCTTAGATTGCAATTCATGGAAAAGGATCCTCTGCATTCAAAGAGAAAATGGAGAGTGGTGGCTTATGATCAAGGCTGAAAGTAAATGCATCACAAAAATAACACAAATTTAATGATAAAATCAGAAGACTAATTGAAGTACAAAAAGTAAGAGACATAATTGCTTATGTATTGAGAATATGAGAATTGCACAAATCTGACAATCTAAAGACCATAATTATATTACCTGAATTTTGCTTAACCAACTCTGGACCAGGCTGATAAAATCCTCACAAGTAGTGGAACCATCACTGCTACGAAGTGATTTATCAACAATCTCATCAGGGCTCTGCAAAATCATTACATAACTCAGACAAAGAACAGGCTGAGGCCCAAAGGCCTGTTAATTAAAAGTGAAAAATAACACTATGTTAAACAGCAAGCTCATTTCTTGGCAATTTGTTAAAGGAAAGAAAATGGAATTTCATTACAAACCATAAATGAGCTAACAAAAGCATGAGAATGTGTTCCACGCAGTGGTATCCCAAATAACTTCCCAGCTGCTACATTGCTGTAAAAACACAACATTAAGATGTAGAAAGGATATAGCAGTCATTTGTTTAAAGTGATGAAATAAGCCTATTAGAGTATCAGTTAAGATATTGATCTCAGCTCAACCAATGACTATATCAATATAACTACTCGGAATAAAGATGACATGATGGATTATTAACTATGTACAAGTAATTTTTCATTCATAATGCAAGTCATACTATTCATGGCAAAGCAATAAAACATTTCACATTTACATAAAATGATATATATATAGAAGGGAACAAGACATATACAATGCTTAGGAAGTTCACCTACAGAATTAGGAAAAGAAACTAAAAATAATAAAAACAAGTGTTAATCTCAACACTACCTTGTTGCATCAAATCCTCCAAGATAGCAGTACTTCGATGCCCCTATTCCACCATCCGGCCCCTAAAACATCAAATGAAGAACATCCTTAATACGAGGATGAACCCAAACTGGCACTTCAAAACACAGCGTAAAACCGGCTGCTTAAGTTTATGAAATCCTAAACTCATGCAGATTACCTGTGCTCGTCGAAGCCCAAACTCAAGTAGAAGTTTTGATTTCCCAGCAACGAACCTGTGCCTTGCAGCATTTGTAGCAACTAATGATGCGTAATTAATTAGGTTCAAAAATGGAGTTTCCAGCAATTGCACCACCTAAAAATAATAATAAAAAAAAGAAATAAGATACACGTGGCCTTTAAATATAAACTAGGGCGAGATTAGGCACCATACAATTACTCTAACTGCAACAAGGATCTATAGAAGTTCTACGCAACAAGTTCAACGAAAAAAAAAGGCTTATTGGTACTTACAGCAACTGGCCCTTCCACTCTCACCATTGGTACCTTCGGGAAAACAACCGAGCCCTCTGAGATAGCATACACTTCAACATCAGTACAGTCGATACCTCTAAGATAATTGTAGAATCCCTCCTATACCAATAAAAATATGATTAGAAAACCTTTAAATTGGATTAAAAAAAGAAAAAAATATAACTGCATCTTGCAGTAAAATTAGATGACGCTCGAGAATTGATAAATATTAAAAGTTGGCAATTGGCATAGCAAATATCATCTACAATTAAAAGGTGTACTGTATCCAAAATCATTGCTACTATCTACATAGCATTTATTTCTATAAAAAAAAAAATTGCTAGAGTGAGTGCTATTTCATGAACAAAAATCAGGATGTCTGTTGTTACCACCAGTAAACAAACCGGTTACCTCGCATGAAGAAGGTAAAGACTGGCGGACAAAGGAGATCTCGTCTTCGGATAATCTAAAATTAGCAATCAATTTTATGCACTCTTCTAAACCAGCAAAAATCGTATATTCACCACCAAAGGGATTCCTCCGAAAATACAAATCAAATCTGTATCAAAAATAATTAACAAATAGAGAACAAATATAAGATGCCAATTATGAAATGCACACTTCAAGACACGAGAACAGCCATGAAAATCACTCGCAAAACGTACGTATGTATTGAAAAGACACGTCCTTTGATAATTTCGAAAGAAAAATAAAAAAAACCGAGACCCTTTACTTAGTTTTTCAAATATCATTCATTTATGATAGAAAATTCAAAAGAGTTTCGACCAGAAACCCAGGTAAGGGTAAGAGCAAGAAAAGATGAACACACGTATAAAAAGCATTATTAAAATCACCACAATTAAATCATTAAATATATATATATATATGTATTAAAAAAAGACTCTGGTTTTGATTGCCGAGAAAGACGAACGATTAAAATATTATGATAAGTATTTATTTTCTCGGGAGCCAAACAGGAGCGGATTCCAGAAAGGAGGGAAATACAGAGGAGGACTCACACGGCGCGGTCGTTGTGCTTGCCGGCTTTCCAATAAGCGTAAGCCATGGTGAACTGATAGAGATCCGTGAGAAGAGGCGTGACCATGGGGTTGGTCGGACCGGCCATCACCCGACCAGGAAGTTCGCCATTGGGGCCGTTCGCCTTCGCCTCCTCCATTGTCGCGTCAAATTCCTTAGGGCTTTTCTCTCCTCCTCTTCTTCTTCTTCGTCAAGTTCGCTCCCTTCTCATGTATCTCCTTCACATATCAACATATATATATATATATAGTTATACACACATACACGGGAAGTCTGAAAGAAAGCGTGCGGCTTACGAGGAACAAGAATTCTTTTTTTTTTTTTGGCTTTTTTTGGGGGTGGAAGGACGAGGACTATGAATAGAATAACGAAAACGGCAAACAAACAAACAGGAAAAATAGTGGAATTGTAATGGAAAGTTTGTTAGGATGAGCTTGCACTCCAAGAGGAGAGAGCGAGAGAGAGGTGTTGTGGCTGACAGAGAGAGAGAGACGCCGTTAGAACCTATGAATATGACAAAGGGGGCTTTTGAGTTTTTTTTTTTTTTTTTTTTTTTTAAATCAAAATTTAGTCCCTTTATTATTATCCTTAAAAAAAAAAAATAATTCCTTTATTTAAAATTTTACTTTAAACATCGAATCGCACACTCTATTTCATTAAAGTCTTTTGATTTTTTTTATATATTGTATTTAAATATACCTCAATTTTATGTAGAAAAAAAAAATAGACACCTTAATTTGAACCTTTACGCACTCTTATATTAGTTATCTTTTTTCTTTTTTTTTTTTTTTCTATGTTTACTTTTATTAATATATTATTTACTTTTATCACACACACTTATATTATTTATTCTTATCAAAAGCATCACATATCGTCTCTTATCAATACTCATTAAAATAAATTGTATCCAGATATTGATTTAAGTCAGGATGACGATCCACCAATCTTGAAGGAACCGCTTTCTTATACTTATGTTTATTTCCGCTCAACTCTCAAACTCTTATACATAGAAAATGAGACTCACTTTTTTTTACTGCGAATTTATATATTATATAAGCTGTTTTCTATCACTCATATATTAACATATATTCATTACATTAAAGTATAATACAAAATAAATAAATATGTGATTCAAAATCATATAAATAGTTAATACTATTTAAAATATTCACAGTCAATTGTTTATTTAAAATGTCTTCAAATATTTTTATGGGACGTGTTGTAGAATGCTAGGGAAAAAAAAATATTTTATTATATTATAACATGTATGTCATTAGCGTTAATAGTGACATTAAAAAAAAAAAAACCAATTTAAAGTCGACTTTAGACCAATCCAAAGAATACAAGACAAATAATTAAAAAAAAAAAGACCATATAGAATGTCTAAATCTTTATCATATAGAATTTTTATCTTTAGTCATTAGCAATATAAAAAAGTAAATCGTTCTTTTTGTCTTATCATCCTTATGCATCAAATGATGGATTTTTTTTTTCATTTACTTTGCTTTGTTTGTCAAAATAATTTTTTAAAATTTTATTTATTTATTTATTATTTTAACATTTATTATTTTCTTTGTTTGTCTGTCCTGTACAGCACACGCGCACGAGCCATTAACAGTAAAATAGAGACTAAAGTTAGGAAGGATAGAATAATATAGAAAGGCATTTAAAAATAAAAATTTATAATGATAAAAGATGAGTAAAGTGGTCGAATTAGATATACGGTATCTTTTTATTTTTGCATTGCCACCTCTCAATTTTTTTTAAAAATAAAAATATTTGAAATCAAGGAGATTTATACTCTATAATACTTTTTGATAAAAATTAGATTCGGAGAATTAAGAATGCTTCCATCATGAATAATTGTCTCTTTAGCGGCGTCCCCCCCTCCCCCAAGAACAAAAAATATATATGGTTCAAAGATTGTAAATTGTATTTTGGAAAAAAAAAAAAAAAAAAAAAGGACTGTAAATTGAGTCAAGTATCTAAAAAGAGATCGACTAATGCTAGAGTGAAACAAGAGAAAATAGAGAATTCAATCCAAGATTGACGGTTTTAAAAAGAGCACCATCTTGTGAGGTATGTTGAATTGAATTGAATTACATGGTTTCACACACTTTATTAATACATGATTATTGAATTGAATTACGACGCAAATCAACTCTTATATGTGGATGACATGGATTATCAAATGTTCGAAATGATGAGAAATTGAAAATTTGATATCTTCACTCATTAAAAAAAAAAAAAAAAAAGTCCTTCCACCCATTATACTGCATATAAAAATTATAAAAAATTGAAAGTTCGTGCTTTGTTTACGTCGCGGACTTGTCCTCCTATTTAATGAGAACCATAAAAATTCTCTCTCTAGTTTTTCTCTTTTCCTTAATTTTGGCCATAGGATAGGATTTTTTGTGTGTTTGTGTGTGATTTTTTTTTTTTTTTGTCCCGACTCTTTCTGAAAAATGTTATTTATTAGTTATTCTTCCTGTCAATCCCATTTTTAATCTCCAAATTACAGGTTAACACCTTTTGAATTTTGATTCCTAATTTTGAAACATTTTGGAATTAGTATTAATTCCGCCCAATTGTCATAAGTTAGTATATTGTTTATTTATATGTCAGAAAATGACACAACTTTATACGGTTCTTAGATTTTTTTTTTTTTTTTTTTTGTGGGTCGAGAATTAAACAGATGAATAGAAGGACTAATTGAAAAAAAAATTCCATAGGTTAAATATTCATAAATTATCAAAATGAGAATTGACCAATTATTCTTCTTTTGGTTTGGGTTTTCGAGTCTGGCCCGTCCCCAACGCAATTCAAAAGCCAGGACTAAGGAAAGGACTTGCTCAATTGGTCACGAACCCTTTCATACGCTCATGGTTGGTAAAAGTCCTGTCGTGTAGACCATGCAACACTGAGATGGTCCAACATAGACCTTGATACTTGTTTTCTTCTTTCTTCTTCTTTTTTTTTTTTTTTTTTTTTTTTCATATAAAATGTTAGCGAGACAAACTTGAAGAGAATCAAATTTGCTTTGCCATTTTCGTTGACAAGTTCGATTGAATGTCGACTCAAGAGATTTTTTTGTTTGTATGTTTTAAATTGACATGCTAAAATGAAATTACATGTGCTTCATGATTTCCACAATTTTCTTATCTTTGGGACGAAGGGGAAGAGCAATTAGCTATCTATGCATTTCAAAACGTTCGGCTCTTTTTTGGCTTTTTTGGCCTTTTTTTTCTTTTTGAGTAAAATTTTTTTTGGGGGCAATTTTCATGTATCTATCATAATGGCTCAATTTTATTTATTTTCTTTACGTGGGTAGTAAATGGCTTTTCTTTAAGAAGTTTTCAAATAACCAACAATATTTTATAAATCAGTAAATTAGTTCTTTTTTTTTTTTTAAATAGTTAATCATTAACTGATCATGATTAATCAGTGATTGATCAATATTAATATGTATTCTTACTGATTAATTATGATGAATCACTGATTAACGATTATTTTTTTAAATAAAAAATATCAATAATTTATTTAACTAAGTGTTTAAATACTGCTTATTTATCTAACTTTTTTTTAAAATAAATATAAAGATAAGAGATATATATATATCTATAGTCTTATATTTGGCACCTTTTTGAAACGACGTTTGTAACTTTTTTGAACGTTATTGTAAGAGTCAGTTGATTCTAATATAATATTTTTTTACTGATACATATTCTTTGCACTATTAGTTCTTAGTATCATGTCACATATAATTTTACATATAATTATATGTAAATCAACTTTTTGTAACATGATTTTAAATAGAAAGTTTACATGTAAATCAATTCTTTGTAACATGATTTTAAATAGAAAGTTATCACTGTCGTACCTATCCGACTGTCAAATAAGAAATAATTCTGTTTGGCTCTCAGGTCCAAGTTTAAGTTTTTCATCATAGGTTTTTTTCTTGAATTTTTTTTTTGAAAAATCAACAAAAATAATAACTAGTTTTTGAAAAATCAATCAACTTCAACTAAAAATTCCATTTCAAACTGATGTTCCAAACGGAAGCTAAAAATAATAATAAATAACATAATCAGATTTATGATTACACAACACCAAAAAAAGCTCATCCTCCCCTCTCTTTCTTTCTCTAGCCTAAAACTATGCAATACATATGTTATTAAAAATTAACTGTAAATTTATTATTTACTAAAAAAAATCAAAGATTCACTCGTAAATATATGTCATAATCTATCATTTTTTAAAATACCTGCTATAAATTTCAAAATTATCTATAAAATAAATTTTCTAATTGTTACAATTTGTCTAAAAATATCTACCATTTCTTTTTATTGTCCAACTGATAAAATTTTCTGACTCGATCATTGAATGTAAACCACTTCGAGCTTATAGTGCTTACAAACATACAAAAACTACCGTGAATGGTTTCTTTGTCTTTTGTGTTGTGTGTGTATGAGAATTTTGCATTGTTGTCCCAATCTTGCCGTGAACTACAACGCGAATATGCCCAAAATCACAACCGTTTTCTTGCATTGAACAATGAAAACCCCCAAAACACCAAAACCACTTACCACAAGTCATGTCATGACATAAGATGTACTCAGTAGTTTTTTTGTGTTTGGTTTTCCGGATTTTGTCTTGTTGATGCCGAAAAGGCCTCTGGCCGCAACACCCAATTTGGTCGGGTGGTCCGGTCAGGACGGGTCAGTCACTCCGCCGTCGATCACCTGCAAAAAGGGAGGTACTTCGGAATGATGGGGACACCGGTGTGGTGTTTGCCGCAGGCACTCCGATGCTTAAGTCAGCAAGGATACTGATGAGCATAGGAGAGGCAGAGATTTGGCAAGGCAAAAATGACCATACCTGAGTTTATGAGCTTTTTCTCTATTTATAGGCGTCCTCCCCGGGTTCGGGTGTTCGGGGCAACCCGGTCGGGTCGGCTACCTAGGGCACCCGATGGGTGGCTAGGGTTTAGCCCTGCAGGGGCTACTGGCCCAGTGGATTGGATCCACGTGGGACCTGACTCGACGTAGGGGACAGAAGGGTGGTTGTCGCCGGCTCCTGCAGGGGCAGGTTCTGTCAGAGTATGTGGCAACAGTTGGTGATGTGATGTGCTGTAGAAGTAGGTGGGCGACTCCTGTAGTTGATGGACACAGAGACAAGGTTGGCGTCAGCTGTGAGGTGAGGTGGAATACGGGTCCAGAGGACCTATGCCAGTCTAGGATCTACTACTCGGATTCAGGTGCTCGGAGCATTGCTTTGTCCGAGTATACAGCCCGTTCTAGCGAGACTGAGGGATGTGGTCGGCCGACGCCCGGCTACTCGACCAGTTTTCGAGAAGACATGAACTAACTTCACGTCGCCGAGCATGGGTGGAACTTGTACTTTGTGGTCGGAGCAGATTACGACATCAACATGTCTCAGGACAAAAATGAACCAATCAATCTTTCAACGAGGTTTGTATGCAAAAAATGAACGAGGAGTTGCAAAATCCTCCACTTACATTTATTAAAAAAGAACCCAAAAAAAAAAAAAGAAATTGAAAATTCAGGCTTCAAGGAAAATCATACAAAATAAAAATAATGAGAAACAACTTTTCTGAAGAGGCATGTGAACCCAACAGAAAATTATTTTCATTTGTATATTTTAAAATTCTTTCCTTTTCTAACATGAAGTCTAATCATTTTTCTATTCAAAATCGACAGTTATACTTCTTGGTATATTATTGAATTCCATCAATTTATCCTTGGATTGAAACCCACAACCACCATATGGTTGTCGTTATTGGCACGATCAAATTTAGAACTGTATATTTGTGTACACTAGCAAGACTTTAGCGTGTATAAATTCGGAGTTAATACTGTTCCAACTAGATGAAGTTTGTCCCATTAATGATGTTTGTCTCGTAGCAACTAGTGCTTTAGAAAATGCTATGAATTAACGCCTTGGATTGATTTTTACCCCCAAGAAAAAAAAAAAAAACTATTGTAAAAACTATAATAACATGTCATCATAATGTAATTATTTACTTATTTATTTATTTTAAATTACTGATTATATCTTTTAATTATCATTTAGCTTCTATATGGATCATTGGTTGAAGTTGAAACTTTTAAATTGAAATTTATTGACTTTTCAAAAAACTAATTATAATTTTTGTTGATTTTTCAGAAAAAAAGATAAAAATCCAGCTGAAAAATTACGTTAAACCTGTAAACCAAACAAAACATTAGTATCTATAGTGATACCGTTGGTTACCATCTGGTATCCAACGTGATACCGATCGGTAACCATCACCTCCGACGGAAAACTGAATTGTTACCGAATGATTATTGACTGGCAATCACTTTCAACGGGATATCAGATGGTTACAGACCGGTAATTGCCACCTCTGACAAGATACCAAATAGTTAGCAAATGACAGTTGGATGGTTACCGATCGATAAACGCCACCATCGATGGGGTGCCGGATGGTTACCAGTGTAGTTACCGAAAGGTTAAAAATTATTTTTAATTTTTTCTTTAGTGTCTTCCGATAAAATTTTGCTGTGAACTTAAACCAACTCGAGGTTGTAGTGATCTCAAACATATCAAAACCACAGCAATTGTCTTTTGTATTGTATGTGTACGAGAATGTTGCATTGTTGTCGCAATCTTGCTGTGAACTACAACGCGAATATGCCCAAATCTACAACTGTTTTCTTGCATAGAACAATGAAAACCTTCGAACACCAAAACCACTTACGACAAGTCATGTCATGACATGTCCTCGATAGTTTTTTGTGTTTAGTTTCCTCTGTGATTTTGTCGCGAAGAGAAAAATGAACCATCCAATCTTTCGACGAGGAAAACAGTGAAAAACTGCACGGTTTGCACGCCGAAGAAAAAGACTAAGGGCTTGTTCGGAACATAGGTTGGAGTTAGAATTTTGAAGATATGTGTTGAAAATGTGTTTTTGGTTGGAATATAACTTGAAAATAAAATGTGATCTTTAAAAAGAGAAAATTTGAAATGTGTTAGAAAAAATAAGCAACATGAATCTTACTTTATTCCTTTTGTCTTTGTAAATGTTTAAAGACAAGAATCATCTCATTTCAACTTGAAATAAGAAAGTTGTAAACTTTTAAATTTTGGTTTTATAGAAATGGACGAGAAAGAAAGAGAGACGTGAGATTTGTATAGTAGCTAATTAAAGTTGGCGTTTTTGAAAACTTAGAAAATTTATGTTGAAATCTCATTTCAAACGGGCCTAAATAAAAAGAAAAAATCACCCGCTCAGACTTATAAAAAAGTAACATAAAAATAAAAATAAAGAAATTCAAAATCCAATCTCAAAGGTAAACCAAGTAAAAATAATAATAATAATAAGACAGAGAATAAAAAGTTGTTTTTATTTTATACACTTGAAACATTTTTTTTTTTTTTTCTGAATACGAAATTTATAATTTTTTTTTTAAAGAATCAATGAGTATGTCCTTTTCATATTATTGCGTTCTGTCAATTAATTTCAATATTGTGAAATCTTATTCTCCATTATTTTCTGGAAAGAAAAGGACTAAAACTTGTCAACAGGTTGTCATTATTCGTGGGATCAACTTTAGAGCTGTATACTTGTGTACACCAGCATGACTTTGGTGTGTATGTACTGTTCGGAGTTCATATTGTTCTAACGACATGGAGTTTGACCCATTTATGATGTTTGTCACGTAGCAACTAGTGCGACGTACCAATTTCACTATTTTAAGTTGTGTTACTCATGCTATAGTCTCCCTATTTCATGCCGGTCTTGGGGCTTTTCGGAGTCCCAAAACACTACTGAATTACGTTGTTGTTTTTACTTCTTCAGAGAAATCAGAGCCACATTTTCCCCTAATTCTATGCGTGGATAATTATAGTTATCCATTGGTCCCCAATTTATTGGGGCCAAATCGCTATGAGGAAGTTGTTCTACAAAGAGTTAAATTGCGTTTGGAAGGAAATTTTGTCATAATCTTCTCATCCAATAGAATAGGATCAATTCAATGTGATGGGCTATGAGCTCCTCCTAACTCGCACCACACAAGGGTGGCCCCATAGATACAAATGGAGCCCGTTTGTATTTCATGTCGAGTCTTGAGCTTTTTGGAATCCCAAAGCATTAACGAATTAAGCTGTTGCTTTTACTCAACTTTTTCACAGGAACATAGCCATATTTCCCCCTAATTATTTATGTGTGGATAATCACAACTATCCGTTGGTCCCCAATTTATTGTGGTCACATCTCATGAGGAAATTGTACTACAAAGAATTAAATTGTGTTTAGAGGGAAATTTTGTTCAAACTTCTTATCCAAAAATAGAAGATCAATGCGAGTGTGATTGATTGCTAAGGTGTTTGAGAACTCAACGAGCTTAGAAAAGTCGTCCCAAACTCAAAAATTATTACTCAATACCAAAGAGAAAAGAAACAATCCATTTCATTATTAGTCCATTAAATTTCCTTTACTGACTTTGTAAGTAAACGCATAATTAGATTGAAAAGGAAATTATTACTCCTTATTCTTGATTTCTTTTTCATGCGAAGTGAACACGCCTTGAAAGTAATTTGAGTGTTGAAAAGGGGTGCAAGGACAATGACGACTTTCGACTTAAACAGTTAGCAGAGCACACTAGATTGAGATCCTAGCACAGAGCACACAGACTACCTAGCAATCAACTGAACAAGCAAGGCACTAGTGCAGGATGTGATTAGTATTTTGTAGAATGCAGTCACAGTGTAGACTATGCAAGAAATATAACTAGCAAAATGCACCAGGAAATATACAATGTATCGAATTAGTAAGAGCACATGATATATAACGACCCATGCCTTTTTTTAGTATGATATTATCCGCTTTGGACTTCGTGCCTTTACAGTTTTGCTCTTAAGTTCATCCTAAAAGATCTCATACCATTAAGATGTGGTCTCTTTACTTGTGAACCATCACTTATATTAATTCCCAAGCGATGTAGGACTACACAGCTTACCCTTTCTTTATAAGAACTGATGATTGTCACAATGACACGAGGCTCAAAGCGGACAATATCATATCAAAAGGAGACATGGGTTGTTACAAATGGTATCAAAGCCCATACCCAACTGAAAGTGTGGCCAACGAGGACATTGGGCTCTAAAAGTAGGGGTGATTGTGACAGTCATTAGTCCCTAAAGGAAAAAAAATAAGCTACAGGAAAAATGATAAGTTGTGCAAGTCCCACATCGTTTAGAGATAGATATATGTGATGATTCATAAGTAAAAAAAACCACTTCCTAATGGTATGAGGTCTTTTAGGGTGAGCTCAAAAGCAAAACCGTGCGGATACGGGACCCAAAGCGGACAATATTACACCAAAAAGAAGCACAAGTCGTTACATGATCATCTAATGACTTAAAAGATTAATCGAGGATTGAGATTAATTAGACCGTTATGGATTGGCCGTCAAGATTAGATTTAATCCTAGAACTCCTGCAACTTCCTGAGTATACAAATAGGAGGAAAGGCAAGGGAAAATGGTATGCTTTTCCTGTCTTGAAAGTCCGAGGGAGGTGATTTTGTATCCTGATAGTCGTTAAAATGGAATTCAACAATTTTACTAGAGCATTTTTCCAATCCCTATGCCGGGAAATAGCATTAAGGAGTAAGAAAAACAAACTTCGGAGAATAAACACCAGAATGTTCTTATAGAGTACCGATAATCATCATAGAATAGATTTTCACAAGTATCAAACCTGTTGTAGACAACAATGGTTTTATGTTCTAGTAGATACAACAGATAATTATAGATGTGGCCAGTAAACTGAAAAGGGGAAAAAAAAAAGGGGGGGGAAAAAAAAGGAAAAAAAGTAGTCATATTTACTTTCTACTTAGCCAGATGCTCATCAAGCATTCAAAACAACGGCTCTACCAAATTGTTGTTCAACTTAGAGGCATATGCAATATTCCCTAAGCTATGATTTGCAGAAGTTGGCAAGTGTAGCCTCACCAGATACAAAAAGTCAAGAGTTGCGGAAGTCCAAAATACCTTCATAGGTTTGCTCTTTCGATCTTGATGTCGTCCTTCGGGGCACTTCTTCCTGTCCTCATGCTGGTAGACTCAAAATAAAACCAATATCATATATGCACATCAAAATAAGAGCAAGAGTTAGTTTTTTGATAGCACTAATGAATAAATTATTCCAAAGACAGCACTGGTTTTTGATTCTTTTCTTTTATGTCGTTACCACGTTAGAGGCTTCTAGTTTAGTGCCATAAAAAAATAACCTAAAACAATGAGATGCTAAAAGAGCATACGCATATTTACCCGTTCAAGTGAGACGGAACTATTAGGCTTTGCTCTATAGCCTTTAGCAGCCCACTTTGTGACCAGTCTCCTTCTGTGATGCATGCCTCTAAGAAGTTGTCGCCCTTAATATCAGATGCTTGTCTATTGAAAACAGTCAATGCTGCCGCGGTTTCCATTTCGAAGTCTTCGTAACGAGACAGATATAGTGTTAGGCATGAAAATATGCAATCTCAATTCCTTGTAGGGAATTATGTTTCAGAAATATGATTGCTAGATGATATGAAACACATAACATAAAGAACAAGGCCTGGAAACACACCTGAAGGACTTGTCTCCGGGCAATTTATATTTGTTTCCCGATTCTTCATTGTGTCTTCCTTGCAAATCCCCTGTACATGAAAATAACCTAAATTAGTAGTTATAAGTTTGCATAATTCAATTCATGAGAATCGTAGAATAAGTTTACCTGAGCAGATACTTGCAACTGAAAGGCTCCGGGTGGAGCCGGGATTGGCGAATCCAACCCAAGGGTGGTTTCTGAGTTGATTATGTTTAACATGTTCGGTACTAGTTGCAGGTTTGACGAAGTGCATTGGTTAGGCATAGCAAAAACAGTTTGGGTTGAGGTTTCTTGATTCAATGGAAATGTGGCTGACATGTTTGGATGCAGAGGCTGATTCTCCTCACTGAAGTCCATTCTCATCTGCGAGAGCTGGGCGGGCTGCAGTCCTCCAGGTACGCTTATGGGATGCAAACTTAGTCCATTTCTCATTGCTAACATCTGGGATATGTGAATCACAACGTAAGAAGTCAATATCAAACTTGACATTATCTGTCTTACTCTTCGGTGTTATAACTTCTCAAGACATATTGAATTTTAAAGGTAGGATCACTATAGTTAATTACCCAAATGCCATATACTAATTTCCGTTCTCACGAGGTAAACCGTAAAAACACCCGGAGAAAATTAAACATGGAGTCGTAATGAGATGAGATACAATCTAGCAACAATCAATTCCATATAATGACCTTGTCATATCAATCTCTACATATATAACAGCCAATTCGTTAAAGGGTTACTAAACGAGGTCTCTTCACAGGCATACACGTAACCTTTTCTCTAGCCTATAGATTACATAAATAAACTACTGTGGTTTTAGAGGGTTCTTGTAAGTTGTACCTTTCTTTCCATGTGCACTTGTTCTTCGGCTCGTTTGCTATTTGAGCCCATCATCACAAGCATTTAATCAAAGTTGCATCAATGAGCTAGGCTCTTCCTTGGAGTGCAGTTTACCATGCAAGTTGTGTATGTAGTAAAGGCTTTATTCTATTAAACATGAATGCCTTCAACAATCTTTTTATTCTTCTGCTATCGATAATCTTAACCGATTACTGAACTATATTACGGAACTTGTACGAGAATAGAGACTAAACTATAGGGTCGTGAGAATGTAACAGAATACTAGGAACAAAATTATGTCCTTGTAATTAAATAATCTACCACCCCTTTGCAATCAGCATGAGATTTGTTCAGTAAAGATTGAAGACAGGCATTCTTGGGCCATCTCCAATAGACGCTCTGCTACATGCGGATGGTCATTCGTAAACTGTTATTTTGCAAGTACCAAAGTTTCTGAAATGAAGTGCAAGGCGAGCGTGGTTCCATGAAATGGTACAGATTGTATTGGTTCGATAGAAGGAACAACAGGAACTGCAAGGAGGTAAGTGGGGAGAGACTAGAGAGGATGTACTTGCAAACGAAAGCGAGCTTTCCTAGAGTTTATACACAGACTATGTCATAAAGGAGGAAGTTTCACCAACAGCATGGCACAATCACAAAAAGGACACTAGAGGAAATGATTCATAAAGGCATTTTAACTATAGAAACATTCAGTTGGTTTCAAACAGCAGGGAATCCTCTAATACCCATGTTGGAGTGATCACAAGTCCAAATCATCTAACATTAATTGTTTTTAGTTCTTTCATGACAGTTACACAGAACCAAGGCACAACTCAAGAGAAAGAGCGAAAAAGAAAAGATCACTCAAAATAGGCTAAAAACAGACCTGTACTTGGAGTTGAAGCTGCTTGAGGTACTCAATGGCTTCATCCAACATTGAAGCCTTGTCTGTCTGTTTAACAAAGATGACATATATATGTATATGTGTATATATATAATCAGTACCAAGTTGACACATAAAAGTTGTAAAAAAGTACCTTATCTAGCACATCTGGATGAAGTCAAGATATCTTAAAGTTTACCTTATTAGAATTTGGAATCAGATTCTGCAATGCCTTCATTTTCTCATTAATCCTACTCCTCCTCCTCTGCCCCACAAAAAAAAAAAAAAAAAAAAAAAAACAATTCCATAAATTAAAACCCAAAAACACAAACTTTAAATGAAAATTAAAGGAGAAAAAAAAAATAAAAAAAAAAACCTTTTCAGATAAGTTATGAACTTCTGCAGCTCGGCTTCTCTTTGAGGATGTTCGAGCATTCACAGTCTTTGCAGGAACCTCCTCAGCCAATGCTTCGAGTTCGTGACCCTCCTACACACAAATTTGAGTTTAATGAACTCTAAAAATAATAACTTTTTGTGTTAAAAAAAAAAAAAAGCACAAATCATAGAATAGATCAGTAGTAGTAGTAGTCAAAAGTTTTAATCGTGTCTTACTTTTTTTTTTTTTCCACCACTTTCCCAGCAACCAAACAGAGAAGGAAACATACCCAATCAATGACATTATCATTAATTTATTACCTCGCTCTCGCAATCGTACTCGTCGTTCTCATTCTCACTCGCGCCCCCGACAGAAGACGACGACACGTTAGCCGCTGTCGTACTCGCCAGCAAATACCCGCCCGTGGAATCAACGGCCGAGATCCCGTCCCCGACGAGCTGCTTCCGGCACAGACGGCTCAGATTCTCCGGCGGCGACGAGCGCACCAGAATCTGCTGCAGAAAAAGCGAGATTTCGTCCGTCACCGAAGAAGAAGAACAAGCCACTGAAGCCGAAGCCGAAGGTGTAGAAGAAGTAAACTTGTCATAAAAATCATCCATTTCTCAGTGTTTTTGTTTTCTTTTCTCTGCAACAACTCTGATTTTCCTTTCCTTTCTTTTCTTTTCTTGATTTCGTTTGTTTCTCTTTCTCTCTCTAGAAAGTCGTTTGTTTTCGAGCGTAACAATGATAAAACAAGTTCCGTTTTCTTTTTCCTCTGTTTTCTTCAAAAAGCCACCATTGCATTTATAAGCGAGAAAGCAGAGAGTGTTTCTTTTCTTTGTCGTATTGTTTTTTAAAAGCGAGCGTGTGGAACACGCGGCGAGGGGGGGAGCGAGTGGGCGATAGTGAAAGCTGAAACCTTTCGAGTTTTCAATTTTTTTTCGACCGTGAGCTGGAGTGAGAATCTGACAGCGGGTCTCTGATTGGCTGATTTGGGGCTGTGAAAAGAGATTAATGTGACAGGCGAGGTGACAGTAACAAAAATATATGCGATTCGGGGGGCTTTTTGCACGTGAGGCTCCACTTAGGCTTAGCGTTTTTTTTTTTTTTTTAGGTTGTTGTAATTAAGATTTTAATAATTCTGACACTTCCTCCGTAATCCGTACCTCTGGGTTTGTTTTGTTTTTTATTTTTATTTTGTCTGTCATTATATCCGTACAGCATAAGAACTTCTTTCTTCTATCTTATGATTCTATTAATTCCTTCTTGTTAGGGTTTGCTTGTTTGTTTGTTTTTTTTTTTTAAACCCAAATTAAACATATTGTTTGTCTATAGCTTTTACTATAAAACTTCTTATTTTGCGTTATTATTACAAACTGATTTTTAAGTGTTCGATTGATTTATGAGTGTTGTGCAGTACAAAATTGGTTTGGTCTAAATTGTACCATTGAAAAATTAATCCAAAAATTAATAAAGTTTGGTTTTTATCAATAGTTTAAAATAAGAAATCCTATCATAATAATTTCTCCTTTTTTTTTTTTTTTTCGTTTTTTGGCTTTGGGACTGTGGAAGAATGATAGGTGTTGGTCGGTGAATTAAATACAGAAACAATTTGATTTGGTACTTGAAAAAGTATCTTGTAAGCATTTTGATCGTTGAAAGAATAAATTTGATTGTTCATTGTCACAGTGTAAGAAAAAGTGGATACAATTAAAAGGGGAATCGATTTCAAATATCATATTGTCTTCAATGATAATAAAATAATACATGTCAATCCTTTTTAATAGAAAAAAAAAGGAATAAACTTTAGAAATTTGCGTATGTTTATTTTAGTTCGGAGTTGGCTTTGCTCGTCAAAATAAATTCCATCTCGCGAAGCATACTATATTTATATGTAATATGACACTTCATTTGGCTGATGAATTATCCCTTTTAATCGCACACTTTAATGTGCTCAATTGGATGACCATAAAATTTTCTGGAAATAGTGCTAGGAGCTCTAATTTGAATTCTAATTTTTTTTAGTATCAATTTTTAATATATCATCATTATTTTAAAATAGATGTATGCATGTAATTTATTTTATTTGATGTGTATCTTTTAAAATCTCTCTCTCTCTTTTTTTTTTTTTTTTGATAAACAGTATATTAAAATCTATCAATAAAAGAGTCATGTTTTTTAAGGAAAA
The DNA here is from genome assembly GCA_008635985.1 of Ficus erecta. Taxonomy (NCBI): domain Eukaryota; kingdom Viridiplantae; phylum Streptophyta; class Magnoliopsida; order Rosales; family Moraceae; genus Ficus; species Ficus erecta. The sequence continues at coordinate 1,418,319 of BKCH01000050.1, forward strand.
ATTAAAAGTATTTAATCACATGAAAATTTAGAATTATAGTTGGTGTATGATAGAAAAAAAGAAAAAAAAAATCAAGTATAATGATAACAAAATGGGCGATTGCGTAGCCAAGGACCTCAATTGTCGGAACTAGATATGAAAAGAATAAAAAGTTTGGCTTAGGGAAAGAGAAAAGGTTAAAGAAGATTCTTTGTCTAAAGATTAACAATTCGGCAAAGTATTCAACCAAAAAAAAAAAAAAAAAAAATCTGGCAAGTACAAGTTTGTGATAGACAAAAAGCCCATTCGTAAGAGCATGACGTGATATTTCAATGAGAGACAGGGAGAGAGGTAAAAGCGAATAAATACGTCTATGCCTGTGCTATATGTTTGATTCTCAACTGAATTTAAATTCTTTATCTTAATTTTTATTTTTTTTAAATCAATAAAAATTATAATTAATTTTTAAAAAATGGATCAAATTCAATCTAAAAATTTCATTTCAAATCTTTATTCCAAAAGTACCATAACTATACTCAATTGTCTCCATTCAGTTTAGCAAGACACAAATAAATAAATAAATAGAAGAGAAAAGCGAAAAACATTGCCATTCTTATAAGCTTAATAGTTAAGACAAAATGGTGTGATTAACCAAAAAGACAAAATGGTGTGGGACCAAAGTTTTATTCTTAATAATCAATTGTCACTTATTACTTGTTATTAGAATTATGCTAATATATTTTAGTTTTGGAGCCTATAATTATATTCTTCTATTTTTGGCACGAAGTACATGAGTTTTAAATCTTGCTGGAAATTTTTCAAAAAAAAAAAAAAAAGCAAAAAATGGCATGATTGCTACTATAGTCTAATGATAATTACATTTCTAATTTTATTAAAAAATAAATAATTCAAATCTTCATCTTTAATTTCAGGAAAAAGAAAAAAATCAGATGAGAGATCTTTTGTATGAATACAAGTACAAGTAAATAATGTTTAGGGAAAAAAATAAATACTAATAATTATCAATAAAAATATTTTTTGGAACAGAAATTCAAACAAAGAAAATACTAGTGACGAGAAGGTGGTCCAGAGGACCACATAACTTGCTCTCTTTCTTATGGCAGTCATGTCCGATCCAACCATATACAACTATTTTAGTACACGCACGAGCAAGGACGTATATATTTCTCACAAGGTAGATCGACTATAAAAAATTTCTGAAAAAGGAATCAAATGAACTTATAAGTAGACTCTAATAAATTATAACTAGATATAATTATCTTTTTAACAATTCTCAAGAAAAAAAAAAATAGCAAAAAATTAAGTTTTTTTTAATTAATTCCTAAAAAACTCTCTCTCTCTCTCTCTCTCTCTCTTATTTATTGTTTGGATCGCATGTATATTTTTGAAAAGAAAAAATTTCATTCCATTTTTATTTGAAATGATAAAGCAATTTCATTTTGAGAATAAGATAACATTTAGATATATGAAAAATTTTCCTTATTGAAAACAAAAAATTGTTTGAAATAAAAAGAAATAGTGTGAAAAATAATGCATTGAATGAATAATTTAAAAGTATTCTTTTTATTTTAAAAAAGATATTATATAAAGTAAGTTTGAAAATGAAATAAAGATAAAAAATATTTAAAAAAAATTATTTTTTGTAAATTATTTTTTGAAATTGAACATCTCATTCAAACAACAAATCTGTTTGACTGCTATTGAGCTTTGCATGATCACATATCGAGCTTGTATTGGTCCAATAATGACATGTTTACTTATTAGAAGTAGGGAATGCGAGTGGAGAATGTGAGTTAATCCCTTGTTTACTTGTTCTTTTTTTTTTCCTCCTGGAATAGGAGTGAGAATGGTGGGTCCCACGATAATTTGGAATTGAGAAATGAGATTGACAATCTCATGTCCTCCCTCCGAATTATGACTTTCGTTCCTGCTATTAACATTAAATTATCATTTTATCCTTACTTTATTTGCAAAAAATTGTATTAAAAAATAATAAGAACCTATATAATATATTTTTATTAACTAAATATAATATATTTTTATTAACTTAATATTATATATCTATCCTAATTACTATTAACGTTTGAGTAAATAAATAATTTTTTTTATCATAATATATTATTATGTTTCTATTTTTATATTTTTTTTATACTTTACTTATTTAAATTCATTTTTTACTCTTTTTAAATTAAAAATTACACAATTTAATTTTATTACCTTAATATCATAATGATTATTTTACTTTTGATTAATTGCATGATAATAAATAAAAAAAATTAATTATTTTTTTAATTTTTGAAAACACAATAAATAAATGGGTATACAAGTAAATTTACAACAACAAACTCTGACTCCTGTTCTAAGTAAACGCATGAATGAAATTACAATAATTATGATTCCGATTCATATAACCCAAGTAAACAGCTTAATCTGACTCTCACTCTGATTCATATTTACTCTGATTATGCACAAGTAAATATGTCACAAATCTCGTATCCTTGACCCGCCCGCCCGACCCCCAAGTGTCTTCCCTACGCGCGGGACCACTGAAGTCTCCTTGTCCCCATCATCAAACGTCACCCACATCGGATCAATGTCCACACACACGGCAAGCAATATAAGCCTCCGTCGAAGGGCCCCACATATGTATATGATTAGGACTTGTCGATAAAGATAAGATGATTATTCATTTTTTGGGAATTAGCACCCTGATTCATCTGATCTAACGGTTATTGACCCCAATGTGAGGTCAATTATAACTTGATTTAATTGGTCAGGTCTTGAAAATTTAGGCAGCGAATACATGTTTCCCGAGATTAGGCCCCACGTGTCGAGCTTTTGTTATGTTTGATGTGATTGTGCAAATCACAAGGATGATCAACGGTTGGGATTTAAAGAGGAGGTACGGTCAACTATACGTAAAGCTCTGTATGAGTACTTTGACTACTTTACTTCGAGAAGTACGATGCACGCGTGTTGATGTGCCATTGGTCCATGTCGTTTTTTGAGAAGGTGGGTCACTTTTGTTCACTGATTTATTTTATATATTTTATTTTTTTTTTATTTTTGCTAATGACCATTTTATTTTTATTTAATTTATTACGTAGGGAAGTAAAAGACTGAGAGGATTTTTGGTGAATGAGTTGGGTTTGAGTTGAGTTGAAATTTTTAAGTTTCAATAGTAATTTTTGTTGACTTTTTAGAAAAGACAAAAAACTTTTTCAAAAAAAATAAAAAAAACTTTTTCAGAAAAAGACAAAAATTTGAGTTCAAATTTGAGCTCCAAACGGAGCCTGAAAATATTTTATAGCATTCCGAGCAATAAAAAGATTTTCTTCCCTCTCTCGTTAAGAATTACGTAGTTCATATTTCTCGTTTAAGGTTAGATTCCGACACACGTTTTTTGATTGATAATTGGATTTTCGATTCTAAAACAGATATTTTGTACTCCATGACGATGTTTTTGGGTGGCAAGGATGGCTTTAATTTGTGGCTAGAGGGAATACATTTTAGCCTCTTTGATTGTGTTGGTTGGCTTATCACCATAAATATTATCCATGCAATTGAGACTTTTTCTCCTTTTAAGTATAGTTGTTTGTTTAAAATAAAAATATTGTTGTTTTCATTATGTAGATATTGCGTTTTGTCGTTATATTTTTGTTTTTATTTTGTAATGACGGTGGTGGTCTCTCACACTCTCGTATTGGTTGTATGTCCAATTCGTTAGAGTTATTTCTATGTAGTATTGGTGGTGACCTTTTGTTTATTGATCTTTTGGTCTCGATCAATTGGAGTTTTCTATCGACTATAGTGGTTTTGTTGAAAAAGCCACATGTCCTCTATAATTGATGTGCATTTTTTATTTCCTGGTGTTAGTGCATGTTTTTGTTTTGTTTGTTCATTTGTTCTTTTTTTTTTTTTTTTTTTCTTTTTTGTTTAAGGAAGAGCACGAAAATATACAAAAGGTTGCTAAGATTTCAATTAAAAATAAAATTTTCGCATAGCAAGGAAATAGGTGACCAGCGCAATATATGTCAGAGATCACGTACTTCATCAGTGCAAAACCAAAATTTTCATCGGTGTAAAATCCTCTCCCTTCCTTTCTACAAACAGAACATTTTCACTCTCATCCTTTTCACTAAAATTATATATATATATATATAAATATATATATATATATCTCTCTCTTCCTCTCTTGAACTTTCTTTATCTCAAAGCCTCTTGCTGGAGCTGTTACTTGATCAAACCACCATCAGAGACACCGTCGTTCTATTGTTGTCATATCTTGTCCTACTGGAGCTTCTAATTTTAGCTAGTTAACTCCCGAGCTTTCTAAATTCTAACAATATTTCCGTTTTGCGAAACTTCTTATTAAATAGTGATAGAAAATCTATAAGCACCTTATATAAAGATATAAAAATATCTCATGTCTATATTCCATGTCCCATGTCTCGACTAAAATTTTCAAATCCAATTCAAATATGCTAATGTAAATCTTACAAATTCAATTTCTCAGATTCAAAAATTCAAGATATAAATAATCAAGATTATTTAAAGTTTTTGAGGCAAATTCTCAAAAATGAAAACTTTAAGAGATAATAGTGAAAAAAAAAAAATTAGTGAAGGAGACCAATATGTCTATTCTTTGGTTTTATGTGTCAAATCAATCAAAGATGCATTGAATAAAAACGTCCCTGCCAAGGACAATGTATATGCTATTATTAAAGGGCAAAAAGAACAAAAAAAAAAAAAAAAAAAAAAAAACGCTATTTGCAAAACTTGGTGGATGAGATGAGGTGTAGGCGGAAAACGACAAGATAGAAGTCGTTTTCTTATCAAAAGATGAAACCGACAAGATTGATGTCAGCATGGGATCATATTAACTACTCTTATTGCAATGTACTAATAAGTATCAGAATTTTTTGTTTTGTTTTGTTTTTTTTTTGGGTAGAGCAAAGCTTTCAAAAGTACTAACACGCTTTCGTTTTTGTGACAAGAATACAAATATGTTGTTAACCTTTTGTTTAGGAACTAACAAGCTTTCGTTCTTGTGACAAGTATACAAATATGTTGTACTATCAAGATCGATGTTTACAAATTGCTACACACAGTCTTTGTTAAGTAGATAATTGAAAGAGCATGGTGCAAAACACGAGATATAAATCTGGCCTGTGTAGTACAACTTGGCATCATTTTTAATGTCTAATATGGTTAGGTGTATCATGATAATCATGTTGGTGATGGTGTTGTTAGACATTTTTTCGGGGGGTCTTTTTTTCGGTTTTTAGGTTGTGATTGTAATTTCTCTTTTCCCTTTTCCATAGGCATATCTGTATTCTTATTTTATTTTCTATCATTAACAATATAATGGATGAGTAAATAAAGAAGATATTTTAAGTATATTAATATAATCGAGACATCTTGATGCACCTATTAATATTCATTATTATAATTTAGTTAAAAATAAAAAAAATTAACCCCTCATCTGATTGAGTTGATTGCTCATGGCCATTAAGGTAAAGTATAATCACAAGTAGGAAAAATGAAAGGTGAAAAAACTATAAATATATATATTTTTATTATAATTTCAGCCGAGAAGAAAATTACACAAAAATGGAACCTACAATTTAACGTTCTCTTCAAAAGGAGGATCATGCCCATGCCCTATGTATCTATTACTTCTAACAAGACTACATAAAATGATCAACTTTTCCTAAAAAATGAATGAGTATAAGGCAGTACTAACTACTAAGACTAGTTGGTACTTTTTGTTGACGTCTTGCAGTCAATGAAGTACACCGTCCTAGTCTTATGGAAATAATGACATTGTCAGAAAAATCTTGTCCCATAGTTAAGTTTCAAAGCTTTGTTAATTTAAAAAAAAAAAAAAAAAACACATTAACCAAAGTGCAAAAGCCAAAAAAAAAAAAAAAAACACAAAAATCCTCATAAATTATCCCATTTTGTAAAGACTCAAAGATGGCACATAGTTGACTATGATATGGGACATTCTTTTGAACCAGCCATTCTTTGATGCAGCTATAGTGAAACTCATGCCCACATTCCGGTCTCGCTACTTCTTCTCCATCACCATGTTCCTCCTGAAAATGTTTTCAAAAAAAGGGGGGAAAAAGAATTTTTAGAGAATTTATTACTTAAAGTCTGTGTATATATTTAAAAGTGAAAAAACAATCGGGAAAAGATTAATCTGTAAAAGTCTGTGTACATATTTAAAAGTGAAAAAAATAATAGGAAAAATATTAATTTGTTGAGAATTACTTGACAAATGCAACACACTTGTAATTCGTCTCCATGATCTGCTGAAGTTCCTTCGGGGGATTGATATATTCGCTGACTTAGATTTGTCGCAATATATTCTGCGCGTCCCTAATTGGTCCTCTCAACGCCCTTAGTTTCTGAAATCAAGAAGCATTTATATTTAGATTGAAAGAGCCCCAAAACAAATAATAACGGCTTAGGTAGTTGCTGTTTGGCTAGCAAGTAGCATTTACTTTGTAATTAGTTCAATTAGTGTCAATGAATTTATAAAATTGAATAGTCGTAGACGTATTTAATTTGCTGACTGAAATTAACAATATTGGAGACATGTACTTGTTGAACTTCATATGAAATTGCATCCTCATTCTCGGATTCGTCAGAACTCGTCCAATCCGAGTCGATATCATCAAAATGAATCATGTTGTCCTAACAAATACCACAAGTATTAGCATTTATAAATCATGAACATTTAGGAAAAAAAAAATGATATTTCATGTTGGATTTTAAAAACGATTAGCAATTAATTAATCATGCAAACGATAATCAATTTCACAGTTTCCATAAAGCTTTTTACCTCAATTTGAACTGATGGATTCCCACCGCTCCTCATATTCTCCATTCCCAGCTGTCATGCGAAAAAGAGATATAGGAAGCATTAACGCATATGGCATAAAAAGAAAACAAGCATCTTATTTGTTGTGACATAAAATTAAAATGCTTATCAACAGTCCAATGCAAACAGTCAAGTATATAAATATAAGTCTCGATAAGCCAAAACACACACACACACACACACACACACACAAAAGGTCTTGTATTCAGTGAGTGCACAGATACATCCGGGAAATTTATAAACTTGTAACAATTAACTAATTTATATGTAATTATTTATTTAAAATCTTGTAACATAGTATTATTTAAATATTGTTTTAAATGACAAGTATCATGGAATAATATTATATTCAAATTACCTGATTGTTTTAACATCCCATAAAGAAACTTATAAACTTCGTTTTGTAAGGACGTCAGATAGTAACTCATCCATATATATATATATATATATATATTATATATCTATATACAAGACCCTTTGCAACTAAGCCATACACCAAATATGGTTAAATTAGCTCACTAATTAATACTTGCTGAAAAAGGTGAATGACAAATTCAGAATTGAGTGTGGAACTATATGTGTAAAATCAAGGTTTAACAAAAATAACAATAACTTTCAATAATATATAATTACAAAAGGCGAATCAGAACCTAGTTGAATAAGAATATTGAATCCATAATTGACTGTTTGGCAGTTTCTATTGATTGGAAATAAACATAGGTTTTAAAATATTCTCACTTTCTGGTGGAAACGTATCTTTACTATCAAGTTTTTTCTACTTATTCTAATTGAAAATGAAAATTATTTTTGATATTTCTAGCCAAGTAGATGGCTTTAAATATCTCTTGTTCGATAAAGACAAATAATATTGCAAATTTTAGAAGTTTTAATAAGAATGCTGACATATTAATTAGTGGTAACATATTAATTAGTGGTAAGATATTGTATCTATTTGTAAATAGAAATAAATATATATTTATTTTGAGGAAAGTATCTGTGGATATTAAGTTAAAAATTTACTAGATATGTCTCAATTAATTTGAATGTAACTTAGTTTCCTAGATGTGACTCAATTAGATAAGAATGTTTGATAACATATAGTACCCATCTGAATTGAGTAAAATATCTATGGTATAAATATATAAATATTTATATGTATATATATATATATCCAAAAGCATGAATAAATGATCTTATAGTGTGGTTTATTAAAACGGTTTGTTAATTAATGACAAGTTTTCTTTGATTTTCTAACTTTCTTTCTTTGTTTTGTTTGGTAATATTATCACAGTGTATGTTATCAATAACTATTGACTATAAAAGAAAGATATCTGTCTATATTAAGTAAAATATCTATTGATACGTCTAAATTAATGTGTAAATCTTATTATAGTTGGCTAAACATAAATTTTGAATTAACATTTACTCCAAATAGATTATAGATAGATATCTCTCATTAAGATTCTATAGTAAATGGTAGTTTAATAATATTTTATTCCTCTACGAAAGCGAATGATAGATTTCTTTGATTGAAGTACCTTATTTTTTTGGAGATAAATACTGATTTTTTAAAGTTAAAAATCAGGCTAAAAAAGAAGTAAAATAACAAACATTCCAAAGTTGTTTGAGACAGTCCAAATTTAATAGGTGTTGATTTAATCTTAATAATAACTCTTCGAAATAAGAAAACTGAATAGTGTATTAAAAACTTCCAAGTAGCATATGAATTTTTTTTTAAAAATTTTACATCACTAGTAATTAATTTCAAAAGTATGTAAATATACTTCTAAATTTGTCACTGACCGTCTCAACACTTATAAAAAGGCCCTATTCTCAATTGTTTTGAAACCGTGGAGGCACACACAGCCAATGATGGGTGCGACTGATCTAAACTTTCGCTTCTATTTTCAAAACCTATATTGTCCCTCACTATTCAAATCTCTCTTCATTCATTTATGAGACTTTTAGTACCCTTTCATCCTAAATCTTCACCACAGAATACACAAAAACTCTACTTTTCAGTTTGGTCTGGCAAATCTGAATCTAATCGTCAAAGAATTACTCCCCAGTAGGCCGAGAATATCATGTCAATAAAATATCAAAAGAGTATAACCTTCCTAACGTAGTGCTCCAGATCTACTAAAAACATCTCTCGGACTCCTCATTTCTTCCTTATGGCTTAGGGACCCCAAGTCCTTAAAAATACTAGATATGTAATACCATAATAGAAATAGGCGAATGGTTTACCTGGGGCCCGTCGGAGCTAGGCCGACCTGATGGTGGAGGCATGGACAACTCTACATTATTTGGTGCAAAGGGAAGTATAATCTCAAGCCGGCCGGCCAGCAGGGTAAGTGGAGTGACTTGACGATGCTGCACTCTGGTTAGAGTCGTTTCTTCGACCATCCCCGTCCATTTGTTTTTTTAATATTGCTTGTTGTGTTCACGACCGCCTTCAAATTCAAGGAAGACATGAAATCGCCAAATGTGCTAGAAATCAGATTTGGAATGGTTTTTAACATTGTAGACAAAGTCATATATTATGATAAGATTATTTGCAGAAATAAAAAAAAGAAAAAGAAAAAGATGTAGTTGGCTAAATATCCATATGTTAATTCTGGATATCTCTATATAGTAGTATGCTATATATAATTGCAAGGAGAAGAATAAAGGGGAAGGAGTAGAAAGTTTATTCCCTTAATTGATTTAATTTATATGTTATATTCCTAAATTGTTTATTCTGGACCATTGTACGTAGATAGTTTATTCCCTTTATTAATTAAATTTATATGTATTCCTAAATTGTTCGAAGGCAACAATCTTTCCAATTTCGTTTTTTGACAACATCCTACGAATGAAATGACAAGTTTTTATATTTACGTTTGAATGCCTATATATTTTTCTCTCCGGCCCATTCAACAACAGTTTAGATAACTTTTATTAACAAAAAAAAAAAAAAAAAAAAGGTTAACTTTGCCGGTGTATATCTTTTATGATTGTGTATTGATTATATTTCTTACATAACTAAAAAGGAAAAAAAAAATAGCAACAATTCTGGGGCACGTAAATTATAAAAAAGAAAAAGAAATAAACATTGAAAAATTAACTTAAAAACGATAATGGCATAAGATAAGATATATCAGACCTTACAGAAGGTAATTACCTTGGGTTAAGATCGTTTCTCAAACAAGCGGATTGCCCGTCGTCTCTTAAATCTAACGAAGAGTAAGATAAATACTGCACGTAAGTCATTATAAATATACATGAAAATACAATCAATCATGAGTTCGATCACATTTGTCATATTTATTTATATATATTTTTAGGATGACACTTATCCTTTTTTATTTTTATTTTTAAAGGAAACAATTTTGAAAATACTAAGAAGGATTTCCCCTATTAATGTTGTTATAATTAAATTACACACACACGAATTGAAGATATATAACTAAGAACTATTTCATGACCAGCTGAAACTAATAACTAGTGCAATTCAAAATCACTATAAAGATGATTTATTTAGCTCTGAATAAACAAGCATTTATAAATTTCTACCAAAAAAACAAGCAATTGTAAATCTTAGTATATTATTCTAAGAACGACAATGCACTCAAAACCTTGGATAACCAAATAAGGTTTAAAAAAAAAAGGTGATGATTATTGTTAGAAAAACGACAATATATCAAACAAACAAACAATCGTTCAGAATCTGTACCAAAAAAACAAAAAAAAAACTACTATTTTATTTTATTTTATTTATAAATTTATGTTTTACTAGACGCGATATACACTTGCACTACATCATTCATATATATCTATATATATTTATAACACAGTACTCTCAATCCTTCATGTTTACGTATAAATCGTAAAAAAGTGCACACCAAAAGTGACAAAAACATCTTAATGATTTTATTAGAATTTGGTGGAATTGTCATTCCATCCACTGATGGGAGGAGGAAAGACAATTCCAAGCCATTCCATCGTCTTTTTTCAAAATCACCCTTCAAATATTTTTGTTTTGTTTGTATTTGAGTTTAACTTTAACTAAATTATATTTTTTATTTTTTTTAAATCTATAAAATTTATAATAAATTATATTTTTTATTTTTATTTTTATTTTTTTTAAATCTATAAAATTTATAATTAATTTTTGAAAAGTCAGTCAATTTTAACCAACGAACTAAATCAAAGCTTCTTCTTTTGCAGTTTTTTGATGGCCCCACCTCCATCGCCATAGATGCTCTTCAGACAACCTTTCCGACGGTAGTCGTCTAAACGTGGTGACCATCTGCCAACGACACACTCCGGCAAGTCTGCACTAGCCCGTTGACCTCCGTCGCTACCCTCTTGTTGATGGTGCAATATCGATTTGAAAAAAGCCCAGATTTGGACTCCATCTCCGGACAAGCAGCGGAGAATATCCAAGGAAACAGTTGTTGATATCTGTCATGTCGCCGCCGCCGTCGTCCATCCGTTTGAGTCATAGCTTCGTCGGTCTCCTCTCCGGAACTAGAAATCTCCTCACAGCGGCTGCCCATCCACCGGAATCGCAGCAGATCTGTCACTCTCCTCCCTAGATCCGGCGCTCTCCTCGCCGTCGTTGTCCAGCCCAATTCTCTCCCAAACCCAACTCCGCCCACAGAGCAGATCTCCCTCAAATTGTCTCCCTCCAACGCCTCCTCCATTGCCAGTGCTGAGCTCCTCCCAGATCCGTTGCCAACTCCTCCATCGTCTTCTAGAGCCATGGCCTGCTCCATGTTCCTGGGCACTCATACATTTGTCGTTTTTTCTTTTAAATCAGCAAAGGCATTTGTCGTTTTTCACTTACCATTAGCTGAGTATATTCGTTTGGTAAATATGAAGAACAAAAAATTAATAAATAATGTGTGAAGAGTGAGGGTATTTTTGTCAAACTAAAAATTATCTTTATTCATTCGATAGTATTTATCAAATAATAACCAAACAAAGGCATCAACTTTCCTTTCCATTCTATTCCATTGCCATTACCATTCACATTATCATTACCATTCCGACCTTGCAACCGAACGTGGCCTTAGTTCTTGAGATCAAGAAACACTTATATTTGGATCGAAAGACCTCCAAAACAAAATAATAACAACCGTGGTAGTTTCTGTTTGGCTAGTTAATAGCATTCACTTTGTAAATATCGTATAAAATAAATATCTAAATTCATCACTGACTGTTTCAACTCCTATTAAAAGGCCTTACTACCAATTTAAGCGATCGCTTCTATTTGAAAACCTATTTTTCGTTACTATTCAAATCTATTTTCATTAATTTCAAAACAATTTATTTTCCTTTCATCCTAAAATCCTTACCACAACATGCACAACAAATATATGTATATATTTTTCAGTTTGATTCTTCAAATTCGAATATGATTCGTCAAAAAATTACTTGCAGTAGACCGAGAATATCATGTCAATGAAAGATCCAAAGTATATAGCCTTCTTAATGTAGCACCCCTTCGACTACTCATTTCTTCCCTACAGCTTAGACCACAAGTTCCTAAAAATACTATCTATGCCATAACGGAAACAGGAGATGTGGTGGGACTCGTTGGATCTAGGCCAATCCGTTGGTGGAGGCACAGATGATTCCACAATGTTTGGTGCAAATGGGAGGAGAATCTCAAGCCGACCTATATGATTCCGAGGAAGTTGGAGCCTGAACTATGTCGGGATTGATCTCATTTTTAGATTCTAGATGGTTGGAGTTGTTTCTTCTGCCGTCTTTGTTCACTTTTTTAAAACTATATGTATGTCAAGTGTAACGACCCATGCCTCATTTCGGTATGAAATTGTCTGTTTTCGGCCTCATGCCTATGTGATTTTGCTCCTGGGCTTAACCTAAAAGGTCTCATACTATTAAGAGGTTGTCTATTTACTAATGAACCTTCAATATACCCATTCCAAAACGATACGAGACTGTACAGCTTACTCTTTTCCTTGTATAGACTGATGATTGTTACAATTACCCCTCATTTTGGGGGCCCAACGTCCTTGTTGGCCACATTTACAGTTGAGTATAGGCTCTGATACCATTTGTAACGACCCGTGCCTCACTTTGATATGCTATTGTCTGCTTTGAGTCTCGTATTCATACGGTTTTATTCTTGGGCTCATCCCAAAAAACCTCATATTATTAAAAGATGGTCTCTTTATTTATGAACTATCACATATATCCATTTTCAAATAATGTGGGACTACACAGCTTATCCTTTCTATTTGTTAGGACTGATGACTGTCATATCAACTCTGCATCCACCTTCAAATTAAAAGAAGACTTGAAAATCACCAAATGAGAATGAAGTAAAATTTGGAATGATTTTTAGATTACGTTTGGTAACAAAGTTTAACTCCAACTAAACTGTACTTTTTCATCTAAATTTTTGTTTTTTTTTCTGAAAAGTTAACAAAGTTTATAACTACTTTTTAAAAAGTCAACTTAACTCAAACTTAAAAATTTTAACTCAACTCAACTCAAACTCAACTCATTCACCAAACAGACCCTTAGATTTATGTATAAGTTATTTGGAGAAATTAAAAAAAATGTAATAGGTTAGATATATATCTATATGTGTTAATTCTGAATATCTTTATAATTAGTATGTTTTATTCTTCGAATGCAAAATTCTTTCCGGTTGTAACTACATCCTTCGTATGAAATGACAAGTTTTTGTGTCATCATTTGAATGCCTTTATATTTCTCTCTCACATTCAACAACAACTTAGACAGCTTTGCCGGATATACATTATATGATTGTGTATTAATTACATTCCTAATATGCCTAGAAAGGGGGGAAAAAAAGCAACAATTCTTGGGCACATAAATTATCAAGACGAGAAACAAATATTAAAAAATTAATTAATTAACTTGGAATCATAATGGCCTATAAGTTAAGATATTAGATTTTACAGAAATAGTTACCTTCTCGCTGGTTTAGACAGTTTCTCAAACCTTAGTGGATAACGACAAGATCAAAATATGAAAACGACAAGATAGATGCCTGCCAGGGGATCATATTAACTATTCTTATTGCAAGGTACTAGTAAAGTGTCAATCTTTTTTGCTTTGTTTTTTTAGAACAATTTTTTGTTTTGTTTTGTTTTTGTTTTGTTTTGTTTTTTGTTTTTTTTTGCGTATAGAAAAGCTTTCAAAAGTAATAACAAGCTTTTTTGTTTTTGTGACAAGCATACAAATTATACAAATTGCTCATGGTCGTGGAGTGTGAAAAAGAAAAACAAAGTTTTTTTTTTTAAAAAAATTATTAGCTGAGAATAAATTAAGTTAAACAAAAAATGGAACGTACAATTTAACCATCCCTCCAAAAGAAGGATCATGCCCATGCCCTATGTATCTATTAAATCTAACAAAACGACACAAAATGGAGTGATTTCTCCTAGAAAATGAAAGAGTACGAGGCAGCACTAAGACAATAAAGTACTCCGTCCTATGATCTCCCAACAGTCAAGCCAATCCGTTTGCATATGGGACAAGAGTTCTTCTGAACTAGCCATTGTTTGATGCAATTGTCGTGAAATTCATGTCCACATTCCAACCCTGCTACTTCTTCTCCATCACCATATTCCTCCTGAAAATGTTAAAAAAAAAAAAAGGTGGAAGGAAAAAAAGAAGAAGAAGAATTTTTAGACAATTTATTACTAAAAGTCTGTAGATTTTTAAAAGTGAGAAAATAATAGGGAAAAGATTAATCTGCTGAGAATTACTTGACAAATGCAACAAACTTGTAATTCATCTCTATCATCTGTTGAAGTTCCTGCAGTGGATTGATATGTTCGTCGACTCAGATTTGTCGCAATATGTTCTTCACTCAATCTATTGTTCGTGTCCCTAGTTTGTTCTCTCATTGCCCTTCGTTCCTGAAATCAAGAAACATTTACATTTGGATTGAATGAGCTCCAAAACAAATAATAAAAACTAATGCAGTTGCTGTTTGGCTAGCAAGTAGCATTTACTTTGTAATTAGTTCAATTAGTGTCAATGAATTTGTAGAATAGAATAATCGTAGATGTATTTAATTCGTTTTTAAAACAAGGAGATTGAAATTAACAATATTGGAGACATGTACTTGCTGAACCTCATATGAAATGTCAACTGCATCCTCATCCTCCGATTCATCAGAACTTGACCAATCCGAGTCGTCATCATCAGAATCAATCATGTTGTCCTATAAAATACCACGAGTATTAGCATATGAACATAAAAAAAAAAAAAAAAAAAAAAGATATTTCATGCTGGGCTTTGAAAACAATTAGCAATTAACAACTCAAACGATAATTAACTTCGTGAATTTTTTCCATTAAGAAAACAATAACGATAACTATTTTTGGTCCTATTAGTGAAACTGTTGAATCTTTTTACCTCAATTTGAGTCGATGGATTCCTACCGCTCCTCACATTCTCCACAGCCTGTTAGGCGAAAAAGAAATATACGAAGCATTAATACATATTTTATAAAAAGAGAACAAGCATTATAATTATATTTATGTTGTGACATAAAATTAAAATGCTCATCAGCAATACAACGCAAACAGTCGAGGATATAAACATAAGTCCTGATAAGCCAATATACATATATTTATCCACACACACACAAGAAACGTCTTTGTTTTCAGTGAGTCTGCCGATATATCCGGCAATTATAAATTTCTGCTTATAAAATTTATAACAACTAGTTAATTTACATGTAATTATCTATTTAAAATCTTATAAATTCATATGAAAAGGGAGAATGAGAATTGAAGGTCGAACTAAACATAAAATTGAAGGTTAAAAAAAAAAAAAAAAACAACAACAACAACATTCAATGATAAATAATTACAAAAGGCTAATTAGAACCTGGTTGAACAACAATGTTGAATCCATATTAGACTATTTGTCATTCTCTATTAGCAGGAAATTAACATAGGTTTTAAAATGTTATCATTTCTGGTGGAAACGAATCTTAATTATCATGTTTTTTTTTTTACTTATAATTCTGATTGAAAATGGAAATTGTTTTCGACATTTCTAGCCAAGTAGATGGCTCTAAATATCTCAGTATTCGATATAGAAAAATAATCTTGAAAAGTTTAGAAGTTTTAATTAGAATGCTAACAAAATAATTAGTGGTAAAATATTGTATCTCTTTATAAATAGAAAAAAAAAATTTATTTTGAGGAAAGTATCTCTTGATATTAAGTTAAAAATTTACTAGATATGTCTCAATTAGATAAGAATGTTGTCACTATAAGAATGTTTGATAACATATAGTATCCATCTAAATTGAGTAAATATCTATTCTATATATAGCCAAAAGCATGAATAAATCTTACTGTAGTTTATTAAAACGGTTTGTTAGCATTGACAAATTTTCTTTGATTTTCTAACTTTCTTTCTTTGTTTTGTTTGGTAATATTTATCACGGTGTATGGTAACGTTATTAAACTCTTTCCATTAATAACTATTGAATGCTAATGAAAGATATCCATCAATATTTAGTAAAATATCTATTGATATATCTATTAATGTGTAAATCTTATTATAGTTGGCTAAACATTAATTTTGAATAAACATTTACTCAATATAGATTATATATAGATATCTCTCATTAATATTCTATAATAAATGGTTGTTTAGTAATAACAGATTTTATTCCTCTATTAAAAGAATGATAGATTTTCTTTGATTGAAGTACCTTATTTTCTTAAAGATAAATACTGACTTTTCAAAGTAAAAAATCAGGCTGAAAAAGAAGTAAAATAACAAACATTCCAAAGTTGTTTGAGACAGTCCAAATTTAATAGTTTTGATTTTTTAATTTATAGACTTTTTTTTTCCCCTGAAATCTTAATAATAACTCTTCAAAATATGACAACTACAATTTCTTGCATAGTGCATTAAAAACTTCAAAGTAACATATGGAAATTTTATTTTATTTTTAGATCACTAGAAATTAATTTCAAAAGTATGTTTTGTAAATATATTATAAAATAAACGTCTAAATTTGTCACTGACTGTCTCAAATCTTTCAAAAACGCCCTATTCTCAATTGTTTTTAAACCGTAGAGACACACACACCCAATGATTGGTACCACTCTAAACTATGGCTTCTATTTTCAAAACCTATTTTCCCTCACTATTCAAATATCTCTTCATTCATTTCAGAAACCTTTATTACCCTTTCATCCTAAATCTTCACCAAAAACGCCCTATTCTCAATTGTTTTTAAACCGTAGAGACACACACACCCAATGATTGGTACCACTCTAAACTATGGCTTCTATTTTCAAAACCTATTTTCCCTCACTATTCAAATATCTCTTCATTCATTTCAGAAACCTTTATTACCCTTTCATCCTAAATCTTCACCAAAAAATGCACAAAAAAAAAAAAAAAAAAAAATTTAGTTTGGCCTGTCAAATCTGAATCTAATTTGTCAAAGAATTACTCGCCAGTAGGTCGAGAATAATACATCGATAAGAGATTAAGAAAGTACAATCTTCCTAACGTAGTACTTTTGATCTACTGAAAAAATCCCTCGGACTCCTGGCTTCTTTCTTATGGCTTAAAGACCATAAGTCCTTAAAAATACTAGACATCTAATACCAGAACAGAAATAGGAGAATGGTCTACCTGGGACCCGTCAGAGCTAGGCCGACCCACTGGTGGAGGCATGGACGACTCTACATTGTTTAGTGCAAATGGAAGGATAATCTCAAGCCGGCCGGCAGGGTAACTGGATTGACTTGAGGGTGCTGCACTATGTAAGTGCAGTGGAGGAACGTCCTGGACCGTAGAGCTTAGAGCTCGAACATTGTCGGGATTGGTCTCATTTTCAGCTCCTACATGGTTGGAGTCATTTCTTTGACTATCCCCGTCCATACTTTTGTTGATGCTGCTTGTCGTGTCCGCGACCGCCTTCAAATTCAAGGAAGACATGAAAATCACCAAATGTGAGAGAAGTCTGATTTGGAATGTTTTTAACAATGCCGATATAGTCATATATTATCAATGTTTAGATTATTTGAAGAAATTTAAAAAGAAAAAGAGGTAGTAGGTTATGTATCCATGATTTAATTTACATGCTGTATTCCTAAATTGTTAATTCCGGAACATTGTACGTATATAGTTTATTCCCTTTATTGATTTAATTTATATGTATACCTAAATTGTTCAAATGCAACAATCTCTCCAATTTCGTGTTTAGACTACATCCTACGAATGAAATGACAAGTTTTTATATTTATCGTTTGAAGATAACTTTTGTTAGCAAAAGAAAAGGGAAAAAAAAAAAAAAAAACAATTTAGATAACTTTGCAGGTGTGTATATCTTTTATGATTGTGTATTGGTTATATTTCTAACATAACTAAAAAGGAAAAAAAATATTTCTGGGCATGTAAATAAAAATAAAAATAAAAATAAAAACTTGAGAAGGATAACGGCCACATATGATAAGATGTGTCAGATCTTACAGAAAGTACTTACCTTTTCTTGGGTTAAGATCGTTTCTCAAACAAGCGAATTGCCCGTCGTCTCTTAAATCTAACGAAGAGGAAGATAAATACTGCATGTAAGTCATTATAAATATACATGAGAATACAATCAACTATGAGTTTGATCACATTTGTCATCTTTATTTATCTATTTTTTTAGGATGACACTTTTCGTCTTTCTTTTTGAATTTTGAAGGAGACAATTTTGAAAATACTAACAAGGATTTCCCCTATTAATGTTGTTATAATTAAATTACGCACACACGAATTGAAGATATATAACTAAGAACTATTTTCGTGACCAGCTGAAACTAATAACTAGTGCAATTCAAAATCACTATAAGGATGATTTATTTAGATCTGAATAAACAAGCAATTATAAATCTTAGTATATTACTCAAAGAACGACAATGTACTCAAAACCTTGGATAACAAATAAGGTTAAAAAAAAGAAAAAGAAAAAAAAGAGGTGATTATTCTAAGAAAAACGACAATATCTCAAACAAACAAACAATCCGTCAGAAACTATACAAAAAAATAAAAAATAAAAAAAAATAAAAAAACTACTTTTAATATATACAGGCCAGATTCAAACGATTTAATGCCTTTTCTTTCTTTTCATTTTATTTATATATTATTTATGTTTTACTAGACGTGATACACACTTGCACTACATCATTCACACACACACATATATATATATATATATATATATTTAAAACACAGTACTCTCAATCCTTCATGGTTACGTATATATATTCCTAAGTATACACGAAATCTTAAAAAAATCACACCAAAAGTGACAAAAACATCTTAATGATTCTATTAGAAGGAAAATAATGATGAGAAAATAAAAATAAAAAAGAGGGAAAAAAGTCTCAAGAAATAAGAGTCAGAAAATAATTAAAAAAGTAATAAAGAAATCTGATCTTGATCCCTAGTCCCTTATAATATAATCTGTATCTCAATACCTGAGCAAAGCTGAGGGAAAACCTTGACCAATCACCAATTTAAGCTGGAATAGCAAAGGAAAATTTTTTTAAAGACGAATAAAATGAAAATAAATGAAAAGGAAGAGAAGAATATAGATGGTGATCTACAATAATAACTAGTGCGATATAAATAAAATTACTTAGAGATCTCACACCAGAGATTACATCTTTTTGAATTGGCTTTGTAATGTGGACAAAGAAAATAAAATGCAGATAAACATCAATAATGAGAACCCCAATGAAACTAGCACACATAAAACATAATCAAATGTTTAAACTAATTTCATTCGCATGAAAGATTAATGAGAAATAAACGAGATTGAGAGAAAGAACTATACTTGACTTGTGTGGAAAAAGGAGGGCTAGAAAGAAGTTAAACTGGTTCGCTATAAGCCAAACTAAAGCTTTCTTTTGTTTTTCTCTTTTCAAGTGGAGAGGGACCAGTCTTATTTATAGAGTGGACAAGAGTACTGAAATCTTAAGAGGCAAAAGTCATTTTCTAGGGTAAAAGTAAAATAGCCAATATTGAGGAGAGTGATAAGAAAAATTCATTTTCTGGGGTAAAAGTGAAATAACCAACATTTAAGGGAGTGATAAAAAAATTATTTATCAATTGGTCATAGAGTGAGTGGTAGAGTCATCTCACTCATGTTACTTGGTTGCACATGACTTTTATTTTATTTTTTTTCTTCATAGATTTTTGGTGTTTTTCCATCATGTTAGTATAACTTTCTACAATTTTTTCCTTATAATATTTAAGTCTGAATTTATATGTTTATTTTTAGTTGTATTATTTGACGACTTATAAATGACACGTGTAATATATAAATCCAATCATCTCAAAATTTTGAACCTCTCAAAGAAAATGCATGAAGATTCAATGCTAATATATAGCTAATATCAGTTATCCCGATCGCTTAAGAAAACTGTTAATATATATATATATATATAGATATATAATTTAAAAAGTACGTCCATAGTCTGCGTTGTTTTTTACGAGAAGTAAACCGTAATTATCATATGTTTTGTAATGTAGATAAGATTCACGTAAGTACCATTGAGCTTATGAATTAAGTAACTCAGTTGATTTTTTGTTTTAGAAGAATCTAATCGTTGTTTAAGTAATAACTAGGATTAGCACTTACGAGCTGTACGATTAGCACTTAAGCCGTTATTTAGTTAGTCGTTATCCGGATGTATTTCATAGTGCTTACGAGCATGAGGCCATTTAATTATTTCTAACTTAGTAATGTCTATTAATTAACGATAATCCGGTCATTCTTCCGTAAGTACATAACTATTAATTATAACAATTGAATAAACTTAATTACCAAAGAGTTTGATCATCAGAATTCAAAAAATCCTTCTTTTTTCAACATAATTTTATATATGAAAAAAAATCTCAATAATTATGGACCCTGGTAATAAAGTTCATCAATTAAACTTTTTAGACTAAAATATGCATGCTAAATTAGTAAATGTTTTTTTTTTAATCATAAGAACGTTTTTTCTTATTAGAATTGTTTTTTGTAAGTCTGCAGAACAGAATAGTTTTGTTAAAACCAGAATAAAGTTAAAGTATTTGATCACGCAGAATTACATTTTTTTTTTAATAAAAGCAAAACTATAGTTATATTGCTTAATCGTTAAAAGGAGGGATATATATTATATTCACTAGTCAATTTCATTTCTTTTTAGGATTATCACTATCTTCAATTTAAATTTTACCGATGACCATCTCATATTGCAAAATAATTTTACGTGCAATTGACGTATGATAATTGATATACTTGTTAGTTTGTTTTCAAAAAAATATATATGGGACTATAATGTTAAAAATTTAGTTTTCACAGACTAAACTTGTAATATTTTGGTTTTTCCATGCAAATTGTAATTCTATTAGTTGTAGTGGTGAATTTAATATTTTTACACTTACCAATATTCCATCACAAGTTTTGAAAAACTATAGAAACATCCAAGCATTTAACATTCACAAGATTATCTACTATCCTTATCTTCTCAAATAAATAAATTTAAATATATAAGGAATGAAATCTAAAGATAAACCTGGGAATCTTTACTATTAGTCACCAATCTTATTGAAATCTTATGGTATTGTTTTTTGTACTTATCAACATTTTTGAAATATATATAACAATATATTATATTTTACCAACTTTGTCATACATAAAAAGGTAAATATATATATATATATATTCTAAAAAAAGGTAAAGAATTTCAAACAGTAATAAACCCAACCATCTCCAATTTAAAAAACATAAAAATAAAACGGATTTCTAGCAATAAAAGACATACCAAGAAGAGTAGATACCCTCTCACCTATAATATGATATTTAAATAAATATGTATATTTGTTATATTTATATATTAAAAAAGGGAATACAATTCAATAACCTATAAGAAGAGATTTGTTTACTTATAATATATAATTAACACATAGAAGATTTTCTTTACTTATTTATGTATTCTGTAATTAAAACGTTTTACTTTTTTAAGCAATGTTGGTACTTTTTATGAATTTATTGACATGTATAATTTGAGATCAAATACTACTTTTCACTTTAGGATCTTTTACCTACTTGGTAGAAATTATTATAACTATACATGTATACATATCCAAATTTACCAACTTTAATTATTAAATGTAAAATAGTCACAATAAATTTACCAACTTTGTCTAATATAATATACATATGGATCATTACCTACAATAGATATACATGGCTCATTACTATTCAATATCTAATGGTTGTTTACTAAGTTCAGATTTTATTCCTTAAAAAAATATTGACAAATTTTCTTTGATTTAGGTTTCTTATATATTATTTAATTGTAGTTTAACAATGACAGATTTTATTCCTTAACAAAATAATGACAGATTTTCTTTGATTTAGGTAACTTCTTTTTCTATAAAGTTTTATCATGTTTTTAAAAAAAAAAAAAAATTGTGAAAATATCTGTAGACTATATTCCATAACCACATACGATAACTAGTTTCATTTATATCACTAAATTTAAAAATAATAATTTATAAATGCATTGTCAGATAAATTCTGGTCCGTATACGACCGTGTACATTAAGTTTAAGTTCCTATATAAAAAGGCTTATTCTTGATTGTTTTGAAACCGTAGAGGCACACAAACTCAATGGAAGGTGCCGCTCTAGCTATTAGTTCTCCAAACCCATTTTCCTTCACCATCAAAATTTCTCTTTACTCATTTCAAAACCTTTTACTTCTCTTTTATCCTTTCATCCTAATTCCTTCGCTATTCATGCCCACAAAATATATTTTTCCGTTTGTTATGCCATATCAATAACCGATTAATCAGAGAATTAGTTTCTAGTAGGCCGAGAATATCACATCAATAAGAGCTCCAGAGAGTTGATCCTTAGGTATTAGCCCCAATCCACTAAAAATCTCTCTCCTAGTAATAGCCTAAACAGAAGAGGCAGTATTTGAGCCATACCCTTGTTTGGTCTCTAGATGGAGAGTATCAATTCAACTGGAAACATAGATGATTCGACATTGTTTTGTGTGAAGGAGAGGAGAATCTCAAGCCAGCTGGTAGGATGACTGGCATGACTTGACGAGCCCAAACTGGTGTTTGCTCTTCTTATCCAATTTTGTAAAGACTAATAAGAGGGCACCTAATTGACTATGATCTCCCAACAGTCAAGCCAATCCGTTTGCATATGGGACAAGAGTTCTTCTAAACCAGCCATTGTCTGATGCAGTTGTAGTTCAATTCACCCCCACATTCCAGCCTCGCTACTTCTTCTCCATCACCATGTTCCTCCTGAAAAGTTTTTTAAAAAGAGGGGAAAAAAACAGAACTTTTAGACAATTTATATACTAAATATTTGTGTGGATGTTTAAAAGCGAAAAAATAATGGAGAAAAGATTAATCTGATGAGAATTACTTGACAAATGCAACAAACTTGTAATTCATCTTCATGATCTGTTGAAGTTCCTTCTGCGGATTGATGTGTTCGTCAACTCAGATTTATCGTAATATATTCTTCGCTCAATCTATTGTTCGCGTCCCTAATTTGTTCTCTCGACGCCCTTAATTCATGAAATCAAGAAATATTTATTGAAAAAATTAAAAAAAAAAATGTAATAGGTTAGATAGCCATGTGTTAATTCTGGAACTCTGTGTAATGTAGTATGTTATATAGAATCGTAAGGAAAAAAGAAGGGGAAGATTAGAAAGTTTATTCCCCTTATTGATTTAATTTTTATGTATTCCTAAACTGTTTCGAGTGCAAAATTCTTTCCAAATTCGTGGTATATAACTACATCCTTCGTATGATATGACAAGTTTTTGTAATCATCATTTGAATGTCTTTATATTTCTCTCTCACATTCAACAACAATTTAGATAACTTTTCTGCTGTATACATTATATGATTGTGTGTTAATTACATTTCTAACATACCTAAAAAGGAAAAAGAAACCAACAACTCTTGGGCACATAATTAATGAAATAAATATTAAAAAATTAACTTGAAATCGATAATGGCATAAGTTAAGTTGTATTAGATTTTACAGAAAATAGTTACCTTCTCCCCGATTAAGATCGTTTCTCAAACAAGAGCAAATTTCCCCTTGTCTCTTAACTAATACTTTCTGCGACCAACTTTCTACTACCAGATTTTTTGGTAGCAACAGAGCTTTCAGCTACCAAATTTTTTATATAAAAAAATCCAAATTCTTGCAGTGCCTAAAGAATAGTAATTAAGATAAATACTTGAAATCATTATCAATATTCATGAAAAAACAATCAATTATGAGTTTGATTTCATTTACTTTATATATATATATATATATATTTTTTTTTTTTAGAATGGCACATATCTTCTTCTTCTTCTTCTTCTTTTTTTAAAGAAAAAAGAAAAACGGAAGAGGAAATTTATAAAAATACTAACAAAGATCTCCCCTGTTGTAATTAAGTTACGTTCCATCTATCACCGGCTGAAACTACGCTAGTGCAAATCACGATCACTATAAATATGATATTTGGAAATTTGTTTAAATTTCAATAAACAAACAATGATAAATCTTTGTACATTTCTCTAAGAAAGACAATATGCTCAAAACATTGGATAAACAAATAGGTACAAAAAAGATGTCATCTTCGTAAGAAAATGGCAATATTTCAAACAACCAATCAATCCTCTAGAAACGATATAGAAAATATACAAAATTACTTGAAAAAATACACACACACACAGGCCAGGTTCAAAATGATTTAATGTTCTTTCTTTTCTTTTCAAAATTCTAATTAAAATTTATGTTTTACTAGACGTGATATACATTTGCACTATCATTCATATTTTTATCAGCGTAAGTCCTCTCAATCCTTCATGATTAGTTATAATCCAAATATATGCTAAATGTACATATACCAAAAGTGACAAAAGCATCTTAATGATTTTAATTGAAGAAAAAGAAAAAATAGAGAAAATGACTCAAGAAATAAGCGTCAAAAATAATTAAAAAGGTATTAAAAAAATCTGATCTCGATCCCATAAGTATTAGCGTATGAACAGTACAATGCAATAAGTCAAGTATATAAATAACCAATGTTCTGGGGAGTGATAAGGAAAAATTCATTTTCTGGGGTAAAAGTGAAATAATTAACCAATATTGAGGAGAGAGATTAAAAAAAAAATTTGTTTATCAATCGGTCATGGATTGAGTGTTATAGTCATCTCACTCATGTTACTTGGTTGGACATAATTTTTTTTTTCTAAGATAGATTTCTGGTGTTTTTCCATCATAGTATTATACTTTTTCACAATTTTTTACTTATAATATTTAAGTCTAATTTATACGTTTATTTTAAGTCGTATTATTTTACTACTTATAAACGATGTATATTATATCCAATCGTCTCAAAATTTTAAGCATCGCAAAGAAAATGCATGAAGATTTAATATTAATATATATAGATAAATCCTAACGTCAGTTGTTCCAATCACTTAAGAAAAATGTTAATGTACACAGATATATAGTTTAAAAAGTACGTGTGTAGTGTGAATGTATTTTATGAGAACTAATACATAATTAACTTATGTTTTGTAATATTTATAAGATTAACTTAAGCACCATTGAGCTTACAAATCAAGTAACTCAGTTGATTTTGTTCATAAGAATCTGATCATTGTTTCAGTAATAACTAGGATTAGCACTTACGAGCAGTACGATTAGCACTTAAGCCGTTCTTCAGTTAGTCATTATCTGGTTGTATTTCATAGTGCTTAACGAGCATGAGGCTATTTAATTATTTTTAAATTAGTAATGTCCATAATTAATATTAAACCAGTCATTCTTTTATAAGGACAAAAATATTAATTAACTATTGAATAAACTTAATTACCAAAGAGTTTGATCAACAGAATTTTATAAAATCCCTCCTCTTTGTAACCATTAATATATGACAAAAAAATTCTCAGTAAATTAGGGGTACTCAAGAATACCCCGGTAATAAAGCTTTTCAAATAAACGTTTTAAACTAAAATATGCATGCTAAAATAAATAAATATATATAGATAGATATATTTTAATCAAACGTTAGTTTTTCTTAAAAGAATTGTCTTTATGTAAGTCCACATAACAAAATAGTTTTGTTAAAACAAAATAAAGTTAGAGTACTGATCGCGTCAGATTATTTATATATATAAAAGCAAAACTATAGTTATATTGCTTGTAACAAAATTATAAATTGAGGGATATTATATTCATTAGTCAATTCATTTCTTAGTATTTTCGCTGTCGTCAATTCACATTTTAAAGACGATCCCATATAGTCATATGACTTTATATGCACTATATAGACGTTTGATACTTGCTATTCTTGCTAGTTTGTTTTCAACAAAATATATATTGGACTGTAATGTTACAAATATAGCTTTTACGGACTAAAATTGTCATATTTTGGTTTTTCCATCTAAATTATAATTCTTTAGATTGTAGTATGGTGAATTTCTAATATTTTTTAAGTTACCATTCCCTCACAAGGTTTGAAAAACTTCACAATAGTATCTACTATCATTATGTTCTCAATTCAAAAAAAAAAAAAAATCTTAACATATAAGGAAATAAACATGGAATCTTTACTATATGTTACCAAACTTGCTGAATTCTTAATGGTGTTGTTTTTGTACTTATCAACTTGTTTGAAACATTTATAACTCTATATTATATATCGCCAACTTTGTCCTGCACAAAATGGTAAAGAATTTCAAACAGTAATAAACCCAACCATCTCCAACGTAAAATACATAAAAATGAAAATGATTTCTAACAATAAAAGACATACCATGAAGAGTAGATTCCCTTGCACAGATTATATGGTATGCAAATAAATATGTATATTTGTTCTATTTATAAATTCAACTAGGGAATACAATTCAATTACCTATTAGAAGGGATTTTTTTTAGGGCTGCCAATTCGTGTTTGTGGGCCGTGTTCGGGCCAGCCCGTTTTCGGACCGTTTATTTTCGTGTTAAACGTGTCGACTCAATTTCGACCCAATTATTAAACGTGCGGTCTAAACCCATCTATTACATGTCGTTCTCGTGTCGTGTCACCGTGTCGTGCCCGAAATTGCCGGCCCTAGCCTATACTTGTTATAAAAGAGCTTTAGAATAGTTTGAAAATTCTAACATAAACGTGTTAAACGTGTTAATCGTGTTAACCCATTTCCGGCCCGTTTATTTTCGTGTTAAACGTGTCGACCCAATTTCGACCCAATTATTAAACGTGCGGTCTAAACTCATTTATTACGTGTCGTTCTCATGTCGTGTCACCGTGTCGTGCCCGAAATTGCCGGCCCTAATTTTTTTACTTATATTACATAATTAACATTTAGAAGATATTCCTTTATTTCTGGATTTTGTAATTAATTCATTTACTTTTTTTTAAGCAATGTTGGAACTCTTTTATGAATTTATTTACTTATATAATTTGAGACCAAATTATACTTTCGCATTAGGATCTTTTACAAACTTGGTTGAAATTATTATAACTATATAAGTAAAAAAATTTATAAGAAAATTTACCAACTTTAATTATCAAATGTAAAAGAGTCAATAATTTCAAGCAATAATAAATACACCTACTTTGTCTATTATTATATACTTATGGCTCATTATTTAATATAGATATATATATGGCTTATTACTATTAAATACTTAATGGTAGTTTAATAATGACATATTTTATTCCTTAAAAAAATAATGACAGATTTTCTTTGATTTAGGTACCTTATATATTATTTTTTGTTAAGTTTTCTCACTTTTTTTATAAAAAAATTGAGGATAGTGAAATTCGAACTTTACACCTTGGTGGAGTTAGATATAAAAATACCTCTAGATTATGTCTATAATCACATATGTTAATTAGTTTTATTTGTATCACTAATTTCGTCTAAAATAAAATAATGGAAATCACTAACAAATTAACTTAGACAAAATAAATATAGTCGAGTTGGCTGCGTTTCATATACCTTCCACTTAACAATTAGTTGTCGTTTTTTTCCTACCAAATAATAGTTCTCGTTTCCATTTGCACAAAAGCTTCATGGATCAAGATTCTTTAGGTAAACGACAAAACACCAAAAGTTAATGATGGAATGAACGAACTAATTATTAATATAAAACCCTCTAATAAAAAATAAAAAATAAAAAATAAAAAAGAAGCTAATATAAAATTGTACGGCAAAATTGTAGTTTGTTATTCAAAATTGTACGGCAAAATTGTAGGGAAGGAATAGAAAATTATTTCCCCTTGACGGATTTAGTTTATGTGTATTCTTAAATTATCCCTTTCCATGATTTCGTGTTATATGACTACATCCTCGGTATGAATGATATATCAGTTTATGTATATATAAATATCATGTGATTGTTCGTTTATATCTCTCTTTCTCATTCGATAACAATTTACATAGCAAAAATCCTTAATTACTACAGACGATTTAAGAGAATTTACTACATTTTCTTCAAAATGTTGTTAAAATTTTAATACGACATTTATCATCAAATGTTGTTTACAAAAAAAAATTGAGAGGAAATATGAATTAAAAATGTTTAAAGTAAAAGCTAGTAAATAATATACTTACCAAGTGTTTGTTTTATTTATATATAATTTTTAATTATATTATTTTCCCCGTATACTATTTACCAAAATTTCATTTTTATAGTTTGCTTGAGGCTCAGACTTGGACATTACATGGGCTAACGTTCTATCCCAGCACACAACGTGTTTAAGCCAGCCCACTGAGTTCAGATCCAATTAGCCAACCCACTTGTTTGCGTCATTCGTGTTTTTCCGTGTTGATGACAAAAAAAAAAAAAAAAAAGAAATGAGAAAAGAAAAAAGAAAAAAGAAGAAGAGGAGAAAATTACCTAAATAACCATCTTTTTTTTTTTTTTTTTTATCTATTGACTAACATAACATAAATTCCCTATTTTTAACCAATGAGAAACAAATTTTAGTAAACTTTAGTTTAATTTTGTGTCATATTGATATAGTGTTAATCTTTTGTGTCATGTTGCTGTAATGTTCTCTAAATTTGTGTCATTTAGGTGCTTTTCCCTATAAAAAAAATCATTGACACAACACTAGATAGAATCACTTAGTTGATTGGTCCAATGCATCACCAATTTGCCTAGTCGTATATGATACAGAGAAAGAGCACATCGAAGTCAAGGGGACACAATTGGGTGTCTACTACTCTATGATGCTTAATTTAATAAGAGGTACTGATGAGTAAGCAAAATGGTAGAGTGTAAGTAAGGAACAACGCCATATTTGAGAGAATGATGCACTCCATTATTCATAAATTGTGCTTCTGAATGTGGGCATTTGGCTTGGACCTAGTGGGTTAACCCGATTCAGGTGTACTATCATATGATACCCAATAAGTTTATGCCACATGCCCCACTAGTACTCAAGTAATGGGGGCGTGTAGGTATTAAGGTAGTGGACCAGGTGTCACGTGGACTGATTTATTAAGCGAATGTCGTAAAGGTGGGTGAAGGTTAGAGTCACATTTCCTACTCAGCATTTTCAATCGATGCTCTATCCGGTTTCCACGGCTACTTCTCACAACCACCTTGATTGACTGTCGAACAATGCTACACTTGGGTCATGTGACTTTAGTCACATTTGGTATCTTCATCTTCATTGGTCAGGTAATCATTAGCTCTTTCTCGGCTAGTTATGCCGACCACACCATCAACACTCTCATTTGGTCAAAATATGATGCTGCCTCTTTGTTGGTCACCCGACCCCTGGCCTTAGAGAATCTGTGGTTGGCTAGTCACATGAGGTATTATTCACATAGTCGGGACTTTTTCTCCTATTTATGCTAGTTGTTTGCTTAACATAAAGGCAAAATGTTACAATTTATCACTATATTTTTATTTCTTTTTATTATAATGAAGATAGTCTCCTCACGCTTTCGTATTGGTAATATCCAATTTATTATGTTTAGTTCTATGCGGTTTTGGGTGACTTTTTTGTTATAAGTCTCTTGATCTAGATTGATTGGAGTTTGGTTTAGATTGACTGGAGCTTTTCATTAACTGTATTGTTGTTGTTAAAAGAAATATATGTGTGTTTGATAATTGTTATATCTTTTTAATTTTCCGTTATTTGGATCTAGTGAACACATTTTATCTCATTGTATGCTTTATCAAAATATAATTATGAGGTCATTTCAACTCATGTTCGTATTTATATTTTTCTAATTTGGAATATAATAATACTTTTCAATGAAAGAGGAAAAAAAAAAATCCTATTAGAAAACATCGATAAGTGTAAACAATGAAATAAATTTTTATCAAACGAGAATTAAATCAATTAATCATCAATCCAGACTAGTTTTTTTTTTTTTTTTTTTTTAAATATATACAATCCATATAGACTAGTTGAACTTTCGGAATTCACTTTTTCCGTACTGTGATATTTTCTTGCTTTTTTTTAGTGAAACAGTTTCCAAAAAATAAAAAAGCAGAGACAAGCATCAAAGATCAACAAGAACCTATCTAATAATTAAACCGTAATTCTGACTCTATAAAAAATTACAAAGTTTGAATCCTTCCTTCTCAAATATTAAACAAAAAAAATACAGGTTTGCTTAATTAGCAAAAAAAAATGAAAAATCTAATTTACTTGCTTAATACATTCGAAGCAGCCACGTGATGAGACACCATCACCACGCATTTTTTGCTTTTCCGCTTCCGTAGACCGCAATATATATATATATATATATATATATATATATATTTATAAATTCTTCTGCAATCTCATGCTACAAGATAACCACTTTTTTTTTTCCCCCTTTTTTAATTTCTTTATTTCTTACTAATAGTAATAAATTAATCGTATGCATCTTTTTCTTTCTATGGGATGATATTACACATCATAGATTGACTTTTATTTTTTAATGAAAAACAATCTATGAGATATAAAATAATGAAATAAAAAAGAAGATGAAAGAAACGAAATACTTGCTGAAAAAGATTAATTCCAAAAGCTTATGGTGTTACGTAAGGGTTTTGTATACAAAGGCTTTGTTGACATTTTACTTTACCTTAACCAAAAATAAATTTCTAAAATATTCCTTTAAAAAAATTATATACACACCACTTATCCCCTATAGATTGAAATTAGTTTTTTTTTTTTTTATTTGAAGTCATTAGAGCTAGTTCCATTTTCTTTTCAATGAATTAGTAAAGACAAACGAATATAGTACTTACGTGGTGTAAGCAATGGTCAATTTCAGGTGACAGCACCAAAAAAAAAAAAAAAAAAAGACGAAGAAGAAGCAGCAAAAAATGATTAACCTAATTCTTATATCATTATTGAACATAAATGTTTGTAATTGTACCCCCCCACGTGAAGATAAACTCAAGAGTCATGCCTCAATCAACCTTCAACGTTTTTATTTATTTATTTATTTATTTTTGCTAAATAATCAACATTCAATAAGGAGGCAAGAAAATAAATTGTTCTCTATTTGTCTCTGGAAAATTTACGCAAACCAATATAAAAGTAAATGAACAATAAATGGAGGCATTTTCTGTAACCATGATGAAAACATGATGACATTCTCCTTTTATATATATTTTTTAAAATTTAAAATTTAAAATTTTGTTTTATTATTATTATTTTTTTTAAGTATAAAATTCCTATTGGTTGGTTCTGAACTGAGAAAAAAAAAAAAAAAAAAAAAGTACGATGATGAAGTTTTTACTACGACTACGACAGCTTTGCTTGTTCTGTTCAACGTACCACACAAACGGCTGCTAAGAGATTCTAGAATCTAGACTTCCTATAAGAGAAAAAAGAAAAACGAAAAAAAATCCAGCAAAACTGATTTTAGGCTTTTTTCTGGATTGAATTTTGAGGAAAATTATAAAAAAAAAAATGGAGGGTGAGGCTGAGATTGATCGGCTTCCAATAGACCTGCTTGCTCATATCTTTGCGATGATCACCTCCTTCACTGATTTGGCCCAGTATGTTCTTCTCTCTCTTTTTTTTTTTTTTTTTTTTTTTTTTTTTTTTTTTTGTTTTGGGTTTTTTTCCCATGCATCTTTATCTGGGTATTCTTGTTTTGTGAAAATATGTGAGAAAGTTTAGGGGTTTTTTTTTTTTTGGTTGGGTGATGAAATGTTGATGTGGGTATGTATGAATGAATGAAAAATGACATGGCAGAGCAAGCAGTGTTTGCCGGAAATGGAAAAAAGGGGTGAAGCAGTCGATGGGCCGCAGAAAGACTTTGAGCTTTGCTGGTTGGAAGATGGACGATGACTCCACTGCCCGTCTTGTTCGTCTTGCTTATAGCCTCAAAGAACTTGACATGTAATTTTATTTTTTTTTTTCCTCTTTCATTTTTTTCATCTCTCTTTCTTAATTTTTTTTTTCCCCCAAATAAGCCTTGCAAGTTATTTTATTTTATTTATTTATTTCAGAATTTGCTCTTTTGTATTATAATCTGACTTTTCATGAATAAAATATAAGTAATGGGTGTTTAGAGCCAAGAGGGAAATTAGGCACCAATTCAGTGAGAGAGATTTTGCAAATAATAAATTAGGAAATTATTCAATTAGGAAAAAAAAAAAAAGGAAATTATTCAAATTATGATCACTCTGTATACCCTGAACCATTGAACTTTCCAGATTTGTAATTATCCTAGTTTTAAATTGACATAAATATGTGTGTATAAATGTATAAATGTAATTTTTAATAAGGTGGTTCTAACTGATTGACAAGGATTAAGTTGTTGACTACTGTGTGATGGAATCTGCAGTTCAAGGAGTCGCTGGGGATGCCAAATATCAGACAATGGACTATACCAGATATCTTTGGCAAAGTGTGTCAGCAATTTAACCTCCATATCCTTATGGGGTAATGCTGGCATCACAGATTATGGTGTTCTTCAACTGGTGCGTAACGGCTTCGATGCAAACAACAACAGAAGAAAAACTTTTTTAACATTGCATTCATAGTTTCATCTGTGTTCATGTTGATAGTCTTGCTTCAAAAACAATTCACGATTAGTTAGTTCAAACGACATTGTAATTTGCGTTTTTTTTTTTTAATGTTATTTGTCTAATTAGACTCTTAGGCCTTGAAAACTTTTGTTGAATGTTTTCCTTATCTGCATTTTTCTTTACTTTTCGGACATTATTTATTTATTTATTTTTTCGACAGATATCAAGAGCAAAGTCCTTGCGGCACCTGAACATTGGCGGCACATTTATCACTGATGAATCTCTGTATGCCATTGCAGATAGCTGCCCTCAATTAAAGGTTAATTTTGATCGGAGATTTTGCAACCCGGGAAAAAAAAAAATAAAAAATAAAAAATTTGGTTTGAACTTTGAATCTTCGATTACTCTCTGCATGGCTTCATCTTATATGTTGTTTTTACTGCTGATGTTTCCATTAGAGTATTGTACTCTGGAGCTGCCGCCACGTGACTGAGAACGGCCTTCTTGTGCTCGTAAACAAATGCCGGAAGCTCGAGTTGATCAATGTATGGGGGACCAGAGTTCCTGTAGACTGCTTCATTGCTTTGCTTACTATTAGCCCGGCTCTTCAGATCAAACCCGGAGGACTTTTAAATGTTGGAAATCCTTCTATCCAGGCTGTTATGTAAGGTAATCAGTACTTGTGATTGGTTCTCGAATTGTTTAATATGCAGATAGATCCTTCTGTCTTTGTATTTCCATCCAGAAGATAATTTATCAGAGCTCATATTTTGAAGCTCTGGCTCTGTATATAATTGTTCTCATCCAATTGTTTTCTTTTGTGAAGATACGATTGATGAGACCATTAAAGAAAGAAGAAAAGGGAAAGGACATGACCTTGTTTATTCATAGTGTGTTGAAACTAACTTATATGGATAGTAAGTGGTAACCACTAGTCATTTGGTGGTTTGGTGTGGTGGTGAAACTACCAGTTCTCCTTGAAAAAGTTTTTAAGTTCGAGTTAGTCATGTCGTGGTGGTCATGATCACTTTTACGAGAGAATTCATGAATACGCCAGGCGAGATGTCTTTTCTCCTTACGATTACACGGGTATGGTACACCGTGGCTAATCACCATTGCCTAACGGTTCAGCATGGATTAACAAATTTATAAAATTATAGCAATATTTGTTCATATATGAATAACAAAATCAGAGTATACAATGTTTTCTCCAATATTTCTGAAAATTGATGTAGTTTTTGAAATTTTTATCATATCCGAAAATATCAAGAAGAAATATAGTTTCTCAAATAAATATCTAAAGTTTCATTATTATTTTTTTTTTTTGGGGATATTACCACCTATATCAATGTTTTCATCGAAATTTTTTTAAAATCTAGGGTATCTATATTTCTATCAATACCGATAATTTCATCCTTCTATTTCTCAATTTTCTGAACACAATCCTCAAATGAAATTCTTTGTTCCAACTCCGCATAACATCCATACTGTAAAAGCACAGACAACATGACATTGATTATACATGGGAAAGAAAATCAAAGTCTTTCAAATGTTAGAATACAAATATGAGGAAAATCTAGTATCTATAACGGGAGTACTTCTACACATCGTAACGCCGGTACATTCGCTTGACTGCTACTGGTTAACGACTATACCCTGAAGGAAGACCTGAAAACACAAAAGGTGCGTAGAAACATAAAAAGTGGTTAAAAAAGATGGCAGCGAAAGATGCTGCTAAATAGTAGATAAAGGGAGGAAATGCCGAAATTTAATTCATCTCAATTGTTTAAAAGCTTGCAACATAATGAAACAAAATGCATACCTGAAGCGAATTTAATTCATGCCGAGTCTTTCTTGGGGACTTGTCTACTCCGTACATGATACGTATGATATCTCCTTAATTTCTGCCTCGAACAAAACCTCTAAAGTTTTTCCTCTATAATCAAATTTATAAACACTAGCAAACTGTTCGTCGACCGTCGACTTAACAAGGTGGAGTATAATAGTTGTGGACTCTAAATTTCACGTATGATACAACATAAGCCAACATCTCAGGAAGTAACTCGCTCGCAAACAATGATACGAATTTGTTGGTTGTGGTTATAACCAAAATGCCAACAATGGAAGTGAGAGGATGAAGAAAACCAAGTGGTTGGGAGAATGGACAGTTGATGCAGATCTTGAAAACTGAACGGATCCAGTAAAGCTTCCTGCATTGTTCGTCACTGGACTTCTAGTAGGTACGGTAATATTCTTGCAAGACCCAAAAGGTGCCCCAGCCTGTGAAAAGAACATAGCCTTTTACTAGTTGTTAATGCAAAATGGTACGAAAAGATCCAAATTGGCTATTATCGGAAGAACTTGCTCAATCAAGTATAGCTAAGACATGTTAATCGCAGGACGACATGGGAGAATAATTGGGGCTGACACATAATTGAATCTTTAAATAATATTTTTTGTGCACATTTAGTTAATATGCTTGGGAATCATTGCATTGCAGTTTATTTGTTGCTTGTTGAATCCGGGAAAAAGAATAAAGAGAATAAGCAAGCTTATGTTAAAATCTGCAACAAGACAATCACTTTTGCATCGAATTTTGTTGATTTGGCTCAATTTTCACCTTTCCCTTTTTCTAACTCAAAGGACATAATGAAAAAAAAAAGAATGAAATAACAGCTAGCGGGAATAAAACTAAGATAACAGAGACAATATGGTCGCG
The DNA here is from genome assembly GCA_008635985.1 of Ficus erecta. NCBI lineage: Eukaryota > Viridiplantae > Streptophyta > Magnoliopsida > Rosales > Moraceae > Ficus > Ficus erecta. Next base: position 1,453,977 of record BKCH01000050.1, read on the forward strand.
CATTAGGTAATTGACATTGAAAAAGAAATACATTAAAGTTTCTGAAACTTTAGAAATTGTTGGAAAATCTTAATCAGTATAAAAAGTTGTAGGCCACCAATTTGGGAATTGAAAATCAGTTTGGTCACATAGCACTAAAGCTCGTAAATGAACTAAATTGAAAGTAGACAAGTTATATGGAGAAACCTGGCAGGCGGCAATAGTATTGCATCCGCACAATGTTTGGCCATTCATTCTGTCCAAAGTATCAAATACACCTCCTCCATCACTCCTCTGCGTCATTATAATTTTACCCTCAGCCAAGAATGCTCAATCAGAAATTATACAAGTATGAATTTTTCTTTCGAAGCTGAAGTGTCAATACCATGTAAAAGTTAACGGCCAAAAAGTTCGGCATCACATTGCCTGCTGCTTTATAACATGTACCGACCATCGCAGCAAGCGGAGCTGAATTCTCTTTGCAAGCTTCAGTTTCAACTGGATATGTAGGGAAGTAATTCTGTAAGAAAAGAGATGCACTTCTTGAGTTTAATGGCTTCGATTGTTTTCTATTCGGGCATGAGCCTGGTACCACCCCAGGGTCTCCAGCTGAAATTCAGCACCAAATGAGGCCATCAATAATACAATTCAAACACAGTTCAAAAATCATGGATGCTTAACTAACTTACGCTCATTTTCCAGCATATACTTCCACTCGTATGCTATTCCTTCCTTCGCCTCCTTTGAAGAGTCGGAAGTGAAAACGAGGAGCCGGCGATTCGCTTGCACCATCTCCGTCACAGTAGGCCAATCTTCACCCTTTTTCGGCATCTTAGACACAGGAAACCAGTACTTGTCCAACCCAGCATTAGTAAACAGATTTGTCAACCCTTTTGGAGTATGCACATAATCCTCAATGATAATGGTCACAATCTCAGTCGGGTTTTCACTTAAGAACGCTTCCACTTCCCTCAGCGTATTAATCGCAGGTTGCTGACAACAACCCAAAACTCATAAGAAACCGCGCCAAATAAAAAAAACTTGCTCAAATGATCATTCATACATGAATTAATAAAATTGATCACGTGAAAGATAAATTACAAAAGCTGTGAAGTTGTAACACTGCCCCTTAAACGAATGACAGAGCCAGATATCGTTCTCGAAGTCGTACATGTCCAACATTAGTCCCCTCACGCCATTCTTGAAATCAACAACAAAAATTCAAACAAATGCGCAACAAATAAGAAAAGAAGCATATGAATCATAATTAACCAATTAACAATCAAATAAGAAAATTGAAACACACAATTCCCTAGTACTATGTTTGGATTCCAAGACGCAAAGTAAAAGAAAGGAATGACATATTGAAAAAACAAATTAAAAAACAAATAAATATACCCTCAACTGGTTGGTGACAGTGTCTTCTTGATTATAAAATGTTAATCTTTGAACACCGTCCAATGGCGGTGCATCGACGATGCTGAACGAATTATGAGTCACCAGCCATGTGTACTTGTTGAATGGCAGCCCATTAATCTAAAATTCCGAAAAACAAAATTTAATTTAAAAAAAAAATAGCACAAAATGAAGAATACCCAGAAACAAATTTACAAAAGTAAAAGCAAAAAAGAAAGAATGTATTACAGTGGAAGCGGGCAGAATTGGTTGGCCTCTGGTGCAGATGGGCTGATTCGAGCCAGAGGCAGGGCAGTTTCCACAGTACAAACCGGGAACACAGTCCGTGGCCGCACTACAAGCTTCGAGAACCTGCAAAATTCTCCACCAATTTCACTTCCAATTCACAGAATTCTGGGTAGATCTCGAATTGTCAAATATAAATATATGTATTTATATATATATATATATATAGAGAGAGAGAGAGAGGAACCTGGCAAGTGCCATTGGAGCAAGCAGAGGAGGTTGAGATGAGGAGAGAAAAGAGCAACGGGAAGAGATGAAGAAGGAGAGGGGCATTGCGTAAGCTACGGTGGTCCGCGAGACACGCCAACATAGCAGCTCGGTTGTGCAGAGCTCGAGAAGCCACCGCTGCTTTCGTGTGAGTAAGAGAGAGAACAACAACAACAACAACAAGTAGAAGAAGAATTCTCTCTGTCTCTGTCTCTCTCTCTGTCTCTGGTATAGGTACAAAGCAAAAGAGAATTTTCACTGTAGAGAGACGATGACAATTACTATTTTTATTTTTTATTTTTTATTTTTTTTTTTGGTTCTTAAACGCGGGCTTTTTATCTCTGTCCCTCTCTAATTAGATTTTTTTTTTTTTTTTTTTTTTTTTTTTTTTTGGCTTTTGAGGAGAAAAGAAAAGCACTAAATAAAGAAACAGCATGCCTTTAAAATTTGCTCGTATTTTAAGGTACCAAAACCAACTTTTTCCCGTCAAGGTTCCAACTTTACAATGTCGTTTCTGCATGCAAAGACAGATAAGTCCAAGTCCAACAATGATGCTGAGTTGATTACATGTTGGCTCTTTCAAAAGTTCATCACTCTTAACAATTTGGTTACAATTTTGGAATAGTTTTTTTTTAATTTTTAAAGATGAACCGTGCAAGTTAATTTTAATCGGATAAATTACTATAATAGTCCCTCATCTTTTATTTTAACTAGTGAAGTTTTTTCTTTTAAGATGGTTTCTTTTTTATCATATTATAAAGTTTTATTTTATACGCATTATAATCTTTTGGTAGATAGTAGAAACAATTAAATTAAATAAAAGTTTTTGGTTTTCCCCCCAATTTGAATTATCTCCATGTGATAATATATAAATGATGGTTTTTGTTTGTTTTTTTCTCATAATATAATTATAAAGTTTTTTTTTTTTTTTTACGCATCATATAATCTTTTGGTAGATAGTGAAAACAATTAAAACAATCTTTTGCCCCCACAATTTTAATCACCTCTAAGTGCATGTCACGTGGGTGGGGTAGGTTTGCTTCTGCTCAGCGGCTTCCACTGCAGCAACACTGATTTGAAAACCGCCCACCATCACCAGCGCTCTCTTTCAATAACTATTATATATCCATCTAATTATTGATGTTAATATTAACCTTTTGAGCAAAGTAAATATATATATATATATGAAAAAATTATCTAAATAACCACTTTTTTTTAATCTATTGATTAATATAACACAAACTCTTTAATCTTGATTAACATGACACAAACTTTAGTTTACTTTAGTTGAATTTTGTGTCATATTAATTTAATGTTATTTTTTTATATTATTTTAGTATAATGGTCATTAAATTTATATTATTCAAGTACTTTTTTCTAAATATTAATATCAACCTAAATATAAATTCCATTAGCAAAAAAGTAAATAAATAAATAGAAATTCAAGGTCGGTTTTTGTACCAAAAGCAACAATTTCCATGTATTTTCCTTATCGTTGGTAATAATCCTTTTCACCTCTTTCTACTATTACATTTTTTTTTTTATAAGTCACTATTACTTTTATATTTGGCTGCAGTAGTTGCGTCTTGAGAGGTGCCGTCACATTTTAATTGTTGGTTTGGAGTTTGGACAAAATATTGCGTCATTGAGATATGCTTTCAGATATTAGTTGTTACTTGTTAGTTTGGATAAAACCTAGAGGTCAAAGAACTTATGTATATATGAAGAACAAATATGTTCTTTTCATCCATGGTTAAGTGGTCATCACGTGACGGCTCCAATGCCTATCATTTGACAGTTTTTTTTTTTTCTGTTACTTTTACTTTGTTTTGTTTGCCTATTCTGTCCAATGCTACTTGCTTTGCTATATAGCTGACATATATAAATATGAGAATATTTGCATACCATAGGATTTAAGATATGCTTTCTTGAAAGGAGAGTCCATTTGATTTAAGATAAGTGGAGGAGAGTCCATAAGAGGAGAACTATAGATAATCAAGATAAAGGAAAACAAGAAAAGTAAATTCTCATATGATGTTTGACAAGAAATCCGTCTAATAACATCTTGAATTTAAAAGAAATTAAAATTGAGACAGTTTAAAGGATTTGAAATCCCTCGTTTGATTCATTTTCTTTGCTCTCTCCTACCAAATGTTTTCACTAATCCCATCCCCTTCCCTCCATCGACTTTTCACACTTACCAAACATGGTCTTAGTATTGGATGGAAGGTTTATCCTTTTCCTTCTCAGAAACAGTATGATAGGTGAGCTAAAGAGACGGTAAAGACAATCAAGTGAAGCTCTATCATAATTTGGTTAGAAAGAAATGTCATTTAGTTGTACTTGCCTGCCTGTCTCCAGTATATCAACATGTAAAGTTATATATCGATCCACAAATCTTGTACCCTTTTCCGGCTCTTTTCAAAATACAAATTGGCTTTGAAGGAAACATGAATCGTTAAATGAATTTTTTTTTTTTTTTAATTTCCCTATCAAGAAGCAATGGCCTCTTCCGCGACAAAATGATGAAGAATGTGCCTTCTAAGTCAATCAGAATGATGCCTCTTTCTACCTGTAAAAAGAATAGCAAAAAATTGTAAATCCGGGACTTGGGTAAACCGTCTGATTAGGCAAGCTTCTTAGCACGACCACTTGAAGGGCCGCCGCCATCCTCCTTTTTCGACCCTGGTGCCTCGGGCTTCCGAGCCCAAGCAGGAGCTCTGTCTGGCTCGTAACGATAATCATAAAAGAGTTCCTCTCCTGCACTGATTCGTTCTTTGGCAAATATACCCACTCTGTGATCTCCAGCAACCATAATGACCTGTAAACCGAATGTGGAATGTGATAAACATGAACCGGAATGCTCTTAATAATGACAACCAGTTGCAATCGACTGGTTAGATGCCAAGTGAGAAACTATGTACAACAACCCTAACAACGTACCTTTGCATAGCAATTTGGATCTGGCGAATGGTTGGCAAACTTCAGTTTATCACCCTTCCGATAAGCATCAAGAACAAACTGTACAGAAATATTAATTTGATCTTAGTCCCCCAATAAACATAAACAAAAAGAGAAAATGAGATTTGGTTTTTACATAATACGTTAGGATAGCATTCACGTGCCTGATCGTTCAGATTGAATAGAAATGATGAATTTTCACGGTCATATATCTTCCCACGCTTATCTGCTTCCCTATGTGATATCAACTCTCCAGTGTACTCGCCAAGGTACTCATGCTTGCCAACGCTATTCTGTAAAATGGATAAAATTATTTAGACAGTGGAGAAGGAAAATCAGGCATGCAAGCAACAATCCGAAATTCTGAATATTACCTTCAAGAAAGCTCCCCAGCCAGATACATCAGATCTTCCGAGTAACACCTGCTCACCAATGGGACCAAAGCGACCATCATTCAAAGATTTTACAGAACGAGCATAACAAATTCCAGTAGACACAAATCTCTAAAGAAACTGTTAACCATGCATGATCTTGTCTCATAAGCGGCAAAAATGCATATCCTGATTATACTCCAATGTGAAGCCTTAATGGCTGCAAGTAACCTTGAGTTACAATTTGCACGAGCATGAAGGGATCTCAGAGTCTTCACTATTGAGAAACCTATAATAAACACCATTAAAGGGGCACATGGAAGATATATCCCCATGCCTAGCTTTCGAGAATCATTTCAACACATTCCTGAGTTTAACAAATTCTTTGAATCGGGTTGATTGACACTTGTTAAAAAAGATGCATGACAAGAAGAACTTCATTCCAGTCAGAATATCTCTAGACGAAAGAAGAAATTAGTTGCATTTAGTAGATACTGGCTTTTGTCGATGTACTTTTTACGAAAGAAACAAATGGCATAGAACAGAAATTATGATTACCCTCTGTTGTTGTTTGAGAAGAAGCTTCATATTTCTACATTCATAGTTGTCACCTCTTTGGTTGGGAACCCCAAGAGAACCATCGCCACAACTGCAAAACACATTCTACGGCATAAGTAGAAAATAAGATAAAACTTCATAATAAAGAAAAGCACGAGGGCTAAACTTGGAATATAGAAGCAATCCAAAAATTTTCTGACGGTTGATTGACCATAAAAATTATTTCCAAGACCTCATGTGTCTACTGTTTCCCATCTTCAAAATTTGAATAAACAAGGACCACTAGCACAATGTATTTTTAATATAAAAGAATAATATTGGAATTCATATTTCCAAGCCATCGCACACGTGATCCACCAGTAGACAACAACTAAACATGCCACAACAAGTTTTATGAAGTTTTAGGCAATTGTCAATGTAAGTATTCGACATGGTAATACAATTTTGAATGCAAGAAAACACAATTTTGATTAGCCATTCTTCCTGGAATGCATTCTTCACCGAACACTGAGTAAACCAAATGTTTTGACTCCATCTGTCAACCTCGTAAATTGGAAGTTTATTACGAAAAACAGTGATTTGATCATGGTCACATGAATTTTGGGACGCAAATTGATATTGTCATGAACATTTCAGAGTACCGACCCCTGGTACTTGTTTACTCAGCTACATGAAGGATTCAACCAACACATAATCCCGTGAAGTTATGGTACAGAAAAATAAAGAATTACACACTCACCTGACCCAACAATTCCTACAAACATCTGGATCACATTCCCTGTCTGCTGCAAAGCATGGGCATTGACGACTTCGGCATTGACTTTTAGCACAATGACAGCCTCTAAATCGGTTTTTGCAACTCTTAGGACAGCTGGACGGATGTATAACAATGTTGTTATTGATTCACCACAATGTTACTGATCATACAGTTAAAATACTAAACAAGGGCATTTAAATCTAAAACTTTGTAATTGGTCAAAGGTGTGACGAATGAAGCTCAGAAAGTAAAGATTCCAAAGAAGTTTAATTTTTTCTGAAGTGGTCCTTTGTAGGATATGAAGCAATGAAAAACCTGACATTTTACTCATTTTCCATTTAAAATTGGGTAAAAGAGCTCACCCGCAATACTTTTCACAGCAAGTCCCATTAAGAAGACAACTGCACTGCTTCCCACAAGCTGTTTGGCAATTGCAAGGATTATATTGCCTGCATGGCTGATCTTTTCTCTCAGTAATACGTTTCCTAATTGAATGGTAAGCAGCAGACTTCCATGTATACTTTAAGCGACGAACTCTACCCCTCCTCCGTAGAAACCTTGACCTCCTTCTAGCCTCATTATTACTCTATAGATCATGTCACCGAAGACAACAAAGAAATTACAATGTTAGGGCAAGGAGGGTCCTGTTAGATAGAAAAATATCACATGAAGTACCAATCAAGTTCCAATTAATTCAACCTTAGAATAGCCATCAACAAGAGAATTTGCAGCATCGCCTGCTTGGCCGGATGTCTTACTGCCAAAGTGATTCATGTACTGGAAAACCTCCCAACAAGTCTTCATGCCACTCAAAAGGTTTCTTGCAATTAAACAGCTGTAGCAAGAAAACCAAAAAGACATACAACAATGAAGTTAAGAAAAACACAAAATGAAATATGATAATAAATTTAAATATTAACAAACATAATGATCTAAGTAAATTGAATTGCTGAACCAAAACGAGTAGCAATAATGATTTTACTCATTCTTAACAAATTTCCAAATACATGCAAACTTATAATAACACAACTTTTCATTTTTAGAATACATGACTAATTAGAAAACCCACAACACACTCTAGTTTTCCACTTGAGGGAGATTCATTTTTTATTTCTTTCTGGCTCTCTTTTATTTTTTTTCAATGGACGATGCTAACAGTTGCAAAAACAACATGCGATTAATATTTATTTCTAATAGGGGCAAAAAAAAAATCCATAAAAGACAACCAATTAACTTAATACCCAAAAAATTTCATTTTGCAGCACTTACAAAAGAATATATCCCGTTTGAATAAGAAGCTTCTACAATCATGCAAAATTAAGAAATATTAACATCGTCACTTGCCATGCATTTACAAAATTATTTCCACCCGATAAAATAACAGAGAGAGAGAGAACTTAAAGAAGCATAAAAATTATCAACTGACCTGTTCCTGCCAAAGATCTCAATGCCTTTCTCAAAAAGACCTTTCTCTATAGTTTTCCAGGATTTATCATCACTTGAGTCTTGTTTATATATGTTTTCATCAACATATTCTTCTTTTCTTGAGTTTTCATCGAAACTAGTGGCAGGTGGATCTGTGATAATCTCATTTGATGAACCATCTGGAATCTCACTCTGAACTTCTTTGTGAGCATCTTTCATCGGTGAATCCTTCCTTCTAGACCTTCCAGTCATAAGAGATTTCACATTCTTATGCGAAGAAGAACTTGTATCTTCATTTTCTTTGCATGAATTAGATCTAAGTTTCATATCAATATGGCACAGACCACCATTAACAATAGAATCAGAATCAGCTGCCATCATTTTCTTCTGTCGTTTCTGCATGCATGCTAGAACACGCTCAGCAACTCGCTTGCTATTCCTCTTGGGAATTCCAGACTTTCCTGCAACTTTAATCTTTGAGGGTGATGATGGATGGACACAGGTGGCATCCTGTCTGGGTCCATTCTCCGAGTCACTGCTTTCAGACATGTTCTTTGCATTTGATGAAGCACTTTCACTTTGACTGGACTTGACCCTCTTTCTGACAGATGGGCCAGCAGATTTCTTTCTGGATGATATCTGAGCACTAGCAGCATCAGATCTGGTGGTCATCTTTTCAACAAAGTCACCATTCAAGGAAGAGTTCACTCGGACATTTTTTTCTGACTTCAGTACCTAAAATGAGGGAATTTGAGATTGCTTTAGTCACTTGATTGGCAATTCCAAGCAAAGAGATTCAAATTCACAAATCCTTGTAATATTTGGAACACATACTGATCGATAGCAATGTGGACCACACGGTACTTTTTCGTCATCTGGAGGGTTCCATGTTGTTTGTTTCTCAGCCTGACAATGTTTCATATCAGCAAAAATACATCATTGGTGCGACCTTTCAAAGAAATATTACACAATCAATAAATCTTATACTAACAGGAAAGACGAGATCTTGGGAACATCCATGTAATCTGCAGTCAAACACCTGCCCAAGAAATTAAAGGAGAGATATACTTAGTAGAGAAAGAAAGTGCAAAGAAAGGGATAAATGAAATGAGATGAGTGAAATGCTTACAAGACATCGGCGACAAAACAGATTATCAAATGAATCCAGAGCTGCATCAACATCTTTATCAAGAAAAGAATTATCCATTTGTGAAGTGTCTTCATTATCCCCATTCTTACAACCCCCCATAGCCTTGTCTTCCTTATTAATATTCTCATATCTTGCCTGTATAAGACGTTTGATGGTGTTTCATATCTCTGTAAAGCAGCACAAAGAAAATGGGAAACGGCTGGACGAAAGCTCATACCGACCAGTTTTTATCAGATGACAAATAGAACAGAGACATAGAACATCGAGGTGTAAGGAAAAAAGAGGTTGTACCTTGATTTCACTTGGGCTTCTAGAAAAACACTGTGCCAGTGACTCCAGAACAGAATCAGAAAGGCCAAGTTCTTTTATAGTCATTCTGGCAACATAAGAAAAGGATGACCAAAACAACATTTAACTTACTTTGTTTTCATAAAAAGGACCCAAAAACATTTATCTTACTATGCACATAGCATAAAAGCATAGATGCCCATAATTAAAAATTTGAGAAGTCACTGGAAGTCTCCTACCGAAGTACGTAGTCTTCAGACTCTACAAATTCTCTCTTTTCCTCTTCATCATCAATTGCTTCCTCTTCACTGTCACTGCATATTAGTGCTTCACCACCATTTTGATCATAATAAATTCTCCTTCGACCGACCACTGACTGATCTTCAGTCATTCTTTGATTTCTGCATCAGAAATAATGAAAAATTATTTGTAACGCCTTACTGCAAAATTTGAATACATTTTTTAAGAAAAATAAATAAATACAATGGAATTTAACACACCTATCCAAAAAGATCCATGTCGTATAAGGCGGTAATCTTTTAACTTCTAAAAGCTTAATAGGACGAACAGCATTCTTGACTGCAACATTAGATCCCAGAAGAACCGCTGTAGATGCATGGCCGTTTTCCTCTAGGCTATCATTGCTGCCATTACTAACATCTATACCATTTTGCATATCAAATGCATCTTTCTGCCTTCTTGACAACAGATCTACAACTTTACCAGCATCGCTAAACTGGTTCGTTCTTTCAGCTGACACTTTATACATATAGTTTGTGACACCAAGTAATTTCTGCTTGTTTTCTTCCATTCTTTTCTGCACGCAAAATAAAAACTTCTAGTGAGAACAAAGAGCACTGCTCTTCAAACAACAACATTACAGAAAGAAGTAAAGAAACCATAAGAATGCACCTCTATGGAAACACAATGGCGAGACGCAACATCCTTCTTTAGAGAATCTATAACTGACGATATGTCCTTCACAGTTGGAATTGTTTCTTCTGACATAGTTTTCTGCAAGAACTCAAACTGAAACATAACTTACGACACAACTCCAATCGAACAGGACTCCACAATAATTATAGCAAACAAGTAAACTCGTCAAGATCACACCATACTCAAGTATACAAAGTCAAAGCAAGATAGAGCCTTCAGTGCAAAAAATTTCAGCAAAATGCTCCAATTTTTAAGCAAAACCCTGCTATAAAATTAAATAGCATCTAATATTGTCCTCACAATGTGCCTTCGTTTTCCTTTTTTTTTTTTTTTTTTTTCCATAGAGCTTCTAATTTCCATAATTGGAGGAACAAATGTGGTCTAAATTCAAAATTAATAAATAAATAGATAAAATAAACCAGAAAAATTCTCCAATTTAATTTAAACCTCGCAATGCGCTAAATTAAGAATCATCCAATCAACGTCCTCACAATGTGGCTTCATCTTCTTCTTTTTTTCCTTATAAAACTTCCAAAATTGGAGAAACAAAATGTGGTAAAAACAAAAAACGCAAAGAATTTAACAGAGAAACCAAAAATAGCAGCTCCACACACAATGCCACCAGCCATTTCTCTCTAGATCAACTCACATTCACAATACCAAAAATGTGGAACAAATATCACCATAATTCCATCCAAATCTAAGAAAAAAATGAACACATTAAAAAATAAATAATAATAATAATAAAATCACACCGGAGGCTCCGATCTGTTGGCCGAAGCGGAAGCCGTCGACGCCATTGGCGGAGACGCAGCTGGCGAAGCGAATCCGGATCCGAAACGACAATGGAGCTCCGAATCGAAACCCGATTCATGCAGAGTCAACGACGGGGAGGTTGTTGCGGTGGGTGCTAGGGTTTTGGGGAGGAGGGATTTGGCGGGTCGGGGGTTGAAACTTGAAACCCTAGCACGGGCAATTTGAGGGGGAGAGAGCTTCGTTTAAAGGATTGGATTTTTTGCGTGTTTGAAAGAGAGAATTTATTTTTAAAATTTTTAATAGCAGTTTCAACGCATATAGGTCGGAAAAAACGTGTGTTTGTTTGGGTCTCGTGAACGTGAATTTGTCGTTGTAGCTGTTGGTGTTTGTGGGAATATATAAATTGGTTTTTTTTTTTTTTTTTTTTTTAAGTATATATTGGTGGGAAAAGGAAAAGTGCTCTCCTCTTTTGAATTGTAAACTGTACACTTTGCTGCCTTTATTTATTGTTAGATTCTTTTTTCATTTCAAAAATACCTTATATAAATACTTTTTGGTAAAATAGAAGGAAATTAATAACTTAGGTAAGAATACAATATGGTAATGGACTTTTTATTGTGATATCACTATCAATGACGGAACCATTTAAGGTTAAGTGGAGGCGGCTGTCTCTACTGAATTATTTTGTTTTTTTAAAATAAGCTTTTAAAATTTATGATTTTTTTTTATGTTTTACTGCATTGAAATAAAGGTTTTATATTTACGCCCTACTAGATTGTACATTTTTTAATTTTGTTTTTCTAATTTTAAAAACCGATTAATGTGTTCCTACTAACCTAGTTGACTCTACTTTTGAATCCATATCTAATTGTCTATACACATATAAGCTTTGTTTTTTATGGAAATATAAAGGTATATATGTATTACGGAAGGAATACATGGGTCATGTACAGGTTTTTTCTGTTTAGGTATAAAGCGAATAAAACACTACAGTAACATGTTGATCTTTTTTTATTTATTTAAGCTTATGAGTTATGACTAACATTTTTATTATTTGAACTTGATTATGGAATCTGAATATATATATATATATATATATAAATAAGAGTAGTTGATCTCGCAATCATTTTGGATAGATTAATAAAATCTGGTCTCCTAACAGATACCACCGACGAATATGATATAATGATTAGTAGTTTAGTACTATATGCCTTAAAAAAAATTATTATTAGTATTCTTATATTTGTATACCGATAATTGATAAAGATAATATATTTATGTCCCAACTAATTGTCTTAACTATGAGAGGAGTAGGTAAACGAGAAAAAATAATAATAATAAAGTGAAACTCAATATTTGAGTATCTATTTTCAATAAAATGTGTATTATATGAATACATATGTAGGTATCTAGGGTTTTCTACTCTTTTTTTTTTTTTTTAACTCAATATGTAGCTATCTAGGGTTACATTTTACTTAGTTTTTTAAGGTTTTTTTTTCAATATTAGATTTGAATTTTATATCTTATGATAAATTGGTTATGAAATTACTATTACACTATAATTACAACACAAAATGTTACTGATTTGCATTTTTAATTAATTTGAGGACAACAACTATTTAATTAACTAAGTATCACTTATCCTTTAGCAAAAAAATAAATAAATAAACTACGTATCACTTATTTGTCTCATCTTTTTGAAATGTGGTTTTACGTAATTATAATGAGCGTGTGTGCAGATAACCGAGGGGAATTTCATTTTTCTACGCTGTATCAGTGTTGTTGTTGTTGCTTTTTTTTTTTTTTTTTTTTTTTTGTGTGTGGTATGGATATCGAAAATTAATTTATAAATCTGTTTTTTCTTTTATTCCCAAGCTTTCGTTGGTTCAGTTTATTCCTATAATTGGTAGCTAGTGGTATTAAAGGCGCTGCAAGTTTCCATTATGGAAGCTTTACGGTGTGCAAAGTTTCTTCGTCGTCCAAAAAAAAAAAAAAACACAAAACAATTCTTTTGTAATTGATTTTCTTCAACAAATAATTAATTAATTGAGAGAAAGAAAGAACATAAATGCATGGCACTGGTATCGACCATTGAGACTTGCTATCAGATTTTTTATTTTTATTTTTATTTTTTTGTTTTTGGGTGGCGAATGAAAATATACAACACAATCAAGTAATTTACCATATGAAGTACTACTATATGTTATTAGAATATTTTATATTACAAAGCATATGAGGCATTATTGGCTTTTTCAGTCAAACAACCCTCTTTCTTTCTTGTTTTACTTTTCTTGGATTTCAAAACCAAATTAAAAAGAAAAAAATAATTATTGCACCATTCAATAGGAGATCTGTTTGAAAATTGAGAAGTATAGTTAAGGGAAAGCCAGCCAGTTCATGAGCCTTTTGAAACTTTTGGATTGAGATCAACCGCATAAAAATGCCGCCATTAAAACTTAAAATTAAACATATATTGATGGTTTCTAAGTTCCAATTACAAGGATCAGTAGAAATAAAAATAAAGCCTGTATTTGATTCACTGGTTTGAATTGAAATTTTTAAGTTGGAGTTTGTTAATTTTTCAAAAACTTGTTATAATTTTTATTGATTTTTCAGAAAAAGATAAAAACTAAATATGAAAAAATACAGTTTAGTTAAAGTTGAGTTGAAATATCAAACGAAGGAAAAGAATAAAAAAGTTCCAATTACAAGGAATAACATCTTAAAAATAGGAGCAATATGAGTGATGCACGTGACATATTGCCCAAGCAAACTAGTTCAAGCTACTGTAAAATGCATAAATTTCATAAGGTTATAATACGTAAGACAAATAACACGCTATATAAGAGATATCAAACGACCATGAGAGCAACCAAGATACCAAATGAAAAGTAAAAAACCAAGTTGTTGGTTCATTACATGCCAAAGCCTGATCAAGTGTAGTCTCGGGAAAATACCAATCTTCCAAATCAGTTCTTCCTTCCTCATCATCAGCCCCACGAAACACCGACTTGCCATTGAATTCGCATGCAGGACCGCTTCTCACACCGCAATGGGTCTTCCCACCCGAAATCGTCACGTAAACATTGTATTGAAGGCGAGTTCCCATATTCAACAATGGGAAATAACCGTCGCATAATCCTCGTTAGGTTCTTCATATAGATGAGTAACCTATGTTGCACTCTTTGTAAGGGTTCGTTTGAGGTCAACTTTTAGAAACGGTATTTTGAAAGTTGGAAATGGTTTGAATTTTGAAAATATGCGTTTGGTAAAATAAATTGTTTAGAGTAAAAAAGTGTAAAAAACTTAAAATGTGTTCAAGAAAAAATTAGCAATATATAAATCTTGTTTTGTTGCTCTTGAAATTCTATGTAATTAAAAAAAAATCATCTCATTTTGACTTAAAATGATAAAGTTATGAACTTTTAAAGTTTGAGTTTTTTTTATTTATAATATTTGGAAAAGTGAATACTAAAATTAGAGGAAAAATAACAAAAAAAATTTGACCCCAAATACCCCCTAAGTTCATCCAGACATAAAATTGTCATGTTGACCTAAACAGGTGTATACAAATAATGAACATCGTTGAGGCCGGCAATCGCAAAAGATCACAACAAAGTATTTTATCTTGTCTATTTTTTGAAAAATATTAATGATTTAGTTTATTTTTAAGGTTACATATGTAAGGCCCGCAGCCAAATGCCATCTTAAGAGAAATAAGTTTTAAATAACAAGTAGAATTTAATATTATCTTCTTATCAGAAATGTTTGAACTTTGAACTTTAAACTTTAAACGACCAGGCTAGAGAGACCAAGTTCCAAATCAGCTTTCAAAGTAGTAAGGTGCGGATTATATAATTTCGTAATTTCAGCAACATTTTTTTTTTTACTATAAAAAAATATAAAATTTGTTAGTATTCATAAATCATAATCAAGTATTAAGAGGAGCAATTTCAAAGTTCTCAGGCAGAAGACGAAAATAGCATTGGTTCATTAAGATGGGAAAAAAACAACATTTTTCTTTTCTTTGAACTAATCTGAAAATTTTGGTTTAAAAAAAATAATAAATCTGAAAATTATGGTAGTTACATCAATTAGCTAGAGTTTCTATGAACTCAAAGCCTCAAGTGTCTCAGGCGAAGGCAAACTTCAAAATCAATACTTCCTTCTTCAGACCCATGATGCACCGTCAACTTACCTTCTAACATGTTCGCCGGACCGCTTCGCACCGCCGCTGGCGTTCCCCAGCCAAAGTCATTACCATAAACATCGAACCGCGGCGAGCTACCCGTCAGAAACAAGTTAACCGGCGGTTGCGAAAGCTTAAGAGGACTCTTTGGCCAATCCTCCAAGAACAACTTCACCTCCATTGCCGTCTGCGAAGCAATTATCCTATTGATCTTTTAAGCAGCTCAGCCTAGTCCACGCTTTAATAGGTCCCCCGCCGTGGACTTTACTATAGCCGAACTCATCGCATTTCCGAGGTATCCTTCCGGTTACGACGGCATATTAGGCCTGCTGAGGATTTCATCGCGGCAGAGAGGAATGCGAGCTGGAAGATCAACAATGTTGTGAAGGAACTCACGGCCGAAAGCGCGCGAGAGATTTTGGACCAGACATTGAAGAAATGCCAGAAAGATGTGCCGTCCCCGGCGCACGATGAAGATTCCATCGACGAGCTCGGTTACTTGCACCGCAAGCCAAGGGAGTTTGGAATCGGCGGATTCATAATTCGAAACTCCGTTCATCGAAAAGAAAGACTAAACAATGTCATCCGGGACAATAATTGACTCCAGAATATCGGCCACGGTGACGCCGTCGATGGCAGCATGGACGAATAGGGCTCCGGTGTCGTTGCAATCGACGTGGTGTTGTCATCGTTTTCGGCGATGGAGAGGCTGCCGGCGAGGGGGTAGAACACATCCAATGTTCGTGAGAAAGAGAGCTTGAAGTGTTGTGTCAAGTTGCCATTAGTTAGAGATGAGCTATAAGAGTCATCAGTAAGCTTGTGGAGAAGAATACCTTTTTGGATGGGGCCGAAGAAAAGAGATTGCGGATCCCATGGAGTCAACTAGATTCTGCTAATGAATCCATTGTGATGATCACTTGCTGGTCGAACAGTGCTCGTGGAGATCGGACGGATACTATTGTTGGTCATAGTTTTTTTGGTTCGCTTGATTGAGGTGACCACGAAGAAGATTATGCATGTTAGAATGAGATATGAGGCCGTTTTGGATTTCGTTGCATTGAAAGAATAGGTCAATGAACATTATATTAATTCCACGTGTCTAATTTTTTAATTAGACTGTCACAAATGATGAGTGTAAAGAGCACCCCAAGCGAGCTCGATCCCTAAAATCCAAATACAAAATCATGCCCCATATATGTGTGTGTATATATATATATGTATATATTATCCTGAGCAAAATAGGCAAACAAAATAAAAATTAAAAAAAAAAAAACAGGTGATTAGACTATCACATAATATGTAATTGAGATCTTTACATGTCACATGACGCTTCAGAAAAAATGATAAATTAACTGCTTAATATAGAATATAGATATAAATATCTAGCCAGCCAACAAAGCATCTATCGAATGGATATTTGTGTGTGTATATATAATTCTTAATCAATAATATGTAAGCACAAGGAGCGCCAGTACGGATTATTTTAATTGTTATTGATATTATTATTGTTATAGTTGTTGTTATTATTATTGTTAGTATTATTATCAAGTGTACATTGTAGTTTCTCGAAATGAGAAAACGTAACCTTCCTTATGTCTTGGGCATACTTTTTGGTAAGTTGCAAGTAATAATTGACATAGACATTAGACCATTGTATATTCATGCGACCTTTTTGATAGCAAAAAGAGGTTTAAAGGGTATAATAATGAACCAGATAATTAAGAGAAACCATGCTTCCGACTACTTTCCAATTCATGCTTCTACTTCGATAATTAAAAGATGATTGGGACTTTGTCATGAGATTTAAAATTTGTGTTTTGGACATGTTAATTAGCCTTCTTGAAATTAGCTCTCTTGCCTTCTTGTCGTATGTAATTAGCAAAGAAAGTAGTGGTATATACAAAAGTTTTTGAACCGAAAAAGAAAAAAGGAAGAGGGAAAAGAAGGCTTGTACTGATCAAATGTTTTTGCTTTAGGTTGACAAAGAAAGTAGTATCAAAGTTTCGAAAACAGGAAGGTTTGTCGTTTTGAAGGTTTTACAATTTAACTTGTAATTTGTTGGAATCTAATGGGAATCGCTTAGACTTTGTTTTAATGTTGCTAGTCCTTTTTAATGGGGTACAGTGTTGGGCATGGTTATCTTGGACGCCCTAATTATCATCTTACGAATGTAAATTTTCTACGCAGCCGAGTGGGGTTCATGATTAGTCTGTAATCAAAAGCTCGAATGTTGTATAACCTTTTTAAAGATTTTAATTAGTATTTTAATTTGAAATGTATATGATCACGTTCTTATGTATTTTTATCGTAATATATTGCTAAGATGGGTGTTGTCGAGGGTTAGGATCCGACAATAAAGTCTTTAACAAATATATATGTATCATTTAGAGAGGTTTTTTTTTTTTTTTTTTTTTTGTGACGTTCAATAAACATTTCTATGAATATTGACCTTATAACGCCAATCGCCCTCTTTCCAAACTTCTTTTTGAGGGAGGAAAAAAAAAAAAAAAAGAATGCACCGTTTATAAATGGGAGATTACAATATTTTAACTTGTGAGTCTCTCTTTTTCACTTAAAAATGCCTAATACTAGTAACCATATACCATCAACTAATACAGCATACAGATGGTTTTTTTTTTTTTTTTTTACCCCCCTAAATTAGCTAGTCAAGTCCTAGGTTATCACCATGTTTTGTTTTATAACTAACTGCTGCACTTCTATTAACCTTCTGTTGGTTGATACTAAGAATACTATCAACTTATTTATTATATTCTAAATGGAACATATTAGTAACTAAATTACATGACATTTATATGAGCTTGATGCTACAAATTGATTAATTACTCCACACAAAAAAAAAAAAAAAAAAAAAGTTTCAGAGAAGCAATTTAAATAAAATAAATACATATACAATACGAAAACAACTTCAAAATAGAGACATCAGTCTATCCGGAGAGCAAATCAACGATCCATAAAATAAAATAAAATAAAAAATCGAAACAAAACAAAACAAAATATTAACAGAGTGCGTTATTTTTTTTTATTAGGTAGTACTCTCAAAGAACTCGGCATCACAAGCCATAGCCTCAAGAGTCTCACGCAAAAGGCAAACTTCAAAATCAATACTTCCTGCTTCAGCCCCAGGAAACACCGTCAACAAACCGTCGAACTTGGTCTCCGGTCCGCTCCGCACCGCTATCGGCCTTCCCCAACCGAAATCATTCCCGTAAACATCGAACCGCGGCGAGCTACCGGTCATCAGCGTGTTGGCCGGGAACTTCCCCATCTGCGGTAGAACAGGGCTCTTTGCCCAATCCTCCAGGGACTTCCTCACTTCCATTGCCGTCTGTGAAGCGATCATCCTATTGATCTTCCAAGCCGCCCACCCCAATCCCCGTTCCAGCAGCTCCTTTGCCGTGCACTTCGCCGACACCGCTCGTATCGAACTGCCGAAATATTCCTCCGGCAATGGCGGCCGAAACCTCTGCCGCAGTCCCATTATTACCATGTAACTAACTGTTTCGTCGGGAACTAAGCGTCGGTTTCTGGTCACCGATATCCAAAGATGAGCCATTAGTGCTTGAAGCGACGAGATCATGATCTCGTTGGAATTTGTAATTCCGATCTCCGCATTTGCTTTCGCCTTGAGCTCGGCGATTTTCTCTTTAGAGAAATGAAACATTCTTTGCTGTAAATTAGGTGGCAGAACATACCTCTTATCCGAGATTTTATTACGAGAGATAGGAATATTGCGAATTGGGAGATCAATTACGCCTTCAAAGTACCGATCACGGCTGAAAACTGGTCTGCAACATCGCGAAACTCCGCCGCGGCGAGAGATTTCCGACCAAATGTTGAAGAAATGCCAGAAAGACGCACCGTCACAGGCGCAGTGGCTCATAGTACACGCGACGAATACGCCGTCGACGAGCTCGGTCACTTGCGCTGCTAGCAATGGTAATTCGGAAAAGGCCGCTTCGCAGTTTAGGACTCCGGTCATCGGAAAGAAAGAGTAGACGATGTCGTCAGGAATGATAACTGGCTCAAGAACGTCAGCCACCGTGACGCTGTCGATGGCTGCGTGGATGAAGAGGGCTCCCGCGCCGTTGCAGTTGATGAAAAAGGAAGCGGCACTGTTGTCGTTGTCGTTGTCGCTGTTGTCGGCATCGTTTCGACCGCGATGAGGCGGCCGGCGAGTGGATAGAATATGGCCAGTGCCCGGGAGAAGGTGGATTTCAGGTGATCGACAAAGGTTGTGGTAAAGGAGGAAGAATATTCAGGTTTGTGAAAAAGAAGACCAGCTTGGATATATTCAAACTGGAGGAGTCGGAGATCCCATGGAGTCAGCTCAATTCTAGGGCTGAAATCATGATTCTGATCATCAAAATCATGATCACTTACTGGTTTAACATTAGTCGTCGAGATAAACCGAACGTCGGCCATGTTTTCTTTCTTGTTTGTTCCTCGTATTCCTGCGCAGGACAGGGCTCTAAGAGTTGCTCAAACTACTTTTTTTGCTAATGGAGTGCTCAACCAGTTTGTTTGTTTCTTTGTTTTTATTTTTGTTTTTGTTTTTATTTTCTTATGGAGGGCTCAACTAGCTGTAATGCATATTGCTTGTGCTATTATATCTGGTATTATATTCAAATAAAATTAATGTATTACAATATGCCTGACTGTGTATGTTCAAATAATAATTAGTATTTGTATTGGGGTTTGTTCAAAAAGTTGTGTATTCAAATACAAAATATTCAAATTTTTTGTCTAATTTTGGGTGCTTCAAATAATATATAACAAATAATATGATATTACGTCATTTTAAAAAATTTAAAATTATTTTCATTAATTTTTTATACATTTAGATCTAACTTCATTTAATAAAGTGTCATAATATAAATAATTAGATACCAATATTTGAGAATCAAAATTAGACATGAGACTTCAATCCAAATACAAAATATAACCAAATAAATATTGTATTGTATCAGTGGTCCAAACGCCCCATTATTTAGTGAATGATTTTTTTGGGCGTGTAAAACGTGATATGTAATCAGCAACAATATCATGAACTATAAACAATTTGCCATCAAATATAGTTATACACATTCACCTAATCTAGATTATTTGTGTATAACTAGACATCATCACCTAATTATCTAGATGATATAATTAACATACACATTCAGTACCCTAACCTCATAATATCTCTCTTGCAATCTACTGATTGAACATTGATTAATATCCTTTATTAATTTTAATTTCTATATCCACGGAGCTTGGTGACGTAAAAAGATATTGGAAACACATAATTTAACCTAATATCTCAATTATTAATTATACGCTGTCAAGAATTATAAGCCAATTGACAATAAATAACTGAATATTTATATGTCTTGATAAGTTATTTGCCACTAGAAAACACATCAATGTTAATGTTAATTAGGATGTGTTTGGTGTTCGAATTGAGTTTCTAATGAAATTAAATTTTTAGATTGAAGTTGTTTGACTTTTTAAAAACTAGTTATAATTTTTGTTGACTTTTTCAGAAAATAATAAAAAACCAACCGTAAAATACAGTTTAGTGCAAACTAAACTTAGAATATAGTTTTAGTAATTACTTCAATATTTAACCTTGGTTTTTGGTTTTTGGTTGTTTAATCTATCAATAATTTATATTTTTGGTTTTTGGTTGTTTAATCTATCAAATTATTCATATAACATAAGAAAATTTAGTTCTTGCCTTAGTCTACTAATGCATGTAGGCTGTTATTTATGTAACCTTTTTGCTTAATCCCAAATTAAGCAGATGCCTATGATATGAAATGCTACTCCCCCCCCCCCCCTCCCCCCACCCCCCCCCCCCCCCCCCTTCCTTTTAGTGAAAAGAATAGACAGCTGTTATCAAAGACATGATTAAACATCTTAATTATGTTGACACCCAAAACTTTAATCCATCCTAGAGCAAGTCTCTAACTCAATTTTATTAAGATAAAAAGAAAAATTTCAAAAGTTCAAAGGGAAAAAAACTAAAACATTACCATCGCAAAGTGAAATCCCACTCAAACTAAAAGTATAAATTGATGTCAAAAGATTAAGCCGAAACTATCTTTTGAAAATCAGTTCTTATAATATACCTAATTAATAAGAACTTACTAGTAATATCCAATGACAAAATCCTAACAAGTAAAAAAATGTCTCTGTTAATTAAGTACAAAAAAAAAAAAAAAAGTTCAGAAATTAAAATAGACCCCCATCCAATAAAAAAAAACCTAGTAAGTAAAAAAAAAATATCTACGCTACCAAGTATACAAAGAAAAAGTTCTGAAAGAAATTAAAATAAACACTGCAACCCCCATCCCCCCCCCCCCCCCCAAAAAAAAAAAAAAAAAAAAAAAAAAAACACGCATAATTCAAGAAACCTATAAAAAGGTAATATAAGAGACATATCCGTATTAATCGACTGAAGAACAAATTCTTGCCTTGAAGACCACAAGTAGAAGTAACTTTCATGAAAACCAGAAAAAGACAATTTATCCTCGTGCCATTTCAAAAAAAAAATATGAAAAACCTTGGCATTTAGCATAGACGCCCACTCCAAATGAGTTATGCCCATCTATATCTGAAGCTTTCAAGGCACCTGATCTAAATTAGCGTGAAAAAACTCACCCGCATAAATAGAATCACACTCAACCCAAAAATTAAACCAAGCGAACTCAAACACTTTTTTGATAAAAATCATGGAATCCAAAAGTTCCACCTTAAAAGCAAAAGAAAACACCGACCACTACTGATAAACAACTTATAAAAAAAAAAAAAAAAACTCTACAGGTGCACCATCCGTGTTCACTTTGGTCCAAACAGGAGGAGGAGGAAGAAGCCAATGAACCATAATATTTTGAGGAGTACGGGAGGGCTTCCCGATGATCCAAAATCCTCTTTAAATTAGAAGATCTTGTTGCGAATTAGACATAGGACCTGTATCAAACAAATTTGCTTCCTTAATATCGGTACACGTGAAAGCTTTTTGCAAATTGAAAAATTAAAAAAAAAATGTGCTTTCTTTTTTCAAAGATAGGTTCATTCCAAACATGCCGAATGAACAAACAGACTGCATCAAAAAAAAAAAAAAAAAAAGGAACTTTTCTTCCAGAGCAGTCATCATAAAAACATCGAATCAACGTCAAAGGGCAATAGCAGCTGAAAAATCTCCAGGACTGAACCGCATAAGGTTTGAGCATATATAGTCACACTATGAGAACATATGTTTAATAGTTTCCTCGTCTTTTTTCCAAAGTCTGCACACACTCAGCATCTGAAAGTCACGGCGCTGCAAAGCATCTTCAGTAGCAAATTCTCAGCATCTGAACATATGTACAGTTGTTTTTTTTTTTTTTTTTTTTTTTTGGCAATCGCTGTTGAATGGTGATACGGTTAAAAATCTGAAATTGTTTCCATGACATTGAAAAAAGGGCTTCTAGATCATGCCATGTTTGTGCCGCTGTCAAGGAGCGTGGGGAGATTGCGCAAAAAAAAAAAAAAAAAAAAAAAAAAAAAAACTCAAATCTAATTTACGATCCAAATAGACTATTAATTTGTCATTCCTCCCATTATACCTCCTTCTCATAACCCAGATGGGACGAGTCCTAATTCGTCCTAATTTTCCTCCGGCTCCAAGTCCTCCCTTAAAAAAGTCAGTGTCCCAATTTTAATAGAATTCCTGCCAAGATGACACATACTGTCGTAGTTGTTTTTTTTAGCTTTATTTTTAAATTAATAATTTAATTTCTCCCTATTTAGATTAATTCTCTCAAATATGTCTAATATATGTGTAGTACATGCTTTAGAAAGAAGTATTGATCAATATAATTTATAATCTAGTGTTAAATTGAAAAAGGAATACGCTGCTAATTAATGCTCTATTTTTAATAAGTTTTTAACAATTATAAGAAGTTTTTGCAAAAGTAACAAAATGATTTTTTTAATTATTAGTTGAATAAGGGCCCGTTTGGGGTGCCGTCTAGAAATTGTAAAACATCATCTTAATTTCAAAATCTCAATTTTATATCAAATTTTTTCTCTTTTTTATTTTCAAAAAATTCAAACTTTAAAAGTCCATAACTTTTTCATTTTAAATCGGAATGAGATGTTTTTTATGTCAAAATACTCATAACGACGGGAGGAACAAGACAATATCCATTTTGGTTTTTTTTTTTTCCAAACACATTTCAAATTTTTATGTTATTTTCTATATCACAAACTTTTTTAAAAGTTTTCCCTCTAACCCAACCTGCAAAACACCATCTCCTGATATTACCCTAAACGGGTCCTAAATTTGTAAAAAATATACAAAATTCATTATTGAAATTTTAAAAATTAATTATTAGTTGTTACACCTAATCTTATTACTTGGTGTATGTGTCCACCATCATTCGGATGAGTGTGTTAGTTTATCAATTATTTATTTTAAAAGCACAAGTTGTTAGTAAATAGATTAATAATAATATTATATTTTAACATTTCCTTTTCACGTTGGGGCCTCTATCTAATAAAGTCAATAACATAAACCAATCAAAGAAGGGAGAGAATGCAATTTCTCAGCATAGTCCTATCGAAAGAGATAATTGGTTATCATGTATGATAAGTTATGAAATTAAGTAATATGAACACGATATCATTGTGTTCTGATACCATATTCATTTATTAATTTATACTAAAAGCTTTAAATTGTTAAGAGATGTGTCAATAAGTATTATATTCTGCAGTATGATATCTTAACTGAATCCTAGCTAAACATCGAAATTAGTTTCTAACAAGAGTTTCATTTGAACTCCGCTTCAAAGGCAATGGCCTCAAGTGCATGTCTTAGCCGAAAGGCAAACTTCAAACTCAACACTTCCTTCATCAGCCCCAGGAAATGGTGTCAACTTGCCATCGAACTTCTCTCTAAGATTGCGCCGCACCGCTATTTATAGGCCTTCCCAACCAAAATCATTACCATAAACTTGAAATTTCGACGAGCTTCCGCTCAGCAACTAGTTAGGTGCAGCAGTTCCTCCGTTCGTGAAATCTTATTAGCGTACTTCCTCACTTCTAGTCTATATATATTTAGTAGCCCAGACACAAATATATTTATATATGTGTGTGTATATATATATGTATATATTACTGGATCCACCACCTATAAGTTTGTTTTAATAGTAGTCGACGAGTGGTGCTTCTTACAGACACAAATATAGGCCTCTTTTAGCCTCTTGAGGAAATAACTTATTTGGCTCTAAATATGTTTTGTTTGGAGAAGTACTTTCCTTCCCCTCTTGATAAATTACAGTTTTCATTCATAGAAAGAAAGGTTAGAACAAAATAAGTCTCTTAAAATGTAATATTAAGGATCAGATTTCGATTCATCTTCCCTTTAATCCTCAAATTTCGCTATCCAATTCCTATATGAAGATGAGCGTGGTTGCTATTAAAAGCTGAGCTGACCACGTGGAGGATGACTGGTTCACTCTAATGTCTAACGAAAAGGGGGAAACAAAGTATCAAAAAAATGACAACATGACGGGGGCTTGTATTACTAAAAGCAATGAATTTAACAGTTGAAGAATCTTTAGAGGATCGAAGTTTCGAAGCGAACGTTGAACTCAGTTTTTGTGTACTACATAAGCAAGATCAACTCAACGGGTTTATGTTAATAAAAACTAAAACCCACTTGCTATTTCTATTTATATGTACTATATAAAGATGATCAACTAGTTTATGTTAACAATAACTAAAACCCACTTGCTGTTTTTAATTATATGTACTATATAAAGATGATAAATTAATTATATGTACTATATAAAGATGCTCAACTAGTTTATGTTAACAATAACTAAAACCCGCTTGCTGTTTCTAGTTATAGGTACTATATAAACACGATCAACTTGTTTATTATGTGAAAGCGTTAAACGAAATTCTATTGACACTAATTTAAATGACATAAAAAGAAGAGTCCATAATTTAGTCGGTCTCTTTGAACTCTAAATCACAACCAATAGCCCAAATTATATCTCAGACATAAGATGGAAACAGATTCAGTACAAGGATCACCAATCTACCAGAGGGGAAGCATATTTTTTCTCCCAATTTTTTTTTTTTTAAATGAACAGTTGGTGAAAATAATGAGCCTTAACCGGAAATAAAAAGCATTTTTACCATGTCATTTAGCCAGAGTCTCTACAAACTCTGCATCACGGGCCATAGCCTCAAGTGTCTCAGTCGAAAGGCAGACTTCAAAATCAATACTTCCGTCTAGTTCAGCACCAGGATACACCGTCAAGCTACCGTCCAACTTGTTCGCCTGACCGCTTCGCACCGCAATCGGCCTTCCCCAACCAAAATCGTTGCCGTAAACATCGAACCGCGGCGAGCTAATCGTCAGCAGCGTGTTGGCAGGAACCCTACTAAAGTCTGGTATCGTGGGGCTCTTTTCCCAATACTCCAAGAACTTCCTCACTTCCCCTGCAGTCTGCGAAGCAACCACTCTATTGATCTTCCAAGCAACCCAACCCAAACCCTGTTCCAGAACCTCCCTCGCCGTGAACTTCACCGGCATTCCTGTAATTGAATTACCAAAGTACTCCTTCGGCAGTGGCGGCTGAATTCTCTGCCTCATGCCTATTACTACCCTGTAATTGCAATCCTCATCGGCATCAAGACGTCGGTTTGGGGCTATTGATTTCCAAAGATGAGCCAGTAGTGCTTGAAGGGACGAGATCGTTTCGTTGGAGTTGGTAATTCTCATCTCCGTATTGGCTTTTGCTTTGAGCTCCGCAACTTTCTCTTTCGAAAACCGGAACATTCTTTGTTGCAGATTAGGTCGTGGCTGAGCATATCTCCCAGAGTCTAAGATTCTATCACGAGAGAGAGGAATACTAATTGGGAGATCAACAATGCCGTCAAGGCACTCACGGCCGAAAACCGGTCGAGAATGGGGTGAAACTCTCTCGAATCCGCTGCGAGAGATTTCTGACCAGACGTTGAAGAAATGCCAGTAAGAAGTGCCGTCGGCAGCGCAATGGTTCATAGTACAAGCAATGATCACTCCGTCGACCAGCTCGGTCACTTGTACGGCTAGCAAGGGTGATTTGGGTGAAAGCGGCTTCGCCGTTTCGTGATGCTTCCATCGGAAAGAAAGAGTAGACAAGGTCGTCCGGAATGATAACAGGGTCGAGAACATCAGCCAACGTGACGTCGCCGACGGCTGCGTGGACAAAGAGGGCTCCGGCGCCGTTGCAGTCGATGAAAAAGGAAATGGTGTCGTCGACGTTTTCGATGGCGGAGAGGCCGCCGGCGAGAGGGTAGAATATAGCCAGGGCTTGAGAGAGAGTGGCTTTTAAGTGATCCACCAAGGTGGTGGTAAGGGAAAAAGAGTCGGTCGGTTTGTGAAAAAAGAGGCCCTTTTGGATGGGTTCAACCAAGGGACCTTTCAGATCCCATGGAGTTAACTCAATCCTGTGGCTAAACTCGTTGTGATCATCACTTGACGCCATAAGGACAGTGCTCGTGGAGATGAGCCGGATGTTGGACATGACTTTTCCGTTTTTTGATCTCTTTGAGCCCAACGAGGTGTGGTTAGACAAATCTGAGAAGCCAAATAAAGTTTGTAAGAAGTATTGATTACAATTTACCTCGCCGGATATAGCTTAGTGGATGGAAGAGGGAAAAAAAAAAAAATAGATAGGAGCTTTCAGATTAAAAATTATGAGTGTCCGTATTTGTTTTAAATAAATAGAAGTTATAAATCGCATATTATAAAATATGATAAAATAAAATATGATAAAAGTGTGCGGCTACAAGAAGAGGGATAAATTAATTAGAAATTAGAATGTGTGAAATTGTGACAAGGTTGTTAAAGAATTGCAAGTATAATATGTAAGCTATGTGATGAAAGTGGTCTATAAACAATATATACTAGTGCTGGCAATACGGGTCGCGATACGACGACACGACTCGAAAACGACACGAATTTCGCGGGTTCGGGTTAGGAAAAATAGGTGGCGGGTCGTGTTCGGGTTGGGAAAATTTGACATGAAAATTTCGCGGGTCGTGTTCGGGTTGGAATAGTTTTTTCGTGTCAATTTCGTGTCAGTTTTCGTGTCAATTTCAGGTCAAGTTCGGGTCAAATTCGTGTCAAGTTCGTGCCAATATTTCGTGTCAGTTTCGTGTCAATTTCGGATCAATTTCGGATCACTATTTCGTGTCAATTTCGGGTCAATTTTCGTGTCGCGTGTCAATTTCGAGTCAATTTCGGGTCAATTTCGTGTCAACTTTGTGTCAATTCTGGTCAATTTCGTGTCGCGTGTCCATTTCGGGTCAATTTCGTGTCGCGGGTCCAATTCGTGTCGCGGGTCAATTTCGTGTCGTGGGTCAAGTTCGTGTCGCGGGTCCAGTTTGTGTCGTTTCGTGTCAAGCCATTACGGTTTCGTGTCGTGTTCGTATCGCGGTTTCGTGTCGTTTTCGTGTCGCGGGTCGTGTTCGGGTTGGGGAAGAAAAAATTCGACACGGCTCAAACACGACACGAATCCGACACGTGACACAAATTGCCACCCCTAATATATACCATATATGCATTAGACAAATGCAACAAGACGTGGAACCAAAAGTATTATACTATGACTCTCACCCAATCCAATGGACACTTTATTGTAATACTAGTAGTGCTGGTGCACGTTCACACGTGCATGCGCCATATTAATTTTTTTTAAGGTGTATAATTATTGTCTTTTCTCCTATTTTAAAATTTTTTTAAAAAAATTGTGCATATAAGTTACAATTCTGTATTTTTCTCACCCACCAACTAATGAATGACCCACTTTTTTTTTTAACAACCTTTTTTTTTTGTTAGTTTTATTTTCTCTCACGTTTCTTCTTCTTCTCTTATTGAAAAAAATATATATATATCATTTATCCTGAAAATGTATATAAAAAGTAAGGACTTTGGTTTTTTTTAAATATAAAACATAATATTATCTTATTTTATGATTCAATATGTACTGTTATTTTTAATGTTATTTTTTTTTTTTTTGTCATTATTTTTATCTTTTGAAACTTGTAAAAGTAAACATTTAGTATTTAACTAAATTAAAAATGAAAATATAGTAATCATTACATAACAAAAGGCAAGTCATTAATTAATAAGAATCAAACATTGAATTTAAAATTGGCTATATCTTGTAGCAAATTTATCACAAAATTTAGCATATGATAAATTTGACATCAAATATAGCACTCTATTATAGAGCACTTTTTTCATCTAAAGGCCAAAATTAACCATTGCCATGATCTTTTAACATCGCATTGGAGATACTCTAATTGGCACTATAACTTGCTCTACCGAATCATTTCGCACTACTCCATCGCAAGAATATATAACTTTGGCCTTTAACACACATATATTTTCAATGATTTTTTTTATTTATATAAATAGTAGGTGGATTCAAATTCTTAACTTTATAATGGAGTCATGTGTGAAATATTATTAGGTTATACCTGCAACTATTATGTCTAACTATTTTCAATGAGAAAACTAGTGAACCAAATTCTACTAACAGTGTATATTTGAAAAAAAAAAAAAAATTGTGAAAAAGCCGCTCAAATGCACATGTAAAGGAATTTTATCCTGAGTAAAGGATGCATTTGGATAAGGCATAGTTAAGATATAAGATTTAAAGGAAATGAATAACCATTAAGAAAAAAAAAAAAAAAAACAAAAGAACAAGAACAAGAACAAATTGATGATATATTATAAAAATGACCAAAATATATAGATGAATGTAGTCTTTCAGTAGTAACCAAATAAAACTATTATATAGAAAATTAATTAAGTTAATTACATATAAAAAAGAAACTGTGTTTAAATAGGGACACATTTGTAAAAGAATAGGGACACGTTAATTGGGAAAAAAAAAAAGATAATTATAAAAATCATGTTCAATAAAACAATATATCAAAAAATGTAAGAAAAATATTTAAGAGAGAAGTTACTTTGAAAAAATTATTACGAAAGAAGGACAAAATAGAATGAAAAAGTAATTGGTAATATACATGTAAAATTTTATATTTAAGATTTTAAAGAAAAAGTAAAAATAAAAAAATAAAAAAATAGAGTAAGAAGATTTAAAACAAAAAAAAAAAGTTATTGGCTTACTCACCAAAAAAAAAAAACAAAAAAAAAAAAGTTAATATAAGAACTTAAAATTAAGAAAGGCATAAAAGGAAAAAAGAAAAAGAAAAAAGAGAGAGGAGGGGGTGGGGTTGGAACCGTTGGTGCACGTGGAGGCCAATGGATGAAATGTTCGAGTAATAATCAAATGAACCTATTAGATATAAAATTAACAAGGTATAAATGAGAAAGAAATTAAGAATGTTTAAATAGATGCATAACTGTGAAAAAAATTGATATGATAAATAGAAACAAAATGTAGGTACAAAAAGTTACGTTTCATAAAATATTTTTTGAAAGATGTAAGAAAATATTTTAGTGAGGACTTATTTTAAATTAAATTATAACACAATCAAGACAAAATAAAAAAAAATAAAAGTATTTGATGAAGCATATCTAAAAATAAAAAATGAAAATTTTTTTGAGAAAAAGTTCATAAACTTTTCACAAATTATGCTAAGTAAAACTGCATTGAAGATTAAAATAAAGAAAACCTCAATTACTACCAATAAGATAAACAAAAATAGACACAATATATAAGGCACAAAAAAAAAGGACGGAATAAAAATGAAGTACAACTTAAAAAAATATGATGTTATTTTCTTCTAATTTCACCATGTTAAGGAGAGCATGTATGCTATTTTCTTATCATAACTATCAAATAGCATACGTTTTAAGAATTAAAAAAAGATGGTGGAACTGGATGGGGATGCTTGTTATACTGATACTTTTCTCAGGTTTGTTCGATAGGTTATTTATATGAATGTCTAAATTGAAGACAATGATTTAACAAATGTCCATTTTTTTATTTATTTACATGAATGTTTAAATTGATACTTATGAAGACTACATTACCCTTTCATCAATAATTGAAAATAAACAAATAAGGAATTTATAAAAAATGAAAGAAAAAATCTCTTAAAAAAATGTCAAACTAAATAAATCTTTTATAAAAAGAAAAAAGACTGCTTTACTTGATTTAGTATAAAGAAAAAAGGACATAACAGATATTAATTATATGTCATAAGAAAAACAATCATTATAATAAATAATTGATCATTAAGATTAAATTCACAAGAAACATATTCAAAATTTAAATAGATATTGTAAAGAAATATTAAACCCTTTAAAACCTGAAAAAAAAAATATCATAGTTTACTCTAAAAAAAAAAAAAAGACATCATAGTGACCATCATAAAGGGAAAAAAAAAATCATAATGATATAGTAACAAACAATATGAACTAGTCATTATCATAAAAATACAATAATAACAAACAACTACGGGGAAAAAAATGAATCATAATGAGGGAAAAATGATGTTAAAAATATAGTAAAATGGCAAAAAATAGATATTACAAGTGGTTGTTTATTTAAAAATAGACATTTACGTAATATTATTAAAAAAAACATACATATTTTAAAATAGTGTCCTAAAAATAGACTTTATATGTAATTATTTCTTGTGGGATTAGATTTGGCCCATTGTTCTAGAAAAGAGATTAAAATAGTGTTTGTTTAATCAATTTCATCTCATTTTAAAATCGACATGAAATATATATATTTATATATATACACACACATATAACTTCTTTTAGAATCAAATCCTCCTCCTATTTTCATTTCAAACCTATAAATCAATCTTGCCATAGAATTTTATCTCCTTTTGCAGCAATTTAGGAGCTTTTTAGTTTAGCTTTAATTTTTGGCCCTTCTTGAGAGATGAATTTGGATTTCTTGTTAAACTTTTTATTTTTCTCTGTTTAAATAATACTTAAGTAAGGAATTTGATAAAGGATTAGAAATTATGGGTGCCACCCTAGATGTGCTGATTTTCTATGACATTATATTTTGTTTCTTCATTCAACAACAACAACAATAAAGAAGATAAAAAGCAATAGGAATCCCCATCTTCATCAAAATTTTAACTTATAATCTACTTTTGTGTTATTTTCTAGTATACTTAGATAAAGGTCAATTATTTTTTTCTTAACTTATTTTGTTAGGAAAAAATAGGCAAGAGGGAAAAAAAAAAAAAAAAAAGAATTTAATTATAAAAAAAAGATAAAAACTGGCAAGAAAAGAGCAAACTTTACACTGTTTTTGAAAAAATAAAAAATAAAAAAGAAAAGAAAAAAGAAGGAAAGATAGGTACCATACGATAAAAGTTCACGTCTCTTAAGATATATTATCGACTCGTACAATAAATGAAAGGAAATCCTTCAGTAGGTAATTAATCGAATTTTGAAAGCAAGGTCTCTCTACATAATTCAGCAAAACAAAAAAAAAAAAAACAAAAACAAAAAAGCCTCTCTCCAAGCTATCAGGAAGGGGAAAAAAAAATAGTACTAGATCTCTCTATCAGCTTGTCACTTCTACGTGCCACTTTTTCCCGTACAACAGACCACTTAAACCCCAACAAATCTAGTTTTTTTTTTTTTTGGGTAAACTCCGACAAATATAGACTATATAGTTTAGGTACTAGTGCAGTACAGCTAGATTTACATATAATTTGGCATGATTAGGCTGCATGTGAGCCTCGTCCAGGCTCGTGGAGCTCCTTGCTCTAATTTTGTAATCGACATGGGAGGTTAGCATATCATTGTCAGAATTCAAATTAGAAAGAAATAACCATCAACAACCTGACAGAGTGATAAGACCACTTGTCTTCATACTTAAGAAATTGTAAGGGGTGTTTGGTGTGTAAGTTTGAGTTAAGATTTATAAATTTAAATAGTAAATTTTTTTTGAATTTTTTGAATTTTCAGAAAAGACAAATAACTTTTTGGAGAAAAAGACAAAAAATATGATGAAAAAAATACAGTTTAATTTAAAGAGAGCTTTTTGTCAAATAAGGTCTAAATTTAAATTGAGATCGTCATGTAATAAAATATAGAAATAATCAATTTTACGAGTGATCTATATAATACGTAAAGATTATATAATCTGAATCTTAAAATTACTGAGTCGAATAGATGACAAACTTGCATAATTTGTCAATCTTGTGATCAAGCTATTTCATGTGAAATTTACGTAAACAGACATATAATATACAGATGGACGTATATCCCACATACATTGTGTTCAAAACTAGAGAAATTTTTAAATAAAAGTACGCAACATATTCTTTGATCCTAATTTCATGCTCATAAATTTCAAATTTTTCTCCATCAAATTTTCTTTGGAGAAGTTTTGTAGGTATAATGTTCAAGTTTTTTTTTCCCCAAAAAATCTTTATTATTATTTAAAAAACTCCAAACGGAGATTACAATTGAAACAAGAATTTAAAGAAAAAAATGTCAGTTGCGTATTTATCTTCTTTTGATATATTTCCCTCCCTCTTTGGTAAGAAGGTATAACAAGTAATTACATTATTGTTCATGATGCCTCCTTGGAGTGGAGGTTTTTTAAGCTTCTTTTTTTTTTTTTTGGGGGGGGGGGGTATATATCACTGATTTTGACATTTTCTCTTCGGTTGAGTATTTTTGTTTAATTAGATTTTTTATATTTTAAGTTTGTAAAGCAATTAAAAATTAAAGTGAAAAGTGTGCTAGAAGGTCAAAATAGGTTTACTAGCATCAGCTATATAAGCAAAGTTTTGTTTGAAATTATTTAGAATGGCCCAATCAAGTCTAGAGTCCAAAATAGTAGTTCTATGACATTTGCACGCATCAATAGGAATATTTAACTTTTCAACAATAACAAACCTCAGCAAGTTGAAATTCTAAAAGCTCAAGAAGAGTTGGCAATTAAACATCGACTCAAAAAAAAAAAAAATCATTATAGTGAAAGTTAAACGAGCATATATCACTAGTAGAAAATAGGCTTTTCCTTCTGGAAAATGTTCATTGATAAATTTTAATTCATCGGTAAAAATTCATCACATGAAAAATAGAAAGGTGCGGCTCCTATTGACAAGCTTGATGATGATTCTCTGTGAATTTTCTTCGAAGGGTGTCATGCAAATGGAATATGATATCATGAAAAATGAACTTGAATAAAACTCATCTCCAAGAGTTAGTTTAAGAGAAGATAGTGCTTATATCTACATATAATATTATAACAGCTCAATAACTTCGTAAATTGGACAAATTTAATTTCGAACACCATCCCTCACAACTAGCTCAAGAGAAGAAGGTATCAAATCCACATATAAACATCAAAACAATTAATTAACTTAACGAAATGAGACAAATTCAACTTCTAATGATCTTGGCAAATAGACTGCCTATTTTGTTTTGATAAGTTTGTGTGTGCATGTTTTGGGGCCTTACTAGGTCTCCGATATGTGTAATTGAGCATTGCATTTTTCATTAAAGTATTGTGCTTATATTTTTCCTTTTTCCTTACTTGCTTTCCTTGGTCCTTTTTTTTTCTTGGAGTTGGACTTTTGGGTTTTTTTTTTTTTTTTCCTTGTATTGTTATATATGAGTGGATTTTTTGAAATATGTTTGGTTGAAATGTGAATTAAAAATGAATTATATTGTTTGAATAATGTAAGAATCTAAAATATATTCGGATTTTGATGACAACATGGATATTGATTTGTTCTCATAGTCGTTGTAAGTGTTTGGCAAAAAACATCATCTTATTTTGACTTGAAATAAGAAAGTTATAAACTTTTGAAATTTGAGTTATATGGAAATGAAAGAAAAAGAAAGAGAGATGTGAATTTGTAATGTGAATTTGTATCGTAACTAATTGGAATATGAGCTTTTGGAAACCAATCTCAATATGGACTTTCAAACGGGGTGGACCTTAATTTAAGAAGAACAAAAAAAGAGTGCCAGAGAGAAATAAACAAAAAAGAACATAAGAGAGTATCTAGAATAAGTAAAAGAATTCATAGCTTAGAATTTGTAACTTGTTGTTCACGCATACCATACTTTTACAGATTTCCTTAGACAAGAACAAGTGGGAAAAAGACCACTAATATCAGCTGCAATAGTTTTCCATGAAAGATTTTTTTATTTTTTTTTCCTCCTATATTTTAATTTTAATATTAATTTCTTAGTTAACTAGGTAAGGATGCAAGATACGTTATCTTAGTTATACAAGAAACATCATTTTTTTTTTCTCCAAGAGGTACTCAAGAGTAACACAATTTTTGTTTTGTTTTTTGTTTTCCAGTTCAAACTTGACGAGGGTCACGTGCTTGGAAAATTGGAATTGTGACACGGTCATGATTTTAGCACTGCTTGGCATTTCGCCTACGTTGGAAGTCTAGTTTGTCAATGTATCAAATGAAGTGACCAAAGATTTTTGTGGACCCCTAGTGAAGATCTTTATCTTCCAAAGTCTGGTCTGTATATGTTCTAAGAATCAAAGTAAAGGAAGGTTGTCTTATGGACCACTCGGCCAGGATACGCGGGGTTTTGAGTCGAGCGATCTGTATGGCCGTTGGCTGCAGGCCATTTTTTTCTTGCTGGTCAATCCTTCATTTCTAGAATATGATTCCCAAAGTCTAGTTCAAACTCATGATATATTTACGCCAATAAATGTGATTGAAAGTTGAAAGAAGACCCTCATAAACATTTTGACCAATTCAAATTCCAACTCAAAACTGGGTTCGGACCTAACAGCTATATATCTTGGCAAACGACCTTAAACAGCTTCATGAAAACTGAAACTTGTTTTCTTCCCTCTGATTTCGTCATCCACAAAACGAAAAGGCCCATCTTTATGCGAAAAAGTTGTGCATCCATGAGGAAGAAGTCCAACCCAATAGCCATGCTAGTTCTTCTCATGCTTTGCCTGTTTCTGAAGATCCATATCTCACTTGGAGCTGATGATACCATCTCTGGAAACCAATCCCTCTCCGGCAACCAGACCATTGTCTCTGCTCGTGAAGTCTTCGTACTGGGATTCTTCACCCCCGGTAACTCTTCGAAATACTACATAGGCATGTGGTACAAGCAAGTTGCCGAGCAGACCATAGTTTGGGTGGCAAATAGAGAGAAGCCAATCTTTGATAGATTTTCTTCGGAGTTGAGAATCTCAGATGGTAACTTGGTTCTCTTCGATGAGTCCAAAATCCCAATTTGGTCCACAAATGTGAGCTCCGCTAGTTCTTCTGAAGTGAAAGCAGTTCTTCGGGATGATGGAAACCTTGTGTTAGAAGACGGATCTAATTCGTCGAAACCATTATGGGAAAGCTTTCTTAATCCAGCTCATACATGGCTACCAGGTAGTAGACTTGGGTACAACAACAAGACCGGAGAAAAGCAACTCCTCACTTCGTGGAAGAATCTGGAGGATCCTGCTCCTGGCCTCTTCTCTCTTGAATTAGTCCCAAGTGACAAGTCCTATATAATTCGGTGGAATAGGTCTCGACAGTATTGGAGCAGTGGAGATTGGAATGGACAGATCTTTAGTAAGGTCCCGGAGATGTCGCTCAACTATATCTACAATTTCAGCTTTGTGTCAAACGTTGAGGAGAGCTATTTCACCTATTCTGTTTATCTCACTGCTAATACAATATCGAGATTTGTGATCGATGTTTCAGGGCAGGTTAAGCAACAAAATTATATGACTAATAATAACCAGTGGAATTTGTTTTGGACTCAACCAAGACAACAATGTGAAGTTTATGCTTTTTGTGGGGCATATGGCAGCTGCAATGAGACGTCCTTGCCGTTCTGTAATTGTCTGATGGGGTTCGAGCCCAAGTCACGGCATGATTGGGATGATTTGCAGGACTACTCGGGCGGGTGCATCAGAAAAACTGAACTTCGGTGTGGCAACAACAATCACATGAATGGCGAGAGAGATAAATTCCTAGAATTGCCCAGCATGTCGTTGCCTGAAAATAGACAATCTTTGCAAGTAGGGAATATCACAGCATGTGAATCAGCCTGCTTAAATAATTGTTCTTGCAGTGCTTATGCTTATGAAGACGATGGTTGTTCAATTTGGACTGGAGATCTCGTAAATCTTCAGCAACTCGAAGCAGATAACAAAAACGGCAGGACACTCTGTATTCGGCTAGCAGCTTCCGAGTTTAAGAGTCCTAAAAACAGAAAGGGACTGATCGTCGGCGCTGTAGCGGGTTCGGCTGCAGGGTCAGTATTTCTCCTAGGCCTTACTTTGTTGTTTATTTGGAGACGAAGAAACAAGGTTTTTGGAACAGGCAAAGTGGAGGGTTCATTGATGGCGTTTACCTATAGAGATCTGCAGAACGCAACGAAGAACTTTTCTGATAAATTGGGTGGAGGAGGCTTTGGTTCAGTTTTCAAGGGTACGTTGCCCGACTCTATTATGATAGCGGTGAAGAAGCTTGAGAGCGTTGGCCAAGGAGAGAAGCAATTCCGAACAGAAGTAAGCACAATCGGGTCAATCCAGCACGTTAATTTAGTTCGACTTCGCGGGTTCTGCTCTCAAGGTACTAAAAGGTTATTGGTCTATGATTACATGGCCAACGGCTCTTTAGATGCTCACCTTTTCCATGAGAACAATTCTTATGTTTTGGCTTGGGAAACAAGATACCAAATTGCTCTAGGGATCGCAAGAGGGTTGGCTTATTTACATGAGAAGTGCAGAAGCTGCATCATACACTGTGACATTAAGCCTGAAAACATCCTTTTGGATGACGAATTTTGCCCGAAAGTGGCTGACTTCGGGTTGGCAAAACTCGTTGGAAGGGAATTCAGCAGGGTCCTAACAACCATGAGAGGGACAAGAGGTTATCTCGCTCCAGAATGGATTGCAGGAGTGGCAATAACATCGAAGGCGGATGTCTACAGCTACGGGATGATGTTGTATGAACTTGTGTCGGGAAGGAGAAACGCGAAGCAATCTGAAGACGGGAAAGTAAACTTTTTTCCAACACTGGCTACAAGTATATTAGTGGAAGGAGGCAATGTGCTTAGCCTGTTAGACCCAGGGTTGGATGGCGACGCAGACATAGAAGAGCTTGAACGAGTCTGTAAAGTTGCGTGTTGGTGCATCCAAGATGAAGAATCCCATAGGCCATCAATGGGTCTAGTGGTTCAAATCCTTGAAGGAATTATAGAGGTGAATCTGCCTCCGGTTCCGAGATCTCTCAAACTTTACGTGGACAACAAGGAGAGCATAATTTTCTTCACAGATTCTGCAACAAATAAGAGTTCCTCCTCAGCTTCACCTGACGCCAAAAGCACAAACTCTTTGATATTCAACAGCTCTTGAGCCGATATCGAAAGAGAACATCTTGTACCATCCCTTCTCAGTTAACATGTTTTTATGCTCTGCCTTCTATCCCCTGTTTTCTTAAAGTCAACGAGTAGTTCTAATTAATGTTGTCGTTAAGGTACTTTGCTTTTAAAAGTCAGCCAATAATACAGTTAAACAATAGAGCCATGTTTATTCTCCCACTGTTTCTCTTCGCCAAGTATAACTGTGAATCTATTGCAAACGGAAAATAATATCAAACTAAAAGGAAGATTTTAGTTTTGAAATGATTTAAATATGACAGATGTTATAATTAGTAAATGAAAAGCCTATTTATCACTTACCTAGTAATGTATGTGAATGTTGACGAACTGGGACAAATTAGTATTTGAATTATTTGTGCCAGAGATTTCTCATGTCTAGCTATCTCGATCCCGATCCCTTTGCGTATCCCGATCGGGGGGCTTGTGAACATTTTGCACAATATCTTCTTCTGAAAGCACTTGGCTCAAACTTTCAAGAAAATGTCGAACGAAATCACGAGATATAAACTAGCTCAAGGAGGCATTAATCAACAATTCAGAGGCAGAACGGGGTAATTAGTGATTTTAATTGTCATGCATCGTCTGTTTAGAACTGGAGAAGTTGGTGGGACCGGAGAACAATGCACCACATGTTTATATATAGAACTTGTGAAAGAAATTCGTTGAGTTTGTTTGTTTGTTGTGTCTTTTGGTGTTAATGTTTGTACAACTTTGTTCTTTTTTAATGGAATGAATATGAACCAAAACCGATTAACAAGCCACAAAAACCAGATTACTTACACCAGACTACAGAGCAAAACTAAAAAGAAATGGGAGAGATCTTTAAAAAAAATACTATGGACATTAACTCTAATCTCAATTTTTAAATATCAACCTATATAATGTATAAATTATCTTTTTTTTTAATAAATATTTAAAATATTATCACATTAATTAATTATATTTATTAATAAAAATATGATATATAAATTAATATTTAAAAAATTAATATTAAAGTCGTATACCACTCTTATAATAATGTCTACTGTCTTTTACGATGTCACGCAGGTGACACAAATGACTAACCCAATCTGTCAGCCCAAGTATTAACGACAAATGATTATGTTGAGGACGGAAAATAAAGTCATGAAACCCCACAAAAAAACGTGAAACGAAGAAACGGGCATGGAAAACCCATTTGTGCTTCTAAATGTGGAGGGCAGGAGGGCTGTATTTGGTCCGAATAGTTTTCCTCATGATCTAGATGGAGAACTAATTTGTCCCATGTGACCAAAACTCCAAATCACTTTAAAACGTTTACATCTCTTTTTTTTTTTTTTTTCTTTTTTTTTTCTTAATTAAAATAAACTTACTTATTTTAAGCCTCCATTTGGTATTACGGTTGAAAATAAAATTTTTAAGTTAGAGTTGGTTGACTTTTTAAAAATTAGTTATAATTTTTATTAATTTTTCAGAAAAAAATAAAATTGGGATGAAAAATTTAAGTTTGAGTTGAATCACCACATAAAGGAGTGTAATTGTTTCTCTTGCATCTATGGTTCTCCGTTTCCAAAGGCCACAAAATGTTCATCATCTTTTTCTCCTTTGTTGATGTGGAAAAGGTTAAGGATTCGTTTGGAGTTTAGGTTAAGTTTGAGATGAGATGAAATTTTTAAGTTTGAGTTTGTTGACTTTGTAAAAATTAGTTATAAATTTTGTTAACTTTTCAAAAAATTCTAAAAATTGAGATAAAAAAATACAGTTTAGTTGGAATTAAATCTGGATACCAAACATAGGCTAAAACTTGATAAGTTCAGTATAAGAATCGTAACTCAATGCAAAGAAAGAAAGTGAAAAAGAAAAAAATAAAATAAAATTTACCGTCCACTCTCATTATATCATGCATCTTTTCCATTCTAAAGTTAGTCTAAACCATCACTTATAAGCTGCGATATTGATACTAACTCCATGGGTATAACTTTTTTTCTCATGGAAGATGACTTTGAAAATATGATTCGAGTGATGGCATCAATCTTCTTCTGAAAATTTAATTAAAAAACAAAACAACGACAACAATCTCACTTCCTCCCACTGAAAAGCATATGCTCTCCCATTTTGCTCCTTTCTCTTCTCTCTCTTTGAGTTTTAGGGGGGAAAAAAATTGTTGTTATTTTATTCAGGTTTTGTTACCTGAATATTTCTTAAATTTCTTTAATTATAATGGAGTCTCTGAGAATAAAGACTAGTTTGCTTAAGAATGTTTTTGGTGAAATTGATTTTGTTCGGCATTTGTCATGGGCGAGTCCCAAAACACAAAGATGACTTCTGCTTCTTCTCCTCACCGGAGATTCTCAACACTCATGATCGTCGGTGGAGGCAAAGGAGCCTCGATGATATCGGCAGGTGTGGCATCACGATTACCGAGGAAGGAGCGGGGACTGTGCACCCTGAAGAAAATTACAAGAGAAGTGGGACCCACTTTTTGAAAATCATTAAAGAAAAAAAAAAAAGTCGAGAAAATAATTAGATATTAACATGTCGGATCGCGGATCTCACTATTCGATCAAAAAGTGTTTGCGTTAAGGTGGGATGGAGAGTGAGTTAAGTTAACCAACTCAAACTCAAATTTTTCAACTCAATTTTTGTCTTTTTCTGAAAAAAGTTTTTGTCTTTAATAGAAAAAATCAACAAAAATTACTATTCAAACTTAAAAATTTTAACTTAAACTCAAACACTAAACACCCCGTAATGTAATAGATTTACAAACCACCAGCTTTGTACCTTGCTGGCGGTTGGTTGTGTTTTTATAACAATGTCAAAGGATCATCTAATCATCTTTAGACGATTCAGATTAAAAGAGACAATAAAATAAAAACATATAACTTATTGTACCTGATTTTATTCTACAAAACATTTCAAAAAAAAAAAAAAACATAAAACTCCCCATCGAAGAAGAAGAAAGATTCCGATGGAGAGAAAGACACCAGCAAGTCGCCCACCCCTCCTCCCACGACATTCGGCGACTCGAATTGCACCCCCCCCCCCCCCCCCCCCCCCGACATTTGTCGACTTGCAAATCCATTTCCTTAATAGTAACTTAAAATTTTTACATTTGTAATTTTAATTTTTTTTTCTGGTATAAGTACATGGTATCCTATTATGATTTATTACGAGAGAGGTTAGGGGAAAAAAAAAAAAAAAAGAGTTTAGCTATATACATGAAATTTTGATTGTGTATGATGTACCTTATAAATCCACATGATCTGATCCATTGAATCTTATGGATAAAATTTTTGACCCTAATGTAAAATTCCCTTGCACTTAATTATGTAATTGCGTTTTTCAAAGTTAGTCGGTTCTGTGGTGGAAATCATTGGTGTGGTAGGTATCAAATCCCTAACTTATTAATTAATGTCCTATATAAATATATTATATATATATATATCATCGAAATAATTGAAAGTCAATCAAACACTGATTACACGTTTCTATCAATAAAATAAAATAAAATAAAAAATCAAACACTGATTACGAATTCATTTGTCCCCACTTCATTGCTTGTCAGCAACCCAATTGAATTTCGAATATTACAGACAAGCAGATATTCGGCATATAAATTTATATATAAAAGAAATATAAATTAATATATATATATATATATGGGAAGGTCTTATATGTGACAAGCTCGTATGCGTCTCAAATCCGGAATCTGTTTTGTAACCTTTGGATCTGAAATGAACGGTCAGATCTGAAAGAAAAAAATAAGGACATCTTAAAATACATTTTGACATCCACCGCATGGCTAGGTGCAGGGGAAAAAGTACTTTAAATTAATATAAAATATATATTCAACCTGTCTAAGAATACTAATATGATTTCAAGTACTCACTTTTTCTCTGCTATGTTTCACATTCTCTTTAACTTATATATACACCCCCTATGACCCTGATTAACATGAAATCCATAATATCTCTCCAGCCACACCTGTTCACTCCTAGAATTGTAATTTGGCCGCCTATAAATAGTAATGCAATTTCAATCACGCATATTTTAATTAAATCCTTACAAGTAATAATTATGATTAAAATGAACTCGATCAACTATGAGTCCTATCACACTTTCCTTCTCCAATACTTGCAATTCATCTAGTCTAAGAATACCAAAGCAATTTCAAGTATTCACATTTAGTCTAGTGTATTTGTTCATTCCCTTTAGCTTACATCTATGAGCTTCACTAACATGAAATCTATACATTTCTCTCCATCCAAACTTTCCCAAGTAGTAAATCGCAAGTTAACCCGTCCATAAAGACTAATGCGATTTTAATTACTCACATGTTAATTAAACTATAATTCACATTCTCTTTCACATAAATTTACAATTCTACCATCTTCACGCAACATTTATGTCCAAATATATATAAAATACATTCCTCAATTTTTTTTATTACGATTACATTTACCATTCCACCCTCATTTTGAGTAAACAATGCATGAATCCTCTGATTATATAGTTGAATTTGTCTAAAATCCATTGAGTTTTCTAGTATTCTAGTATGACCTTTCCTTCAATTTACATTTGTCAAGCATCCATAACATATAGGCCTCCAGTCCACACCATTACCGCATCTCGAACGGCACCGGAAATAAGACATCTCGTATATATAGTTTGTATACCTTCACCATATATTACAACTGACTTTGCTCTGATTTGAATTCCCTTATCAAGAAATTTAATATTATTAAGTCGTAAAGTCCAATTAATATTTCATTTATTGATAGTTGGATCGTCAATTACAGTTATTTCATTAATAGTAACATAAAATTTTCACATTTAAAATTTTCCAAGAGAGGTTAGAGAAAAAAAAAAAAAGAGTTTAGCGATATGCAAATTTTTCTTTTAAATTGTTTGATACTCATAGTAAATTATTATAGCAGCTTAAACCTTACATAGTCTTTACATTAAGTGAATATGTATAGAGGTTGCATATCCGTACTGTTTCTTTATGATTATTATTTTCTGTATTTTTCCTGCTCTCTAAATTGAACGCCTAATTATTAACGAATATAAATGTGTATATATATGATACAATATTGTAACGCTTCTTCAAAACCAAGCCAATCTTTCCGACAAAAGAGAGCAAATTATGAAGCAAATTCGCTTAATCTCTACAAGCACCGTCCGGCCAGAAAATGATCATAATCATTATAACGAGTTCACCAATCGCAGGATTGAGTTAACTCCATGCGATCTCCAACTCCTCCAAGTTGATCCAATCCAAAAGGGTCTTCTCTTCCACAAACCCCAAAATGGTAATTTCAACATCCAACACCTGAAAACCACCCTATCCCACACACTTAACACCTTCTTCCCTCTCGCCGGTCGCCTTGCCATGACCGAAAACGACGACGCAACTGTGTCGTTTCATATCAACTGTGACGGTTCCGGTGCTTGTTCCTCCACGCAGCCCTCGACGGCGTTACCGTGGCCGATGTTCTCCACCCGGTTTACATCCCCGACGACGTCGTTAACTTCTTCCCCATGAATGGAGTTCCGAACTACGAAGGCGTTTCGAAACCCTTGCTGGCGGTGCAAGTGACCGAGCTCGTCGACGGCGTTTTCGTCGGCTGCACGATGAACCACGTCGTATTGGACGGCACGTCGTTTTGGCAATTCTTCAACACTTGGTCGGAAATCTCCCGCTCCGGCGAAGGCGAAGGCGGTGGCGGTGGCGGAGTTTCTTCTCATATTCCTCCACTCTATTTCAGCCGTGAATTCCTTGACAACATCAATATTAACCTCCCAATTCGAATTCCTTTTAAGCCGGAGTATTCTGCCAAAAACCCTGATAAGCCTCCGTCGTTAAAACAAAGGATGTTTCATTTCTCCAAGGAATATATAGCGAAACTCAAGGCTAAAGCCAACGCAGAGATGGGCACCGCCAAGATATCGTCTCTTCAAGCGATTTTAGC
Source organism: Ficus erecta (assembly GCA_008635985.1). NCBI lineage: Eukaryota > Viridiplantae > Streptophyta > Magnoliopsida > Rosales > Moraceae > Ficus > Ficus erecta. The sequence continues at coordinate 1,497,599 of BKCH01000050.1, forward strand.
TCATCTTTTTGTGTCGATAACCCGAAACCGAAATCTAAAACCCGATGAAGCGGTCACTTACAAGGTCATAGTAGGTCTCAGGCCAAGAACAGACCCGCCGTTGCCGGAACGGTACTTTGGAAACGCGGTTCTATACGGATCGGTGGGTGCGACGGCCGGTGAGGTCCTCGAAAAAGGCTTCGGCTGGGCGGCTTGGCAGATGAACAGGATGGTGGCTTCTCAGACATCCGAGGAAGTGAACAAGTTCTTGAAGGATTGGGCCCAAAACCCTAAAATAGTGTCCCGGTACCGAGGAAGTCATGATTTAGGCAATGGACTGCTCACGGGTAGCTCGCCGAGGTTCGATGTGTTCGGAAACGACTTCGGTTGGGGGAGACCGATCGCGGTGCGAAGCGGCCCCGGTAACAAGTTCGACGGGAAGCTGACGGTGTTCCCCGGGGCTGAAGAAGGAAGTATTGATTTTGAGGCTTGTCTTGGGACCCAAACACTGCAACGTTTAGAAAGTGATGCAGAGTTCTTTGATGTACTCTAGCTGTAGCACAATTTTAAGTTTGATTTGAGGGCAAGTTTATGTTAATTAATCATGTTCTTGGTTACTTTTATGTATGTTTGGATTCATTTGTCTTGAGCGTGCTTAATTACTCCAAATCGTCTCGCCAACATGATTGCTGTTTTTGAAACACTATAAACTGCTTTTAATATATCGACCCTACGCAACTGCTTCTACTGACTTCCCCCACCCCCTCCTTAATACTACTAGGTACACATGCAAAACACGTGTAGTGTGATATTGATAATTAATAATGTAGAAATTTTAAATTTTTAAATATTTTTCTAAGAAAAAATTGCCTGTTTGGGGTAATATTTTAAAACGGCAAAATGTCATATGGATCCAAAACTTCCAACTCTACGTCAAACTTTTTTTCTCTTCTATTTTGAAAACCTCAAACTTTAAAAGAACATAATTTTATCATTTCAAATCGAAATGAGATAATTCTTATGTCAAAATGCTCATAACGATAAGACAAATAAGATAATATATATTCTGCATTTTTTTTTTCTAAACACATTTTAAATTTTTGTATTATTTTCTATGTAACAAAACATTTCCAAAAATCCTCCCCCTAAACACAACCTCCAAAATGCCATCTTCAAACGTCCCCAAATGGGCCATGAATATATAAAGCAAAATGCATGAAAGTCAATTAAAATAGTTCTTAGTTTAATCATTGTTAATTTTTTTAATTATTGAAAAATGCCTCTTAATATTGTTGAGAATATTATTACACTGTGATAATTAATAAAATGTCTTTTATAAAATAATAAATTAGAGGATAATAGAAATATTTAAATACAAATTAAAAAATTTTTGAAAGGGATCGGACAATTTAGAATAAAAAATTATTACAAATATATATAATTTTAGAGAGAAAAAAAGACACTTAAAAAGCAAGAAAACTATAGAAAAAAAAAAAAAAAAAAAAAAAAAAAGAAGAAGAAGAAGAAAAAAAGAGTAAGCGATAAAGGTTGACATGAAAATGATAATTTTCTCCCGTGGTGCCTGAACCTTTAAGGAAGAAACGGATCGGTCCCTAAATTTTTTTTTTTTTTTTTTTAAGTTCCTTAACTTTAAAAAAAAAAAAAAAAAAAAAGTGCAAAAAGTGTAAAACCCAAACGGCTGTCCAAAATGAGACTTTCCGCCATTTAATAAGACAAACAAAAGGCCAGCACTTCCTTTTTTCTATTTTTTTTATTGTTGGTGTGATTTTGTTGAAACTTAAATTACCATGCATTTGAGTTACTTTAATTATAGTACACTCTGAATTAGTTGATCTATCTATTTTAATATCCGTTTTGAAACTCAAGGAACATATATTTTTCTTGAACGCTATTCAAGTTTATTGATGAAATCGATTATTTATATTAAGGTCATGTTTCTTATAATTTAAGATCATATGGATCAATAATATTGATATTTGTATCTCCAAAATATATTTCTTCTATACCAATCATAACAATAACAACGATAAGTCCAAAAAAGTGCGTCGGGGATATGGATATTATTAGGAACATGCACAACATAATTGGTTGGAGTGAGACGGAGTATTTTAATAGGTTAGAATGTGACTACCATGTAGGCTACGCGAGCCCAGTATTTATAGGACCATTGTTGAGTCGGATCCTATTCGGATCGTGCTGGGTCTTGTGGGGTCGGATCTGTAGGACTGTTAGCTTAGTGACTTACGGATATGGGTTATGCTCTCACACTCTGATGACATATTTATAACTTAGGGTCCATTTGATGAATGAGTTTAAGTTAAAAAAGTACAGTTTGAGTTGAAAATTTTTGTTGAATTTTTAAAAAAGATAAAAAAAAATTTCAGAAAAAGATAAAAACTGAGATAAAAAAATACAGTTTGAGTTCAAAGACCAAACGAGGCGTCAGAGAGTTATTGGACTACTCAACCGCAGGACCATGTCGTATACCGGCCTACATGAATTCAAGAAAAACAATATTTTGTAAAATAGAAAAATAAATAGGACCTTGGCCTCCCTCGGATATGAAACCAATTTCTACGATGAAAATAATTTTATTTTGAGACAATGTTTATTGTAGAACTGATATTTACGAAATTCCGTGTTTCCAGATACTTTTATGGAAGTATGTGTCGATTACTCGATTTTAATTATTATCTTTTTCTTTTTTCTTTTTTCTTTTTTTTTTTTTTTTTTGTCTTTTTTTGTTTTAAAGTCAATAAAAAATTTTAACTGATTTTTAAAAATTAAACAATTTTAATACAAAAAATTTTGTTTTAATTGGTGAATCAAACGTAAGTTTAATTTTTTTTTTTTTAATTATGCATTTGTTTGCTAATCCTGCTTTTGAGGCGTGACATTGCTCCTCCTTCATAGCCCAGCTACCGCAAATTGCTACAGAAATTACTCGAGCATCTCATGTACATCGTAAATTTCATTCTTCTTTGACTCTGACACAATCTCACATAAACCATTGCCAATTATTCCAAACCACGTAAAATTGACATTAACTAATATGTCATATTTTTATTGATAAATAAAATTAATTGATATAATAATATTATAGTCGATAGTCAATATTACTGTTTCCCAAGATTGATGAAATTACAATAAACATAGTACTACGTACTCCAGTATTTTTATAAGAATACCCAATAGATTAACGTGGATTTTTTTTTATCGTTTTCATGGAGCTAATTAAGCTGATTATAAATAAATTAATTACTAATACTGTGCATAAGCTACAGAATGGTCAAGATTTAAATTTAATAATTTACTGCAAAGTTGAATGTCTTGATGGGCTAAATACAGTGGTTCTCTCGTACTGCGTGATCCTCTGGATATGCCAATCTCACAAAACAGACAGGAGAATCCAATTTATAAAACGTTGAAAAATATAGACGAATTGTGCATGTGTACAGCTGTAATATATACGATTTTTTTTTTGTGTGGTTATTTTGAAGACCTTTGTCGGCAAAATCATATAAAATGAAAAAAAAAATGTAGATATATGCTTATATCTATATAATAGGTTCATCATTTAAGTTAGAACCACGAAACTTAATAAGTACTATCAGAGTTAGAGTTAGATTTTAGATGTAATCCAGAGAGAAAAGAAATCAGATGAAAGTTGATGACATGCAATTATAATACCAAGAGAAATAATTCAACTCAAATGGAGGTTGATTTTGAGATCTCATAAAGTCCAAAATATCACCAATTAACAACTGATTTTAATAACAAACATAAGCACAAATCACTGGCCACCAAACTTTTGCAAACAATGTCTAATTAGCACAAAAACTGCATGAACTCTGCATCATCAGCCATGGCTTCTAGAGTTTGAGGTGAAAGGCAAGCTTCAAAATCAATACTTCCTTCTTCAGCCCCAGCAAAAACTGTTATCTTCCCATCAAACTTGTTCCCGGGGCCGCTTCGCACTGCGATCGGCCTTCCCCAACCGAAGTCATTGCCGTAAACATCGAACCTCGGCGAGCTACCTGTGCCCAATATGTTACTTGGAAATCTACCGAGGGTCTTGAATCTGGGGCTTTTAGCCCAATCCTCCAAGAATTTCAACACTTCTTCCTCTGCTGTCGAAGCAATCATCTTGTTGATCTCCCCCGCCGCCGAGCCTAATCCTCCTTCAACTAGCTTACCCGCAAGGGACTTTACCTCCCCAAAAAGCACCGCATTTCCAAGGTACTCCTCCGGCAATGGTGGCACCATTCTAGGCCTTAGGCCTATAAGTATGCAGTAAGTAACTTCTTCGTCAGCATTAAGAATTCGGTTTCGGGTTAAGGAGATCCAAAGATGAGCTAAAACAGCTTGGAGGGACGAGATCTTATTGGTGCCAATCTCGGCGTTGGCTTTCGCTTTAAGTCGAGCGATTTCGTCCTTGCCGAAATGGAACATTCTTTGCTGTAATCTCGGAGGAACAAAATTAGCGTTAGACGACGGAACAAGAGACGAAGGGATGCGAATTGGGAGATCAATTACGCCATGGAGATAGTTTTCACGGCCAAAAACTGGCGGGACTTGTACTAAAGTTGGTTTTTCACCGCCGTGGCTGCGAGAGATTTCCGACCAAGTGTTGAAGAAATGCCAGAACGACTTGCCGTCTACGGCGGTGTGGTTCATAGTGCAAGCGATGAACACCCCGTCGACGAGCTCGGTTACTTGGACGGCCAGGAGTGGCTTTGAAATGCCCTCGTAGTTCAAAGCTCCGTTCATGGGGAAGAAAGAGTAAACGACGTCGTCGGGGACGTTGACGGGCTCCAAAACGTCGGCCACGGAGACGCCGTCAGCGATGGCGTGGAGGAACGTCACTCCGGCGCTGTTGCAGTCGATGAAGAAGGAAACGGTGTCGTCGTCGCCGTTGTCGACCTTGGAAAGGCGGCCGGCGAGAGGGTAGAAGAGATTCAAGGTGCGAGAGAGAGAGTCTTTCAGGTGTTCGACGAAATGGCCGGACAGAGTTTCGGCCGGTTTGTGGAAGAGAAGACCCTTTTGAATTTGATCGGCGAAGAGAAGTTGGAGATCAAATGGGGTCAATTCGATTCTGCCAGCAAAGTGCTCATTTTCCGGTAGCGGCCGGACAGTGCTCGTCGAGATGATGCGGCAAATCTGTGTCATCTTTTTTGCTTTTAGTATTAGTGTCTAGTGGCTCAACTCTCGTAGTGTTTGAAGATAACAGAGAGATTTTTTTTTCCTTTTTCCTTTTTTTTTTTTTTTGGTGGCCTTTTGAAGAGCTTTTTGTGGTCATGAATGAAGAAACTGGCTTTTTACACAAACAAATCAACCGTAGACGAATGAGAATCACGTGGTGGGACACCATAACATCAGGTTTTAAAAAGTCACATATCAAATGTTCCTCCCAAGAAAATTACTCAATAATCACCGTTTTTTCATTTATTGATCCACATCATACAAATTCTCATATATTAATTAAAAAGACATAAATTTTAATTTATTTTAATTTTATTTTATATCATATTAATCTAATATTACTTTTTTATATTATATTGATATAATAATCTTTAAATTTATATCATTCAAATATTTTCCTATTTTCTTAGTATGTAACTAAATTTGACATAGTATTAAAAACTCTGAAATACATATTTTAATAATTATGAAGGAAATGGTTTCATCGCTATAAGAATTTTTTTTGCAGATAAGATAAGAGTGGGAGATTTGAAATTTACACGGCACATAGAGTTAGATGTAAGATTTTTCAATCTATGCATAAAATATTAGACGGCTTGGTGGTGGTGTGTCATTTCCATGGAATCTAATCCAAGTAGCCAAGCTCCACAATCCACGTGAAAATTTAGATTAGATTCAAAGACGTCAGAGCCATTGAGTTGTGTAATTTTGCATTTTTAAGTGCGTCACTTTATAAACTTCCTCCTCCGGCTTCGCAAGCCTATCTTGATCATTAATGAATTTCTTTCTTAACTGAAGAAGCATCTAGAATTTGCTAGTTTTTTTAACTTTTCCTGTTTGATCCTAAATCAATGCAAATGTTAACAAGGACCAATTAGGAGGAGGTAATACGAACAATGCCAATGTCAATGCTAACATACATACCAATGTTAATGCCAATAAAATACCAATGCCTTCCCTCAAAAAATAAAATAAAATAAAATAAAATAAAATAAATAAATACCAAGCCCAACACTGGACAATCAAAGGCCTCATTATGTTTGAGTTTGTGTATTGAGACCGATTTGTATTTTCTGCTCTGTTCTTGGTTTTTCTGTTGCTTGGTTTCTAGTTTTGGGCGTGGAACTTTGTTTCAAGCTCTTCAAAAAAAAAAAAAAAAAATCAAAATTAAAAAAAAAATACAAAACATGTAATGCAGGTCGCCAACTAGCACCTTAATATTGAAAATAAAATAAAATAAACCTAGTCAATTATTAAAGTATTATATCATAACACTCTTCTGCAGTTATGATCACGAAATGAGAGTTAGAAATGTCCGACCATATATGCTAAAATAAAAATTAATGTGATAGATTTTTTTCTCTGGTGACCAGCACTAACTACTCGAAATTGTCGATGGTCACAATTGATATCGAAAACATCTGATAGATTATTGGTGGTATTTTAGTAGATAATTTATTTAGCTAGCATGTGTAATATCATGAAAACAAATTTTGTTGAACGTAGACGAATCCTTTTGTATGGCATAAATTTTAAGTTTCAAAATTGAGACAAAATCTTAAAGTCACGTTTGTTTGTGTGTTTGTTTTTTGGGAAAAAGAAGCAAATAATAGTTTTCATACAAATATTGAAGTAAATAACATGTTTTCAAAACATTTGGAGTAAATAAAAAACTTATCAGGTAAATCATTTATTTACAAGGTAAATAATTTATTTATGTCTTATAAATTTACAATTTATCTATGTAAATTTTCATTTACCTTATAAATTTGCTATCTATTTCAAATATTTAAATCTTACTATTTGATTCAATTATTTTCATCAAAATACTATTTATTATAATTTCTCTTCTCTTCTTTTTTTTTTTGGAATGTACCTGAATGACACAAATTTGAAGAACATTACAGTAATATGACACAAAAATTTGATATTGAATCAATATAACAAAAAATAAAACTAAAATGGGAAAAGCACCTGAATGACACAATTTTAAAGATCATTGTACCAACATGACACAAAAAATTAACACTACACTAACGTGACACAAAATTAAACTAAAATTAATGAAAATTTGTATCATGTTGGTTAATAATGAGGAATTTGTATCATGTTAGTCGATAGATGAAAAAAAAATATGATTATTTAGATAATTTTCTCAACTATATATTAAAAATTTATATCATATTGATTAAAAGTGAGAAATTTATATCATGTTAGTCAATTTAAAAAAAAAAAAAAAAAAATTTGTCACGTGGGTCGATTGATTAAAAAAAATTATTTGGGTAACTCTCTCTCTCTCTCCTTTCCCAATCGTTATTGGACTAGCGGGACCTCAATTGAAGGCCCTTCCACTCATGGGTTTGATTACGAATTTTGGCCCAAGTTAATGTGGCTGAGAATTTCGATGGATCCCAACTCCAAATAGACGACACGACAGGATGAAGTAGAGAAATCGCCAGGACACCACCATAGAGCCAGAACAGCGCCGGAAGCAAGCAACTAATGAAGATTGGCGGAGGAGTGGTGTACGGAAGTTCACGAGCAACCGCTCTGCCCACACTGCTTCTCGGCCATGGCAGAAACTGCCTTCGCTTCTCTGCTTCCTCCTCTTCATTTCCTGGTAAGTTGCTAAACCACCATTTTTGTTCTACACTTCTATTTTAAATGTACGTCTTTGCTTCTGGTATTTGTATATCTCTGCACAGGGCAAAATCCCAGATACACAAATATACATATATTAAAGCATGTGATATTCATTGGAAGCTCTTTTGTTCTGTGGTGCAAATTGCAGATCATGTATCTTTCATAAAGGATGTAGCTGCCAGTCAGCCTCCGGAGCATTTATGTCAATTGCTGAAAATGCTCAAGATTAGAGGTGTGTCATTTCTTAACCTCTTTATCATTCAGGGTATACCATTCAATCTGGATATTTTTTTATTTGATTATTTATATATATATATATATATGTATGTGTATATGTATATGTACAGTAGTTGCACACCAACTTATGCGGCATGTCATTTCACATTGATGAATGTATCTTTTAATATTAGTTGACGTAGCAGTTTTTAAATCACTTACCAATGAAGGAATGCAAATTCACGTACTAGTCGGTTGATGTTAGAAAGAGTTTTAAATCACTTACCAATGAAAGAATGCAAATTCACGTACTAGTCGGTTGATGCTAGAAAGAGTTGAGATAAAAGTTATGATTCCTACATTATTCTTACATATAGATCTGGTCCTGGTTGCTGTCCATTGGTGTTGGATCCTCATTGCTTACTCTTATTTAGTACTAATCTTCTTCCGTTCTCTCTCTCTCTCTCTCTCTGTGGTGGAAATTGTGTACTAATCTATTGAGTAAATGTAAAAAAGTAAAACAAAGCTAAGAAAAGGACAACACTTGATTATCTGTTCCTGTGGAATGTGAGCAAGCCCCACTGGCTGTTGGGGCGGGCTAGTTCAGCAAGTGAGAGGGGAGGGGGTTTGGGTAGGAGCTTTCAGGTTCAAAATCTGAAAATATTTTCATTTTAAATAAGTGGAAGCCACAGACCAAAAAAAAAAAGAAAAAGAAAAAACCTTCTTCTGTTCATTGCTTGGGGCTTGATGCACATTTACAAACTCAATGCTTCATTATTTGGTTGACTAGTTCTTATAAGAACTAATCTCTTTGTTCGTTGCTCTGTCTAACATATATTGAGGTATATCAGGTGATACAATCATGTCGCCCGGAGCCAAGCAAGGGTTACTTCCCCTTGCCATTCCACTTGCTAGAAACAGCTCTGGTATAGATAAACTTTACTTGAATTCGACTTATCTATTCATTCCTTTTTTTAAGAAAAATTACATGCTGGATCCATCAATCTGAGTCTTTTGCTAGTACCAAATATGTTAACCCGTACTTTAAAAAAAAAAAAAAAAAAAGACTCAAAATACTGGGATTATATTTTTTTGATGTGCAAATTCAATAATTTGATAGTACACGAAGTACCATTTGTAAGTTTCTCTAATGTTTTTAAAAAGATAAAAAATTAGTTCAAATGTTGATACTCTTCCCATGTGACCAGGTGCTGTAACCGCTCTTCTGAGATGGCCTACAGCTCCACCTGGGTAAGCAGTAAGCCAAGACATTTCTTTGTGTTACTTTGTTGCTATTTTTCACTTGATTGATCGCGCTGATACCTACAGCATGGAGATGCCTGTAGTGGAGGTCAAAAAGCATGGAGTTTGGCTCTTGGCCAAGAATGTAAGTAGAGCATGCACAGCTGCGCATAGATACATGGTTAATTTTATTTCGATGCAATTCTGCAAATGCATCTTTCTATAGCTGATGTAAATTTTCTCCGATTGGTGAAACTTCATCGGTTTCATTGTGTCCTTTCTTCCTTATTTTTATGCAGGTAGACCAACTGATTCATAGAATTCTAGTTGAAGGAGATGCCCAAAACTCCGGTGAAAATCTTGACGAGCTATTTCATGCTTCAGCTGATGTGGGGGAGAAATTTTACGAAAAGGGTGACTTTGCAAAGTCACAGATTTCGAACCTAGATGTCTACCTTCTAAAAAAAGTATAAAACACATTTTATGTTGTGATTTAAGCAGTTCCAATATCTCCATCTCTCTCAAAGACGAGGATGGTGAATTGACACAATGCCTTAATAAATGGATCATTTTCAGGTTGGTTTGTTTCCAGATGTTTTAGAGCGTAAAGTAATGCGGCATTTTGAGGAAGGTGATCAGGTTAGACTTGCTTTATGCTTGCTGCTTCCAAACAAATCTTAGAGTACGATTGTGGACTATCGAAATCCTAAATGTTTGGATGTCTTGTGTTAAGGTTTCAGCATTGGTGACTGGGGAATTCTATACCAAGAAGGAGCATTTTCCGGGATTTGCACGGCCATTTGTGTTTAATGCAAAGGTTTGCTGAGGTTCGTAGGAAACTTTTCAAACCCTTCTCCCTTTAGTTTGATCTTAACCGGTTTGCTGAAGTTTAGCTTTGCCTTCTGAGTAGCTCTTTCTTTTGCGTATCTCAGAGTTGGCCGTACTGTAGAAGCTAAAGATGCTGCTCGGGGGGCTTTAAAATCACCATGGTGGACTCTAGGTTGCAAGTACGAGGTACTGAATCTTATGATTACCAGTTCATATGGTCTTGTTTTATGTCTCCTTAACCGTCTGAATACTCTATACGCTACTATATGTATCGGGTATTTATGATTATTTAGGAAGTTGCGAACATAGCTCAATGGGAGGATGAGCAAATTGAGTACTTTAAGGAGAAGGTGACTGAGGAGGGAAGGCAAGAAGATCTTAAGAAGGGAAAGGCACCTGCTCAGGTTTTCCGCAATTGTAGCTCATGAACTTCAATCGAAAAAAGATTTATAATCAAAGTGCTTCTCTTTTTTCAGTATATTTCATTTTAACCTCTTTCCAGGTTGCACTGGATGAAGCAGCATTTCTGTTGGATCTAGCTTCTGTGGAAGGGACTTGGGATGAATCAGTTGAGCGGATTGCCGAGTGCTATAAAGAGGCGGGCCTCAATGATATTGCAAGATTTATACTGTATAGAGATTAGCCATGAACGTGGGAGATCTTTTATGATGAATTCTTGTAAGCCATTGAAACATCCGTGTGGATGCAATTTTGAGTTTATTCATTGAAATATAGCATTGACTTTATTCTTTCCATGAAGTTGTCATTCTCCTTGTGTTTGTTCTCTTATGTATTTTTCTCAGTGCTGAATTCATCATTTGTTTCACTTGGAATGCTTAAACACATATTTCAATGAGGATGCTAGTATAAAAACTTGGTATTTAGAGAGGTCGTGCTTGTAAAAGATGGAAATTACATGAAGAGAATGCACTTTCCAAAATTTAGTTATTTTACTTTTCAAAATAAAATTTTATTTTGTTAATTTTTTTGCATAGCCAGCCCTTGGTTCTCTCTCTCTCTCTATTTTTCCCCTTTTTTTCCCTTCTTCCTTCCCTTTATTTCAAACTCCAACATTGTTCCTACCGGAAGGAGATCTTCAAGATTTCCCACTCTGATATGATTTTTTCTCCCTTTATTGTTTATATATTTATCATTTTAAGATGTATACTGTGTAAAAAGATATGTCTCCGCTTGGTCCGCTCAGGGTCTCAAACTAGCTGTCGTTTCATACTCATCTATGGTTTTCGGATGATCTTTTATCGTACTTGTAGCTTCCAAAAGTCATATTTGAACAATTTCACGCTAACGAAGATTGACACTACTTATAGGTACGTTATCATATTAGGCAAAAGAACCTACATCAGAGGTGGAAGTCGTTTTGAAAGAGTCAAATTTTCATTTCTTACGGTGCTCAATTTATCTCGCTTGCAGTGTCGTGTACAGACCAATTCGAAGAAATGCAATAATGCACAATAAATTCCTCCATGTTCGTTAGTGAAGTAGTAGATTGTGAATTTGTCTCGCGTTGCTAGATTTGGACTCCAGCCCATTTACTTGACACACTAGACGTGAACCTAAGTTAGTTTTTGGAATGAGTTCTACCAAGTCCATTTAACAAAACAAACGGTTTGATTGTTTGTTTACTATAATGGATGTTTTGTTATATCCATCTTGCTATGTTATTGTATCTATGATTGTAATATTCATATTCATGGAACTTAAAAACCATCTTATTTCTTACATATATTTTTATACATACATTTTTCTTTCGTTCTTTGTAATATCATCAGCTCAGAAAAGCGGCTACTAGTGTTCATGTTTGTGAATGATAGAGAAAAAAACACGCATAACTAAATTCCGGTGCACTATTTAACCACTCTCAAATTACCAACCGAAATCAAACCATAATGTTTATATTCCAAGCATGCATCAAAAACCATACAACCGCTATGAAAAAGGCTTCTCATCACTGGCCTTTGTTATCACTTCGCATAATGGTAATTAGTTAGGAAGGAAATGGAAGGTGGGGTTTCTTGCTGTCACCTTTCTTCTTCTTTCTCCACAGTAGCTTTTTCCACAAACTCCCACCTCCAGGTTTCTTGGTCGGCACGATAGCCAGTGAGTCTGCTGCAGCATTGACATCCTGGTGTTTGCCACTGAGAACAAGGATCTTTTCTAGAGGCTCTATCACCCCATAAGGGTCCAACTTCGCGGTGGAATTACTGTCGATTTCTTTGTTATCTGGAGACTTCACATTCTTAGTTGCAACATCATCTTCTGCTAGCATCCGATCAAGTAGAGACGCCCGACGGCTCATGCTTTTTTCCTTCAAGGTCGGGGTTATAGTGCCAATAGTAGTTTTTGAATCGCTGGGTTTAACAATGACCTTATCAAAGAGGGCTGCTTCTGTTGGAGTAGCCAATGCCTTCAGCTGCTTCCCGAGGTTTAGGATAGTTTCTTGGCACTCAGCTAATTTTTCTGAAGCAGCCGTTATCTCCCGATCCTACAAGTTTATCAACAGTTCTTTAAACTCAAGGCAAAGGGAAACTAAAAACACAACAACAGGTCGTCCTACTGTAGGCATACAATGCAGGACTTGAAAGTTTATGTTTAATTCATGAAAGATCGAACATGCTTCGGTAATAATTCACCTTTCTACACAAGAAAGCAACTCTCAAGGGCTTCACATGTCATTTTCCAGGACAATTTGTGAAAAAATAAAAAATAGAAAGTATTAATAAAATTACATTGTATAATGCTGATTATCACGCACCAGACAGAATTTAATACAGCTTTGTTGTCTATTTGATTTCCTTGCCATGTATACACATATATCCTTAAAAGAAGAAAATAAGATGAACTTACACTTCGAAGTTGCTTTTCTTCCTGATTAAGATCAGTTTTTGGGCTTTCCTTCTTCACACTGTGCATAACATATATCAGATACATGAGGTCCCTCATAAACACAAAACAAGAGTGACTAGCAGCTTAAAAAAAAAAAAAAAAAACTATTTTCTGTGAAATAAAACAAAAGTTGCGTCTGTTGGTGTATTAATACCTTTCAAGCTGGAGTTGTAACTCAACACATGTAGCCTGCAATTCTTCAAACGAGTTGGTCTTGTTCTCCAGCTCGACTTCTAGAGACGAAAACTTCTGGCGAGCTTCATCTAGTTCTCCTCTAGTCGTCATGAGTTGTGTATCAAGATCTTCATTCTTCATTTTTGATTTTCTATTTGATCCTCAATCATCCCCTTCGACTTTCTTAAAGCTTGCAATTCTGCTTGTAAGCTGTCGATGACCGTTTCAGATTCTTGAAGTTGCTTCATCAGGTACTCACTCATATTGGTAGCTGACTGAAGCCTCCCTTCAATTTCTTCCTTTGAGGACTCAACATCCTTCAATTCTTCCTTTGATATTCTGCTTTCTTCTACGGCAGTCGATTTCAGTTCTTCTGTCTGAATACTTTGGCGATTTGAAGCAGCAGCCGAGGATAAACGTGACAAAACATGTGATTTGTCTGTTCCCGGGAAGTAACGCATAATGCCAACTTCTGCTTCGCCTTCACTTCGTGAATCATCCCAATCGAATTGCTTTATGATGGCATCCCTCATGCTTGAAACATCTTGGAGCGAAAAGCAGTGGTTTATTATCCATTCCAGAGCAGCGGTTAATTCTTGCACGAATTTGTCAAGATCAGTCTTTCCGTTCAACAAGTCATAGCAGGCATGCACATACTGCTGAAGAATGGCACCGATTTCAGAAGTTTTCCATTGGAGAACGCGTACCGTGTAGCCTGCAGGTGTTTCAGAGTTCTTATGTGAGATGTCTCCCCCCTTACTGGAAAAGTTTTCTGGATTCTCATAATTTGGTGATGGCAAACTGATCCCTTCAATAAGATCAATCATTTTGCTGATTGATTTACTTAAATCTGAATGGGCATGCTGATTGCTCATATCAGATTTTGAGTTTTTATTCTCATTTACTCTGCCGGGTGAATCCAAATGGTTGCCGTTTTCCTTTGCATGAACAAGTTCACCGGACTTTTGATGTGTGATGCGTGCCAAAGCTACTCTTATATCCTCAATTGTTTCTTGAAAGTTTCTTCCTGCTGTATGGTTTTGCTCCAAGACCAGTTTCAGAGTATCCTCAAGCCAAACAGGAAATTTACCATCAAAAGAATTCCTGATTTCCCGGTTGGACATGCTGAAGCCCGACTCACTGTCAGAAACTGGAACTATCTCACTACCCACTGTTTCTGAGGAATGCTCCTTCTCCACAGGAATAACAATTTGATTAGCTTTATTCGAAGAAACTACTGCCAATTTTTCCATTTCAACAAAGTCGTCCATCAAACTAATGTCCAAAGCTCCAACAACTCTTTTTGATACTGATCCTTTTGGTCTTTCATTTCTGAAGTGTTCCAGTTCTGAAAGTAAAGCAGAAGCCCATGATTCAGCACAGCTAACCTTATCATCGCTGCCAATCTCCGACACTGATACTAGAGAGAGCTCATTCGATATGAGACTACTCCTTGTTGGCTCCATTACCATTAGACCTTTCGAAGACTCATCAAGCTGGGACTCAACTTGTGATAGTTTGGATGCTGTAGAAGCGTACATGTTGCGTGAGAATTGGAGCTCATTTGTCCTTTTTATGAGACCTTCTCTGAGAGCCTTGTTTTCTTCTTCCATGGCACATAACTGCTCAGTGAGCATGCTAATCCTTTTGCTGGGCGATTCAGAACAGTTGTCACCTGGGGAGTCAAACATTAAGCTAGTTGGAATTGACCTTCTCCTCATATCAACAGAATCCCTTCCCAGCATTTCAACTTCATTTTTCATTTTTGCCAAGGCAGCGGGACCTGGTAACCGCTTCCGGACAAGGAGACGTAGCCTCTGACATTCTGATTCTAACTTGGCAATTTTTTTCACACTCTCCAAGTGTTGCTTGTGTGACACCTCAGCAGTTCTACGGTTGAATTCTCTCTCCTCATTCCGGATCTCAAGCTCTTTCTCTAAAACTCGAACCTCATATTTGAAGGAAGCGTTATCTTTTTCAGTAGACTCTACTCTAGCCATCAGTGCACTAAAATCTGCTTCCACCTGATTCAACTGTCTATTTAATTCTTCTATCAATCTTTCCTTTAATAGAAGAGCCTTGCCAAGATGAGAATTTTCCGACACTATCTTGGCAAGCCTTTTACTGGTTTCTGCTAACTTCTCCTCTAAAACCATCTGGGATTTCTCGAACTCTCTTGATGTCTTCATTACAGCATCATGAATCCTCTGCTCCTGCTCTTCTCGAACAAATCGCAGCTGCTGCATGCATTCCTTGAGGGCTGCATCCAAATGAGCTAATCTTTCTTCGCCAACAAGTCTCTGCTGCAATGCTTCATCCAGTTGTGATTTTAGAGATACTGCTTGTTCTTCTGCCTTTTCCCAGCCTATAGAAAACAATTTTCCAAAGAAACATTAATTGAAGAGAATGCAATGTTGTTTGGAAAATCCAGATCACAAAATTTTGCAAAAAAGGACGGCACTGTATAGGAGTCGGTAGAGAATTACCCTTAATGGCTTCCTGTGCCATTTTTGCGTGTTTCTTCACGAGTTCATCTTTAGTGTCACATTCTGAGACTGCTGAAGAAAGTTTATCATTCAAAGTTTTCAGCTCTTTCTCCATCTCTGCTTTCTCAGCCAGAAGTGATTGTATCTAAAGAAAACAGAAAATTTATCTTCAGTGATTAGTGTAGTTAAAAAGTCATAATTGAAATTTTAGCAATCTTAATAGCAATAGCAACATCCAAAAACAAAGATACAAAGTATCATTTGATTTGCCATCGGGCACTAAGGGCCCGTTTAGGGCGTCATCTGGAGATGGCAAAACACCATATGGATTTCAAAATCCCAACTCTATATCAAACTTTCCCTCTCTTTTATTTTCAAAAACTAAAACTTTAAAAGTTCATAACTTTTTCATTTCAAATCAGAATGAAATGATTTTTATGTCAAAATGCTTGTAACGACGAAAGGAACTAGACAAGATCCATTTTTCATTTTTTTTTCTGAATACATTTCAAAATTTTGCATTATTTTCTCTATCACGGAACTATTTCAAAAGTTTTCCCCCCCAAATACACATTTTCAACCCAACTTTCAAAACACCATCTCCAAATGTTCCCCCAAACGGGCCCTAAAATTTTTGGGAGTTCTTCCTATTAAAAATCAAAGAGTTGTCATGGATTCCAGAGATACCTTCCTCAATTGGATGCTTTACCAACTGGTAAATCAATTTTAATAAGGTCCTATTATTTTAGCCAAAACAGAACATTTATCTGGGTAGCATATTATCAAAGGATCTTATAAAATACCAACAACAACAATAATAATAGTGAAAGAACTAGTAATAATAATAACAAAACGATAAACAAAATATCAAGGAAGCTGATATTATTAGTGTATTACTGTGGATAAGGGGTATGTAAGTCAAATAGTATTTTTAGTACCAATAATGTTTCCCTTTCTAACCACCGTCTTAATTATGAACTGCATTTCAACATCATCACATGCAACATATCAAGGAAGCTGCTTCACATCCATCTGGATAGATTGGCTGGTAATCCACAAGATTCATGATGCTAATATAATGTTAGCAGATAAATTAATAATTAGATCGTAGCAGGTATTCTTATCTGAATATCGAACCACTTTAAAGAGAAAAAATTATTGTACTAGTTAATATTAATTTAAAAAAACAAAACAAAAAAACAAAAAGGCGCTGAGAATGAAAATGTTCACCTAATCAGAATCAGAACTTGCAAGGCTTTTGCATAGAACCCTCAATTAAAAAATAAATAAATAAATAAAACCTCATCGGGATAGATTCAATTACCTAAAGATTTCTCGGTCAGCAGAATGACAATAAAGTGAAAAGTGGTCTAAATAGATGCGTAATTTATAAATTTGTAGTTTAAAAAGGTAACCCCAGTATTCCTTCAGGGGAAAAAAAAAAATGACTCCTGTAATTTCTGTAAGCTGAAATGTGATTTGTTCCTTTTCTCCCAGAATGTAATGCATGACAAATTTAATTTTACGTCCTCAACTGGAATCAATATCAGAATCTATTTTGAGCGAAAAAAATTTGAAATAAAGAAATAAAGAAATAAAGAACGAGGGGGAAATTAAAAAACAATCCTTTTCCAAAACTTTTCAGAAAATCTCCTCCCAAAAATATATATATGTAACCTTAACCTCGAAAAGAATTGAATGGAATTAACCATCTCGCTACGTTACGAAAATACAGTGATTAATGGAATTCAACCATGGCTCAGTATGCACAAATTAAGCTGCGTTAACTTCAAAATGTGAAAAGATAAGAGAAAAATGAAAAACATATATATATATATATATATAAATGTGTGTGTTAAGTGAAAATAAGATTGATACCTCATCTTCATTTCCTTTAAAAGATTTATCAGGCGCCGAAACAATGTTCTTCTCCGAGGATTTCTTTTTCCAAATCCATGCCTTATTTTCCATTGCTTCACTGCTCACAGCTTCTGCAATACGCTAACCTTAAAATCTGCACAGATTAACAAAACCAAAAAATAAATAAATAAACAAACAAAAAAGTCAGATAGATATTAATTTCCAAAAAAAAAAAGTCAGATAGATATTGACACTGGAATCACGTATTGATTCTGTATTTTTCCCAGCTGATACTTGTTTATAAGAACAAAGTCAAAGTTCACTAGATTTTCTCAGAGCCAAACACCAAAAGAAATCGAAGAAAAACGAAAACGGAAAACTTGAAGTTAATCGAGACCAGGTAAGCAATCCGAGTCGGTGCATGGACGATCGGAGAGAGCTTAAAAGCACAAAAGTACCAAAAACACTGTAATAAAGCTACGAAGAGAAGAGAGAAAAGCTTCGGACCTCATCGAGAATGGCAAATGCGAGATTCTCCGATCCCTGACGACGCACATTCTCGCACGGAGATGCCTCGAGCCAGAAATCGGCAGAGAGCTTTTTAGAGAGAGAGAGAGAGAGAGAGAGAGTAAATGCTAGTGAGAGGGAGTGTTTGGTAAGCAGGAAAAGTAAAATGGGGGAAAAGTAGAGCGAGCGAGAGAGAGAGCGAGTGACGAAGGAAACGAGCAGTGGCAGAGAGAGAGAGAGAGAGTACGGTGGAAATCTGGGAGGAACAGGAGCGTATGAGACACGCGCCACGGGTGGGGACGTCGACGGAGTTTGAGCGGGTGTATGTCCGGTAGCGAGAGAGAGTCGCTGTCGCTTTTGCTTCGATCTGACGGAGAGAAAGCGCCAAGGTCGTTTTCACTTGTCAGCCTCTTATATATACATATTTATATGTATGTGTGTATGTATATATAGCCCAGGAGGTTTTTTTTTTTTTTTTTTAATAACATATAGCCCAGGAGTTTTTTTTTTTTTTTTTTTTTTTTGAATAATATATAGCCCAGGAGCTGTGTCCCAGTCTCCCCAATTTTTCTTTTCCTTTTTCTATTTAAGTGTTTTTTTTTTTTTAATGAATACAAAAATGCCGAAAATTTTGCCTGATTTGATGTAATGTTTGGCTACACGTCGTCGTATTATAACGTTTTTTATTTATTTATAAGAAAGGTCGTATAATAACGTATGGTGCCAAATTTATTGATTTTGGTTGCCTTACGTGGAGCTGATATAAATGGTTGGACGGGTGACAAAATTTAATTGCTTGTGGCTTCCCTCAAAATAAAATAATAATAATAAATCTACTAATAGAACGGAAAGAGAGCCGTTTACGTTCTCGTCAACAAATCTCAAGAGACTACGCAGGTAGAAAACAAAATTTCACTTTTCTGTAGTATTAAAAATGCAAATACAAATAATTAAATCTCTTAAAAATAAAAGAAAAAAAATTATAAAAACAATCCTCTTTTATTACTATTATGGAATTTATTGATTTTGATACACATTGTATTGTAAATATATTGTGCCAAATTTATTGATTTTGGTTGCCTTATGTGGAGTTGTTATGAATGGATTGACGAATATCAAAATTAAGCTTGTAGTTTCTCTTTAAAAAAACATGTATTAAATCCAGTAGAACAAAAGGAGGACCATAAACTTTCTCGTCAACAAATCTCAAGAGATTCATGTAAACAAAACCTCACGTTTTTCATAGCACTAAAAGTGCATAAATAAATAATTGAATCTCTAAAAAATAAAAGAGAATCATAAAATGATATTCTCTTACTACTTTCGTAGAATTTACTTCCATTAATTTATAAGAAAGGACCCTCATACATCTAATTAAGCTCTTAATGGTTATGAGTCAAGATTAAGTAATAATGAAACAAAGAAATCCTTGAAGAGATATGTTGTAGTGAAATTAACGTAATTTAACCTATGGTTTGAAATCTTTATACTCTAAAGGTTTAAATGCTGACCGAGAAACCCGGTTGCTAAAAAACTTAATAATTGGTTATGAAATTACTTAGGACTTTCATTTTGTGATATTTGTAAAGTAGGTGAGTTTCTAGGTTTGCCACTTTAATATTCGATAACATCAATTAATGGAGTGAGCAATACGACCCCCAAACCCACGATTGCCATGGGATCAGAGTGGTGCACTGGTTTTTTTTTTCCCCATTTTTAAGGGCATTTTGTTGTTTTTTTTTTTTTTTAATCATCATTGTGTATATATATATATATGTATATGTATATATATATGCTAGAAGGGAACTTCGGGAAATTCTTCCCTTAATTTCTTTGATAAAAAGTGATACATTATTCTCTGCTTTTTGTCTGCACTCAGTATATAATATAAGCCATTGCCCCCAATAGTTCATTTTATTAATACGTATGCTCTAAAATATTTTTCTTTATTCATTTTAACATGAAAGAATTCTACTAATAATGGTCATCATAATGATGACTTAGGGGACTTGTGGGCCCTATTTCGCCAGTGTAATGAGTTGTTAGTGTCGTCTAGCTACAAGAAAAGCATTTTATGCCAATAGTTTGGTATCTTCTTAATCTTTTTTTTTTTTTTTGTTATATTAAAATCATGGCAATCTTAGTTATCTTATATTATACTCTTTGTTAAATTATTGCTTCATTGCTTTTTTTTTTTTTTTTTTTTTTTGGCCTTTTACCTTTTTCCTTGTATTCAGTTTCCATTCATTTGTTTTGTCTGCAGTGCACAAACACTGACAGACAACCACACGTGATTAATAAAGTATTGAAACAATGAACTATTTAAAAAAGATGAAATTATTAATATAAAATAAAACAATTTATTTTAGTTTGAGCTGCCTGGCAGCTGTTGAAGCCAAAGTTGGTGGAATCTCAATTACTATAATAATAAAGATGTTTAGCCACTAATCATGTCAGTTAGAGTTTGGTTTTAGAAAGGGAAAGGAACTAATCTAGTAAAAGGTTTGATTGCGAGGGGTTTGGTTAAATGCCTTTTTAGTGTACAACTTGGTAAAAGTACTTACCCAGCAAAAACATTAAAAATAAATACAAAAATAGTAACAAAAAAGTTGTCAGAGTATTGTAGAGTGTAGACCAATTTAAAAGGATATTTGTTAAAATCGAAAATCTGCCCAATCCGTTCAATTCTATCGAATTGGACTGAATTAAAAAACAAGTAGGTTGACGATAGATTAAAATTTTTTCTATCCAAAAGTTACAAATTGAAGATTTTTCAAGTCATAATTCGTGGATCCGAACTTTATATTGATATCTAAATTGTTAAATATTTTTATACATTTTTTCCTAAAAATAATTAATAAAAATAAGTATATACATATTGAAGTTTGAATATGTCTGTACCGATTGCCTAGTCCTTTTGTCCAGCTCATAACTTTTTTCTTTTTCTTTTTACTTTTGAGTTTAACTGATGATTGATTGTTGTAATCTATTGTTATGCTACAATTTAGTTCATTATGGAAGACTAAATTTGATTGTTTTGTTATTTAATTGAACTAATTCAGGTTTTACAATGTTTATTTTTGTTTCTAGAATTTATAGATCGAATCCGTGAATCCAATCTACGAAATCCGATATTTACGAAATGAATTATAATAGATTGGGAGTCTTACGGATTAGTCATATTTTCTCAATTTAAAGGTCAAATATTGGACTACAGATTTAGTTATGAGCTGCCTAATCTGTTTTGTGAACACCCCTGCCTCTTTTATATTGGTTATGAAAATACTCATAGCACACTTTATGTTCAGTCTAAATATCAATTTTGCCCTTCTTATTATTCAAATATCCAAACACCTCATGTGTTGGTAATATCACTTACAACGTATCCTCAAAGCAATTGAATTTAAGATAGATTGAAAAGGATAATCCTGATATTTTTAAAAAAATTTAATTGCTTTATGGAGTATTTTTGTGACTGATTTTGCAAACACATACGGTGTTGGATGAAATTTTTTAATTGGAATTGATCGACTTTTCAAAAATTAGTTATAATTTTTATAGATTTTTTTTGAAAAAAAAAATAGAAATTAAGATGAAATTTTTGAGTTAGAGATGGTGTACGAAACGCACCCTAAAAAAAATCACTATTCACTTTTTTTAGATGGTATAGATGCATGAAAATAGTTGAAATTAAGTTGTCAACATAAGTGGTGTTTACAAGTAAAGTAGCATTTTTAATTTACTAGATCTTGCTATAATGTTAAATGGTGTCTTAAATATTTTCACATTAAGAGTTTTTGTGTTATTGGAAGTTAATAAATGGATATTCTTGTGGATATTTAATTTTTGTCAAAGAGTGGCAGGTTGAGAAGAGTAAAGAAACATTACTGAATTAAATGATGTTGCTTCGACCTACTTTTATGTGGCTATAATGAATTCTACCTCACTTGCATGCCGTTGACGTGTTGCCCTCTATTAAATATTTGTTTGTAAAAATAAATAATAACAATAATCTCCGATTTATTCTGCTTTACAAAAAGTGGATTTAACAAGTCTTGGTCAAAATATGACTTAATGATGATAAGAGAAATAACTTCACCTCCTTCATTTGCCTTGCTCTTTTTACTTTTTTACTTTCCCTCGAGTTAGTTTTGGTTGGAGTCCAATGAACCTTTTTGTAATTTGAAAAGATATTCTCTTGTACAATTTAGTAATTAAAAAAAAAAAAAGTTATTCTCTTGTAAGATCATTTTAATTTAGAGCTATGTTAACGTGTCAATACTTACATTAAATTATCAATCACTTTGACATTTGGGTCGGAAAATCAATCTTCAATAAAGTGTTTTTAATTTTTACGAAATAAAAATATACATTTATAAGTTTCAAAACTACACACACATATATATGTATATATTTGAAATTTGAAATACAAAACAAAACAAGAAATTAAATCTGTCCTATTTTTCATATTTTTTGTGCTAAATATTTTGGATATGTTTGGAGCAAAAGTTCAAACACAAATTTTTCAACTCAGTTTTTGTCTTTTTCTGAAAAAGTTTTTTACCTTTTCTGAAATTTTTTTTATCTTTTCTAAAAAGTCAACAAAAATTAATATTAAAACTTAGGGGGTATTTGGCCCATTAGTTTAAACTCATCACCATCAACTCAAGTTTTGTCTTTTTTCCCAAAAGTTTTTTGTCTTTTCTGAAAAAGTCAACAAAAATTACTATTTAAACTTATCAATTTCAACTCAAACTTACACACCAAACACCCCCTTAAAAATTTCAACTCAAACTCATTCACCAAACGTTATATTTATCAACATCGGCATTCATATGGAAATTGTCTAAATAAACAAACAAAGTGAATTTTGTGGTATAGTGTGAAAAAAATTACTTTATACATCAAACATGCCTCGATCTTACTTTTTTTTTTTTATCGTATTAAATATTTAGTTTTTAACTCTCTTAAGGTAAGTATGATGTTATGCTTAAAATTAGAAAGTTAGGAGTAAATAAAATTTTGTAACTTTCCAAGTAGAATTAGGAAAAATATAATGATAGAAACTATACTTTTTATATAAATATAACAATAACTATATGACTAAATTTTTTTAAAAAAAATCTATAAATTGTATCACTTTTACACGTATATTCATAGATATGACTGTTAAAAATTTAAACTCGTGATTAACAAAACTAACTCTATCGATAAAGTAGGTTTATAGTTTTTATCATAAAATTTTATTAAAAAAATCAATAAAATAAATCGGAAAGACTAGAACTCAACTCCATAAAATAATGGTTGTTTATAACAAAAATGAATCGGTGAAGTTAAGTTTATCGAGATTTCAAATGAAAAGAAAAGAAATATTGGGTCCAAAGGTCACAGAGTGTAGTCTACAATTTATGATTTATGACTCAACCACGGTAGAGTTCCATATATATATACCTTATCGATAGAGTTTTTTATACACAGTTGATATAATTTTAACGGCTGAGATGTTATTGTGCATGGTATTTATAATACATCTTGCTCATAGGAATATAATCGAAGAAATAAAAAAAAAAAAATCAAAGAAAAGGAAAAAAATTAAAAAAATCCCAACCCTTAAATTACACGCCTGCGACCCAGTCCCCCCCACCCCCCCGACGCCGACAAGCTCACCCTCCGACACAGATGAAGCCCTACCCCCTGACATCGGCGACGACCCCCCCGCACCTACGAAGCCTTGCCACCCCCCCCCCCCATGCTAGATCTACCCTCCACGACGCCGGCAACGCAAACCACCCCCACCCCCCCCCCCCCCCCCGGCGCGATGCCGTCGAAGCCCCCCTCCGCGACTAGATTTGCCCCTCACAACACTGACGAAGCCCCGCCGCCCTCCCCACCACGCTAGATCCCCGCGACCAGAATCCCCCCCCCGATGCCGATGAAGCCCCGCTCCCATGCCAGATGCAAAAACCGATGACACCACCCGCCCTCCCCCCACGTCGTGCCTATTAGTTTTTTTTTTTTTTTTTTTTTTTTTTTTTTTTACCTTAGAGGTTATTTTTTAATTTTTTAGTTTATACTAGTATGAGATAAGATCTATTATAACTATCATACACAAATAACATATTAGCTTATTGATTACACGTTAACGGTTTAAAAATGAGCTCATTGATATGATATACAAAAGGGATTTTACCGCAGTCTTACGCAACTCTTATAAGTTATAAAAGAAAAAAGAGAATGTTGGTGGAGTATTGTCATAAAGACTCAACTTCTTTGAAGAATTAAAATAGAATAAACCTTCTTTGAAGCATAACAAGGGCCCGTCGTATTAATCATAATCATAATGGTATCTCACTATTAGGAAGAAAATTAAAGTAAAAGTGATTAAATTTCAGAGCCTACAATTGGCCCCTCTGCCAGCAAATTATTAGCTTGGTTCATTTGTGGTATGTAAAGTTTCTAAATTAAAAACACCAAGAGGACATTTCTTTGCAGCCGAAAAAGAAAGGGGAAAAAAAATGAGAGAGAAAGGACACACACGAACGAGCATTTCATAGGTCTTTATTTTTATTTTTATTTTTTATTTTTGAATAAAAAGATTCAGAGATGACTTTCCTTCACTTCCGAGTACTTGAAACATCCCAAAACAAAATAGAGGCCCGAACCTTATATCACTTCATCCACCCCTTAAGGGTCGAGTATTTCAGTGGTCATTTTGTAGCCCAAAGGCCCATTATCCATCGCAGATACACATCAATGTTTGACATGAACCTTGTTGGAGAGCAAGAGGAACTAATAATTAAAAAAAAAAAAAAAAGCAAATATTTTACGAAAAAAGTTAATAGTATATTTATACCACATATGTTGGTACTTAAAATTATGATTATAATTAATTTTCCTAGCATTTTTCATTTCAAAATACTTCAACACTAATGAAAATGGGAGAAAAAGTAAATAGCATATTTATAATAGATAATTAAATTATATATATATATATATTAAATTTCGGGTGAAGAGATTCTTACTCTATAACATGTGATGGAAACATGTGTAAAATTAATGCTAATATATGTTTGTAATTAGGGATATGAATGGAGCAGAACAAAATTAGACTGCGTCCGGCTCCTAATGGGTGGGTTTGACCCTTGTTATATGGGTGTAGAAGATGGGTTACTTCAAGCTAGGCTTTTCAGGACTAGACGATGGCTACGGAAGCCGCAACGACGATCATGATGGCGAAAGTAGATCCAAGAGTGGAGGAGGCGCTTGATGCAGATATGTTTCAATGGTTGTGGAGATTAGGGGTGGCAATTCGTGTCACGTGTCAGGTTCGTGTCGTGTTAGAGCCGTGTCGATTTTTTTCTTTCCCGACTCGAACACGACCCGCAACACGAACACGAAATGAAACAGGCAACACGAACACGACACGAAGCCATCACGGGTTGACACGACACGAACTGAAATTGACCCGCGATATGAAATTGACTCGCGACACGAAATTGACCCGCGACACGAAATTGACACTAAATTGATACGAAATTTGACCCGAAATTGACACGGAAAAATTCGTGTCGTGTTCGGGTTGGACTCGCGACACGAAATTGACTAGCGACACGAAATTAACACGAAATTGACACAAAATTGATCAGCGACATGAAAATTGACACGAAATTTGACCCGAAATTGACAAGAAATTGACACGTGACATGAAATTAACCCGAAATTGACACAAAATTAACACGAAATTTGATCCGAAATTGACACAAAAAAATTCGTGTCGTCGTATCGCGACCCGTATTGCCCACCCCTAGTGGAGATGTCCATCATGCTTGTGACGGGGAGGCCGAGCTTTGCCCCTGTACAGTGATAACTGGAGGTACATTTGAGGGAGAAGATGAGACATGAATTTTTAATATTTTAGTAATCAATGTACTAAAAACTTGCTCTCCTCTTTTTTTTTCGTCATTCCACCTTACAAATATGTTAAGGAGAAAGAAGTAAATAGCAGGTTTTAGTAAATAATAAAATAAATTATATTTTTCAATATTTGATTTTAAATTTCTTGATCCTGTCAAGCGGTCCAATCTATTGCCTCACAAGTCACAACATTGCACGCTAACTATTTCAATTTTAGGTACTTAACTTTGGGTCAGTTTGATTCACGCGATAGGACAATATTGGATAGGATAATATTAGAATTGGATTAAAGTGTATAAGAAATGATATGATTGAACTATAATTAATATCCCATGTTTGACGAGGTGCATTTAGGATAGAATAGGATTTTACATTTTAATTAAGTACAAGCAACTTCAGGAAAAAATAAAAAACAAAAAGCAAAATATTAGCATTTTGATTTTACATTTTAATTAAATACAAGCAAACTTCAGGCAAAAAAAAAAAAGCAAAATATTTGGCATTTTAATTAAAAATGCCAAACTTTTAGATCCAACATTAATATTTTATATTTTTTTGACAAAGAACGTATAATATTAAACTGACAAGTATACATAATATAACTAATGCTAACTGATCTAACAATTCATATGAGTATTTATCCAATTTTCAAATTTATTTATTTCTAAATAGAATTTGATTTGAACAACCTGTCAATATGTTGAGAAAAATAAACGTAAAAAGTTGTAAATGAAAATTTCAAACAAACAAGAAGTTTTTATTGCAGGGGAAAAACGTAATAAAAAAGTCAGCCACAACCCTGTTTTGATAGCAAAAAACATGGTTGTGGCTGACTTTTTTACTATCAAACAACTCCGTTAGTTCATAAGCCTGAGACTTGAGATATATTTATGCACATATATATACACACATACATATATATATATATATATAAGTAGATGACAACATCATAAATATAGGTTGATTCGAAGTAAGAGACGAACTTGCTGAGGCAAGTAGTCTAGTACTGTATTATCCCGTACTTTTACTTGGGATAACTGAATACCCTTCCAAGGAGATTCAAACATGGTTTAAAATTTTTGTCCAAACAGAGTATTAGAATCTTATCCTAATTTTGTTGTCTCGGCCTCCCTAATTCTACACACCAAACAGGCTCTTATGTATTATTGTGTGTGCTTTCCAATTAAAAATAAAATAAATTGAACAATTAAATATAGAAAATCGAATTTTATTTGCTTTACTGTTTTAAATCTAAAACATTAATTTTCAATTTTTTTAAATATTTTTAAATTTAACAGAAGAAAGAGATATTTAGTCTATGGGTGTTTAGGGTCCAAGTCGGCCCTAAAACCACCCAATATGACGAAACCGATTTTTTTACCATTTGGAAGGAGATGAGATTGGAGTAGACCAAACTGTTAAATAGCTATAAGAGGAAACTTCTGCCAAAAAAAAAAAAGAAAAAAAAAAAAAAGAAAAAAGAGCGCTATAGGAGGCTACCGTTGAAACAATCATTTAAAGCATGTTCTGTTTTTCTCATAATTTTTTTTCTTTCTTTTTTTAAGGAAAATTTCATTTTATAAGAAATAAAATACATAAAACATAAATGGACCCAAATACAAAGAAATTCGACTCCGAATGAAAGACTGGATCCACCAGTAAAATTAAAATAGCACATTGATAAATTTAAGCACCGAGACTCAAACGAGAAAAGATCCGCTTGACACATAAACTTCGAGCTTGACTATTGCTCTTTAAACAACACCAAAACAGTTGATGGTCTAGTCCAGTCAACCAAGACCAATCCCCCACGTAACGGGGGCACTCACATTATGGCATCTGATAACAAATGGATGGGAAACACAAGCTAAGGATATCGCCTCCATTATTACTGAAATAAAAATACCAGAGTAAAAAAAAAAAAAAAACACTAAAGGAGCGGAAACATTAACGCTCTTATTACAATAAAACAAAAGAAAGATCCACCAATAGTAAGTCATCGGCCGCTGAACGGAAGTCAAATCTGAGCGAAGTCACCTCAGAAGGACAACCCACCTCCAAAACAGGCTAGATCTGTCCCAACGAATGTGTCGTTCCACATACAGTCACCATTATGAGAAAGTCGTTGTTGAGATGAGTCCGAGGACTGAACTTCAGGGTCGGAAGCCCGACGACGTGCCCAGAGGAGGCACCAAAGCTTTAGCCAAATACTGTAATTTTTTTTTTTCATATTCAGAGAGAGAAAGAGAATGAGAGAGTTTAAGATCATTTAATTTCCTAACTTTCTTTTTTAAGGAATTTTTTTTTGAATAAAGTAATAGTAAATTATAATATAAACTCTTAACTATAATAATAAATAACGTAATCAAATTTATGACTATACACTATAAAAAAATATAATAAAATCTCTCCTCCTTCCTCCTATTTCTCTCTTCAATATGAAACTATAACATATAAATTTGTTAATTAAAAATTAACTATAAATCAATTATTTTCTAAAAAATTCAAGAAAATTCAAGAATTTATCCAAAAAATCCAAGGATTTACTAAAAAATAAATATTAAAATTTATCATTTTTAAAAAACTATTATAAAGCCATTCAAAAAAAAAAATTATAAATGCCCATTTGGGAGAACATTTGGAGACATAGTTTCGAAGGTTGGGTTAGCGATGTAGTTTTGGAGGTTATGTTAAAAATGTGTGCTGTGATATATAAAATAGTGTAAAAATTTGAAATGTATTTAGAAAAAATACAAAATGGATATTGTTTTGTTCGTCTCATCATTGTGAGCGTTTTGACATAAGAATCATTTCATTTCGATTTAAAATGAGAAAGTTAAACTTTAAAGTTTGAGTTTAATGTAGATATTTAATGTGAATAGTGAAAAGTATGTTTGAATTGAAAAAAAAAAAGACAAAAAAAAAAAAAAAAAACGGAGATGGAGGTTGGAGATTGTCCTCAAATGGACCCTAAACTTTAAAAGTACTTATAAAATATGATTTCTGTTATAATTTTTTTTTAATATGGTCCAATCCAGCTTGGTTTCTATCGATTTTTTAAGATCTCATCATTCCAATCTGATCATTATTTGAATCCTTTTTGCTAAGTTTGGTAGGTTGGAAAGGAGGAATGAATAACGTGGGATGAGTGAAAGTTGAGAAGAAGTGAATTGATTATTTGATAATAATGAAAAGATAAAGAAAAAATAGCGTAGTAGGTCCACTTTTTTATTCCTGAAAACAAAATTCATCAAATAACTACTAAAATTACATTTTTATTATGCTTTTAAAATAAATATAAAATTATATATAAATAAAATAATAACTATCTAAGTATTTTATTTTCTCTCATTTTATCGTACCATACAATATAAAGAAAAACTTTCCTTTCTCTCTCTCTTTCTCTTCCTTTTCTCTCTCTGATGCGTGAGAACTAGAGTTTCTCAATCGTTTTTCTCTCTTGCAGTTGGATTCCAGGGGCGGCCTATGGTTTCCCAGCCATATAGATGAAAGTGAGAATTATATGGTAAATGTCTTGGCAAATATGAGCCCTTGGCAGAAGGATGAGCGTTGTAGGAATGAGCAAGGCAGGAATGAGATAGTTGGTGCGTGGTTATCATGCGTCAGGGAGGTCCTGCAGTAGCTCGGCTCTAGCAACCTAGTTTCTTCCGATGATGTGGTTCATTTTATCGGCAATGACTCTTTCCTTATAATTGTTTTTTTTTTTTGTTTTTTGGTGTCTAAGTTTGTGTGTAACAATGACGATGTCTTTGTCATATTTTCTTTGGGTGTTTTTTTTTTTTGTTATTTATAATAACGAATGTGGTTTATCCACCTTCCGAGTTGGTTGTTTATCCGTTAGATCTGAGTTTTGACGGTGTTTTGATTTCGCTAGAGTTACTTTTATATAGAGTTAATAGGGCCCTAATACTACTGAGTCTTGGCTCTTGATTGATCAGGAAAATCCATTGATTATCGGG
Source organism: Ficus erecta (assembly GCA_008635985.1). NCBI lineage: Eukaryota > Viridiplantae > Streptophyta > Magnoliopsida > Rosales > Moraceae > Ficus > Ficus erecta. The sequence continues at coordinate 1,527,555 of BKCH01000050.1, forward strand.
GTTTTATAAAAAAGAACCTTACATGTGCTCAATTTCAGTGTGTCAATGTATATTATCGTTATCGGGCTTTAAACATACGTTTTTTCCTTTGAACGCCATCAAATTTTACTGTGAATCCGTTTTTATTGAAGGATTTTATCTTATGTAATACGGAATTTCTTATATTTAATATTATATATCTCCTTTGTGAATTTAATAAAATTTCCCTTCAAAAAAAAAAAAAAAAAAAACAAAACAAAATCTTTCATCCCCTTTTATTTCCTTTCGCTTTCATTTTTCCACCCTCTTGTTTTCTTTCCTTCGTACCAAACATAGGCTCTAGCACGCAACAAACGGGAAACCAATATATACCGGATTAGTGTCCGACATTCAACCAAAAGAAAAAAAACTGTTGAACTCTCGACCAAGAGGATTTCGGATACGTTAAAGATGGTGAAGACGAAACACCAAAAATCCAAACCCAAGAAACTATCTCACGTAAGTCTTTTCTCTGTTTCCACTCCATTCTGATTCTCTCTCTCTCTCTTAGATTTTCTCTCTCCTGTTCTTTATCTTTGCCTGCAAAAAATACACCCGGAAAACGATTATTCCACTTATTAGTTTTATTTTTATTTTTATTTTTTTTCCGAATTTTCTCATTAGCTGTGGTCCAGTTACAGGTTTGGCATTATGAGTAACTATAAACCTAGCTTCTCAATTGCTTCGTTTCGATGTTTTTTTGGTTCAAGTAGGGACCGATTTTAATGCGGATATATATATTGTGTGTGGTGTGTGTGTGTGTGTGTGTTTGTGTGTGTGTGTTCGTGTGTGCATATATATAATTGATAAATAAATTAACACAATTCATATAGAAAAGGAATGAAAAATTTAGTAACAAAGAGTAGGTCCACTCTGTGCTTATTGGAGCACATTGTTGGGCAATCAGATTCTGGGTATTACAAGTGTATTAGCCAGTAGTGGTGTTGTGGTCCTTGTGGACATGATTTTTTGCTGTGTTGCAACCGTGGTTGCTGATCGGGAATTCAAAGAATCGGCGATAAGTTTCTGGGGAAAAGGAATTAAGTTCCTCATAACTAAGTTCCATAACTCTATTAAGGTGTTTACTAAAAGTATACTATTTCCCTACTTAGAAAAAAGGAACAGATTTCTGTAGGTTGGAGATGGCGAATTAAGTTCCTCCTTGTTCAGGACTTATTTCCCTGAATTTTAGGTGGGGTCCATTTCATTTGATTCTCAAATACAGGAGTAAACACTGTAATTCAACATTAGGAACTTAATTCCCTTTCTTGGATTTAAATTTCCAATTAGTAAACACGTAATGAAGAAGGAATTTCGAGTTGATGTGTTATGTGTCATGTCATTTGAGATGGTTTTTGTTTCATGTGGTTTTGACATGGTTCGATAATAAATTGGCTTTGGTTGGAGGCTTTAAATGAAAGCTCTGAGTGGGATATTGCTGAGGCTATTAGGCTAAGTTAGACATACCTGAAGATGTGAAATAGTTTCGGATTCACATCTCTTTGTAACGATTCTTTACTAAAACCATCTTGGAAAGAGTATAATGTTCTTATGAATTGTGATAAAGTGATTTCTCCTCCAAGTGAACCCGCTTTGGATGTAGCCAAAACCTAAAGACACGCATTTAGGTTGTTTGGTGACTGGCTAACATAAGCTTTCTTTGTTTGGTTGATAGATCAAAAAGCACGGGAAAGAAGCTGATATTTCTCAGTTCCGTGCACAGCTTGATGCATTAGGCCTAAAAATTGTTCAAGTGACTGCAGATGGTAATTGCTTCTTCAGGTCAGTAGTGTTTGATTAGTGACCTCAGTAAGTTCTAACCAAACGTTTTTTAAGATACTTTTAGCATACTTCTTTGTGCAGTTTCGTTGATGGTGCGTGGTCATCTTAAAACTATGCATTTTTAGATTAAGCAATAAGTGTTTGTTCTTTAAGATATTTATTCCAATCCATTATACTTGCCGATATAATTATTGTATTGTAGTGATATGATTTAGTTCCGTATTGACACTTGCTTTGGCTAATTTGCAGGGCTCTTGCTGATCAACTAGAAGGCGATGAAGAGGAGCATGTAAAATATCGCAGCATGGTGGTACAATATATTTTGGTACTTAAATCTGAAAATTTGGAGGGGGAAAAAAAGAAGAAGAATTCTGTTTTGCAAATTAGCTTGTATGTTGAAAGTATTCTGATGTTTTGGGAATTCTAATCAACAGGAGAATCGTGAAATGTTTGAACCGTTTATTGAAGATGATGTTCCATTTGATGAATACTGCCAATCCATGGAGAAGGATGGCACTTGGGCTGGACACATGGAACTGCAGGCAGCTTCTCTTGTAACACGTACTAATATATGCATTCATAGGGTAAGTCCTTTACAGTATACCACCTTTGTTCCTTTTTTGCGCTATTCTAGATGATTCTCATGAATCTAGCCAAAGAATTGAAATGCTCCAAAGCATCTCTTAAATCTACACGTTATAAGATCGATTTTAGTTGGCTTGTCTATGTCATATGGTTAATAGAAAGTGTTTATAGGATTTGATTTTTGATAACTTAACACTTAAGGTTTGGAGGTTTTTTTAAAAAAAAAAATTAATTTTAATTGGTTCTCTGGGAGTATTTCGGCTTAATTTTTTGGTGAAACCTTAATCTTTTTGTTAATTATTTTATGTTGTATGTGTGGACAAATTGCCAATGGTGTGGAGGGAAACATTTTTAGCATTTCTAGTTGGAAAGTTTCTTACGCATTTTACTATTAAGGTCTATAATGATCAATAAATAGGACAGTGTTGGCCACAATAACCTCGCTACATGTCTTTACCATGATATGATTGTGCTTGTAAACATGCAAAAAAAAAAAAAAAGAAAAGAAAAAGAAAAAGAAGAAAGAAGTTCACTCATATTATCCCCTGCAAAGCAAATTTATTAGCCACTTGTGGATTTTCAACTCTTCTCATCACTTTATTTCATGCAGAGCATGTCTCCTCGATGGTATATACGGAACTTTGATGATAGTGGAGTTCGCATGGTTCATTTGTAAGTATTCCAGATTCTTTATCATGATTGTACTGTGCTTCTTTTTTTTGTGCATTTTTAGATTACAGAGAAGGTGCTAAACAACCTTTTTTGGTTTGCATACCCATTATGTATGGAATCTTAAACTTTTATCCTTGATAAGCCGATAGTTTTAAGATTATATGGCACGAGTTAACAAGGTACTTTTGTGTGCATGAACTTGACTCAGTACTCATATCATCATTGTCTAGTTTTTTGGCTATCTGATGTTATTCGTTTTCTTAAGTGGTAACTCATAATCAGTCTAATACAACGTACGTTAAATTCTAACACTTGATCGGGTTTGGCACTACTCTATGTCGAGCTAAAGTTCTTGGTCACTTATTGCCTCCAAAGTTTGAGGGTAATGAAGAAGGGTGATATTGAAAGATAGAGAAAAAGTACACAAGGTCGGATGTTCAGACTTTAATTAGGGAATCGGATGTGTGTGTGTGATATCATTATGGGGTACTATATTGCTCGCTTCTTTTGTTTAAGTAACCATGGCATTCTAGTTCTGCAGTATGATCTTTTAGTGGGTTTTGTCAGGTCTTATCACGATGGTGAGCATTACAATAGCGTGCGATTGAAGGAAGACTCATGCGAGGGGCCAGTTAGGCCTATCGTAATCAAGGTTCTCTACCTTGTTTTCCTCTTTTTATCTAAGATTATTGAAACTACTAAAGACACGTGTATTATAATGTGATAACTTATACTATCGAATTCTATAGATTGATAATGATTATCTTTATTAATTTCTTTTTCATTGTTGAAATTATATTACAAAAATGTTGAGAAAATTTTGCATTAAGATAATTAATAAATTTCTTCCTAACGGTCACTTTGACAAAATAATATATTGAAGGATTAAAATAAAAATATATAAGCAGGAACTTGTATGGGAAAAAAAAAAAAAATTGAAAGGGGACAAGTTAGAATAAAAAGTATTTCAAATACATATTTAAAAATATGATTTTAAGGCAAAAAAGTAAGAAAGTAATGATAACCAAAAAAAAAAGCAAGAAAGTAAGGAAGTAAATAAAAAAAAGTGAGACATGAAGGTTAAAAAGGGGAAAGGAAAAAAGAAAAAAAGAAAAAAGCACAATTTAAATAAGATATTAGAAGATTTTAGTAATACATTTGAGTAAAAACATATCTACAAAATAACTTTGATAGATACAAATTAGAATAAAAAATATGGAAGCAAAATTGCCGATGGTGGAACTTAAACCCACACTCTCTCAAGTCTTAACAAGGAGATAACTTTGTTGGCCACCTAAACTACTAATGTTGATGCCAGCATTGTTGCAAACAATGTACAAAAGGCAAAGGGAAGAAAGCGTTTAAAAAACGACCACCCAACAACCTCTAAGTGAACAGTGCAAGGTGAACCTGCTCGAATAATATAGTTAGGATGGCTTTTCCACGATATTGATTATTTTATTAGTATTAAAGACCTAATAACTTCTGGTTTGTAAAAGGTTGATATTGATATTTCCATGAAATCTCATCAACCAAGAGTTGCGGACAGCAAGTCTAATGGGGGAGCGGGGAGGAATATTATAAATGCTGGATCCATCAAGTTGGTTATTGCAGGAACAGGTTGTGAAGATGCTGAAAAAGTTGAAAAGGTGATAAATTGCTGCTATATGTAGACGTACCTGTCCGTGTGTGCATGCGTATTCATATATGTCGACTATTGATGTCTTATATAACCTGTTTGGTAGTGTGATTGAATATCGTGGACCATTGAGGTGTTCTAAAGGAAACTTTGTTTCACTAGGTTTTACGAGAAGCAGATGGTGATGTTGATGCTGCCATAGAGTTTCTGGTTGCAGAGCAAAGTACAGAAGAGTGCTCAGTGCGACCAGATTCTCCACCGAATCAGACAGATACTTCGACATGTAATAGCCAGTATGTGATTCTTTCCTCTTTCTTATTGATTTTCTTAAGGGTCTCCATCATTTATGGTACTGCTTAGTTTGCTGATTTTTCCACCATTTTATTGTAAGTACTTTACAAGTTGGAATTAGTTAAGGCACTTCAGTGGTCTGACGAGTCCACAGCATCCCATTGAAAACGTGTGTTTGAAATTCCATTTGTGGAGAAATTAAATGCCTCCTTGTTTCTAGAGTAATTGGAGAATTTGGATCTGCTTTATCATCGTGTTCTTTGCTATTGTCTCTTCAGTGTGCTCATTTAGTATTGTCTCGTTTGGGCTTTTTTCTTCTTTGGACCATGCTTTGTTTATGGGCATATACTTGTGCGAAAGGATAAAAAATATAAAGAAATCAAGTGACATTGACGAATTTGTGCTTTTGCTTGAGAATGAGCACAAATAAGAAAAGTATAAATGAGCGACGATTTTTTTCTTCTTTAAAGTATGCCTATTTTCTCAAATTTATCTACTCAGGCTTCTGCCCCATTTTCCGTATATTCACATAGGAGTCATCTCAATTTAGTTTTGATTAACACTCTAAAAATGTTACCAGCCTTGCTTCATTTGATATTTTCTAGTTGCGAGGAAAATGGAAAATACGGGCAAGAAGTGGAACAAGTAGAGGAGACCTTTGAACAGGATGTTGCCAGCAGCGGCAATAGTCTTGCTCATAATAATAGCAGTTCCCAGCCAGATGTATGGTTTATTGAGTAATGTTAATAAAAGGCTTTTTTTTTTCTTTTACTCGTTATTTCCCTTTATCCGTTTAGTGGAGTTTACTCTCAAGTCCATATCGATTGTGATTATGATAATCTCCTTCTTTTACTGCAGAAGATCTCAAGAAACCAGTTCTGCCCATGTGGTTCCAAAAAGAAGTATAAATCTTGTTGTGGAGCAGTCAATGGGAGATCCTCTAATAAGTTTGTCGTGTAAGCTTTTTGACCCTTTTATCAGTTCTTTAAGGTTTACATAAGCTACTTATAGATTAAAACTACTCACAATTCATATATACTAGTAATAACGATGTCAACTCGCAACTGGTTTGGCTTGTGAGTAGGATAGAATCACCGAGTTCTGGTACTGAAACAAAAAGGGTGCCATTGCCTCTAGCGTGGAGTCCGAGTTACATTTCCTCCGTGCACACACAGAAGAAACATTAAATACCTTTTTTTTCTGAGGAGAAAAAAAAGACAGTAGAATCCTAATTTGAAATTTTGTCATATCAGAAACCAAAATATCGATTCTAGAAAGGGTAAGAAGAGAAGAGGCATGGCAAAAGGGGGGCGAATGTTAAAGTAGCATCAGCCTGCGGCTCCGACGGAGGGCCTCCTGACATGGGTGCACTTTGTATTTGATGGTATTTCAATGTATGAGACTATTTGAAGTTAGCCCTATTGTATTTTCTTTATTCATGTTCCATTTCTCGCAGAATTTCTACATTGTCCGAATTTTACATGTTTTCGTCAGTTTATCCCTTAGTTAAATGCTCATGGTTCTCACTTTCTCTGTTTGTTTGTGCCCGTCTTCTCGACAGGTCATCCTACTGCCTAACAGGATCATGTCATTGTAGTTCTTCATGAACGCCGAAAGAGTATGTCAACAAGCGAAGAGCTGAGCTGAGTTCATCTCGTCCACTTTGACTATTATCTGTGTAAGTGGAACATATCAACTTGGTTCTTTTCTTGCACAGATTCATACATGATGGTGTCTCCCAAACATGCTAGTATGATATAGAACAGTAAGGCAGAGATGAATATTTTGTGGAGTGGACGTCTTCGGAAAGGGCTTTTGCTTCTTCAGTAGCCAATGATTTTACACTTCGACATATTCTTTTTGTACACGGCCCCTCGATTCTCTGTTACACTCAAAAGCAAGGTTACTTTTGAGCTCGTCTAAGCTAGAGGATTTTTATTTTATTTTATTTTTTTTGGGAAGTTTGGACCAAGGGGATTTGATTATTCGAACCCTACGCTTTATGGTTCCACACTGCTAGGTTGTCCCTGTAGCCACTCTTGAGTCCTATATAGGCAGAGCTAAAAGTGTAAACAGAGGCACGTAAAGTGACAATTTTTCATGAGAAAAATATTTTGGGGCCTTTGTGCATTGAACACCATAACAAATAGAAAGTGCCTCCAACATGTAAGCGTCATGTTTAGGATTCACTATCTATTTGTTGGTGTTCAATGCACAAAGGCCCCAAAATTTTTAGGATCCAACATCACTGATATCATTTCGCATTGTTACTTTCCATGATCTAATAAGACAACTATTTTGTACATTAAATCGGTCGTTAGACCGTTCTTATAGAAATTGTGGCAACTTCTTGTCCCATTGGCATGGAATCGCAAAAGTTGCAACTTTTATTCATTTTTAGAGAAACTATGAGTTGAACATCCATGGCATGTTTATTAATCATGGTTGGAGAATGAGAATGAATCCCTTATTTATTATTTATTCTATTTATTTCATAGAATGAGAGTGGTAATGGTTGGTCTCTATTAACTTCAGATTGAGAAATGGAATTAACAATCCTGCCCCCTTCAATAAGTGACTCCTAGTCCTGATATTAATATTGAATTACTATCTTATGTTTAGTTTACTTGCAAATATTCCTATTTAAAATATACCAAAAAAAATGATAACAACTTACATTAATTATTTAATTTACTTAGTTAATATTATAACAATTCTGATCATTATGAACTTTGTTAGAATATATAAAATTTATTTTTTGTTAGAATAAGATAATATGTATCCATTTTTCACACTATTTTTTTTATTTCACTTATTTTATTCAAGTTCTTACAATTTTAAAAATTAAAAAACATTATTTAGCATTATATGTCTTTAATACTATAATGATTAGTTCTTAACAATATGATAGTAAATATACAAATTAATCGATTTTTAACTATGCAAACACAAGGATATATAAGTTAATATATAATCGTTAATCTCGATTTTGATTAAGTAGACATATATATGAGATTTATAATGATTCCGATTTCTAATCCTAGAATCAAATATATAACTTATTTGGACTTCCTATTTTATTCTACTCATTTTAATTCATGCTTACTTCAATTACATATAAGCAAACACACCAAGATTCATAGCAACATTGGTAACAGACATTTTAGCATAATTCGTTGGAGGGTCAAGAGGGTAAAAGTAACACAAATTTAGTTGGGCTCGAAATGAAGTGACAAATATATTTGTATTTTATAAAAAATTCCTTTTCTTTTTTTAAATTTAAGACAGGAGTTCAAACTCTATACCTTGTACTGAAGTAAGGGTGTAATATTACTTTTATGACAGGTTTACTTATCAGGAGTAGGGAATGAGAGTTAATCTTGTCTACTTGCTCATTTTTTTTTTCCTGGAATGGGAGTGAGAATTATGGATCCTACACTAATTTGGAATTAAGGAATGAGATTGACAATCCCACACCCCTCTTCTGGATGGTGACTCCCAATCCTAATATTGACAATAAACTATTATTTTATCTGGAGTACTACAAAAGAGGAGAGGAAAAAAAGAAGAACAACCGAGAGGAAGAAAAGAACTAGAGAAGAGAGGGGGAGGAACGGAAGAGGGGAAGGGGCCGAAGGAGGAGGAACGGGAGGAAAAGAAAGAAAGAACGGAGGGGGAGCAGAAGAGAGGAAGAGGAAGGGGGGGGAGACGGGGGGAGGGGACGGAGGGGAAGGCGGGGGGGGAGGGACTTTAATTTTTAAACAAAAAGTTACATAATTTATATTTTATTATCTTAATATCATAATGATTATTTACGTATCAATAAAAAATTAATCTTTTTTTTTAATTTTTGAAATATAATAAATGAAGGGGTATACAAGTAAATTTATAATAATTTATTTCGATTATAAGTTCAAGTAAACACATGAATGAGATTCGTAGTCACTCCGATTCCGAATCCTAGAACCAAGTAAACAACTTATTCGGATTCCGAATCCTCACTCCGAATCATATTCACTGTAAATCCTATTCACTCCGATTTATGCCTATTCTGATTATGCGTATGTAAACACACCCTTAAACCATGCTTGAAACCATAAAAATTCTCTTAATCTGTATCCTTATTAAAAACTAATTACAAACAACCAATCTTTTGAAAAATATTTATTGAAAAAAAAAAAAAGAATAAGTTTTTGATGTAGTGGAAGTGTAAAAAAACATACAAATTGTTGATTTTTGAGAAGTATCCAAAAATATGCACGATAGGTGCGTTAAATTTATTGACCAAAAATCATGTAAATCTATTAAAAGAACTCTCCAACGAATTTTGTTAATAATCATCAAAATTCTACTACAAAATAAATATAAAAAAACACGCCTTTGAATAGAAAATATAATTCCTAATTCTATTAGAATAATTATGAAAAAAATAATTATATCTAACACAATATAATATATCCTAAAAGTAGACCATCTCCCACGTCCAAAATCTAATCATACCCCTAATAACTAATTTTAAATAGAGATAATCTTTTACAAATTCGAATTGAATTAAAATTATTCAAATAAAACCCTCGAAAAAATTTTATTCAAATAGAAATAAACTTTTAAAATTAAAATAATCCATCTAATTATTCATTTTAATCTGTTTCAAATTTAAAAAATAAACCCGTTTTCATAATTCTTCCGTTAAAGAAACAAAGAAATTTTTTTCCTTTGGTTTGTTTCAAAATTTTTTTTTTTTTTTTTAAACCTACTAATGTTTTAGATTTGGAGATTTTTTTTTTTTTTTGGGTTTGAAATGATAGATTTGGAGATTTTTACGTTAAGAAGAACTCTTTTTTTTTTTTTTTTTTTTGGAACTTGACATGTTTGATGTGGATTTTTTTTTTAATTGTTTTTCCAAACGTTTGAACTGACCACACAATTCTTTAGTGCCAATTTTTTTTTTTTTTTGATAACATGCTTAGTGCCATTTAATGACACGTCTAAGGAAATGACGTGGCACTCCTATCGAATGCTTCATTCATATTAGCGAACACGTGACCGTAGAGGAACAAACCCCCTCCCCTTGTCGTGGCTACGTGCTGACGCCCTGATGGTGCCTGTGGATGTGGAATCTGGAGAGAGAAAGATCAAGAGGGGAGAGAGAGAGAGAGAACCGTGAAACGGCCATAGCCGTCCTCGAGTGGTCCAGAGGCCAAAACCTTGCAATCGACGATCGTCTCTTCGGCCATGAAAGATTCAGCGGAGGCGGCGTCGGAGGAGCAGAGAGAAGAACGAGGCGCCGCGACCAATGTCGGCGGAAGCATGGCGGCGGAGGAGGAGGAGGATGAGTGTAGGATATGCCGAAGTCCCGGCGAGGTTGGCAACCCTCTCCGGTACCCCTGCGCTTGCCGTGGAACTATCAAATACGTCCACCAATATTGCCTTCTTCAGTGGCTCAATCGCCGCAAGATTTCCCATTGCGAGGTATCCACTATCAACTATCAACTTCTCCGTTGGTTTAGGTGTCGAAATTTAGTATTATCTTTTTTTTTTCCCTTGATTTCTTTCTGTTTCTCTGATGGCGGTTTTGTAGCCATAGGTAGTAAGTACTGGAGATATTGAAGAAAATAAACTGAAAAAGAGGGAGGGAGGGAGGGGGGGGGGGGGGGGGTGGGTGTGGTGTGGGGAAGAGTTCTGAATGAAACTGAGGGAGAATATTAGTCCTGAATCTACATGTTTATCCCAAAACTGAGCTCATTTTTTGTGAATTTGACTAACTGTGAGAAATTGAGGTTTTTGTAAATTTGCTCGAAGTGAAAATTTAGCTCATTCTGTTGGAATGCGTATGGGTATGTTCTTCTCTTGATAAGAGAACAATGGTATTTATTTATTTATTTTTTTCTTTTCAATAGTTGATTGGCTATATATAAATGTATTGGAACAATTGTAGGTTTGCAAGCATGAGTTTTCATATGCCCCCGTTTACGCAATGAATGCTCCGGCAAGGCTTCCTCCTTGGGAGTTTGTACTCGGGCTTGCAGCGAAAGTTCTTTGGCTGTTGGGAGTATTTCAGAGCTTTGCTTATCATTTTCTTGTTTGGCTCGTCGTAGTTCCATTCATTACGCATTGGATTTGGGAATTTTGTTTCTTCAAGGGTTTTAGTGAAGCTCAGAGTCTGTTTATGAGTCATCTTAATGCCACCACGATTTTCACAGATTGCCTGCATGGTTTTTTTCTTTCACTTGGAATGGCGTATGTATTTCTTGGGATCACTTTTATCAGAGTTGTTCTTCCCCTCGACCCAAGAGGAGCACTTGGTTTGGCTAATGGGAATTTTGCTGCAAACGAGAATGGGGAAAATGTTGGTGGAAGGCAAGGAATCGCAAGAGTTCTCCAAACTATTAAAAGAAGTCTAGTATTTCTTGTGAACTGGTGGAAGATTTCAGTGGCTCGTATCATGGTTTATCTTGGCATTGTAGAAAACGCAGTCCTCAATGAGCTCCTCAACGTTCAGGCCCCCTTTTTCCTCTTTAAGGAGAATGCATTTGTTGTAAGCATGCTATCTTCTTTGCTACTACCATTTATGTTAGTTTCGATTTTTCATTTAGTTCACCTAGCATGTGTTATGACTTTTATTTTTAATAACTCTTATTGTATTTGTTCCACTCATACTTTTTGGATGGTCCGTTTAATGTTGCAATCTAAAAAGTTTCATACTTTTATCCAATTCATTTCAAAGTTGTCCTGTATGGTTTATCTTTCAGATTGTGGCCATTCATTTTTTTGTTCCTATCCCACAACTCCGGGGGAAAAAAGTGACTGTGGCTTCTAACAGAACCACTGTCTATGTCATAATGATCTACATTGGTTGTCTGTTTATTGTTACAATCTTAAAAATTCCATGCTTTAAGCCAAGTTATTTCAAGGTTATCTTGTATGGTTGGTTTCTCAGTAAGAGCCACTTTTACTATTCTTCATTAGGTTTCAAAATGCTCAGATTACTCGCTTTTTACTCTTAATTGTGCCTTGGATTGCTTTAGGTAACCAAGGTGGGCATGATTGAAAGCATTTTCTGCTTACTCATAATCTTAAGTTATTAATCGTATGCCTTGGTTCTAAACTTTTCTTATGCTTCTTGTTACAATTTAGAAGATTGCCTTCCTTTTTTGAAAGATCGTTTGGATAATGTTGTAAATGACAAGGTCTTTTTATTATTTTTTTTATAGGTTGTTGCTAGCAATCTGGTTTTCACTGTTCTTCTAGTTCTTTTACCCTTTAGCTTAGGGCGGATTACAACTCGTATTCAATCTTTGCTCTTCTCTTCTGCAACGGCACAAATATTGTCATTTGTAGTGCTAAAGATAGAGGCTGCTCTTCTGTTTCTAAATATTAAAGCTAAGGACACATTAAATGCAATCACATACTTTTTATTACACTGCTACGGAATTAGCATGCCAAGCCAGGTCTTTGAAGGAGACTCGGGGATTCCTGATACAGAGATAGCTAAGATGGAGGATGTCTCCAATGTTGTCAATGGACTAGTTTCAGTTGGACTTTATAGTGAACAACCAAGCGGAACACCTGCCCTGTCTGATGATTTCACTGTTCTCATTGGATATATGGTTATACTAGCATTTGTTTTGTTTTACTTTGGGACTCTGTCAATGGTGCGTTATGCTAGGGGTGAGCCTTTGACTGTGTCGTGGTTATCTAGAATTGCTTTTAGAATAGGTGCAGTGTTATCGCTTGTTGTTAGAAGATTCTTCACACTACTCGGGCAGGTTATAACAATTGTTTGCAAGAATTTCCTGACTATTTTGAAAGTTGGTGTAGTCTTGGGAGTGAAAGTTGGCATGTTTCCTTTGATATGTGGGTGGTGGTTAGATGTTTGTACATTGAGGATGTTTGGAAAACGACTGCAGACAGGGTTGAGTTATTTGCAAAATATCCACTTTGGATGTCCTTGGCCTACTGGACGGTTGGAATTTGCTACCTTGTATATGTTTTTATTCATGTGAACCTTATTCAAGAGGTATGATTTCTACTATGTAATATCAGTTTGGCTTGCTAATTTAGTTGATGTCATCACAAGACATTTATGCGCTCGTTTATAGGTATTGCGTGATGGAGTTTTCTACTTTCTCCCCAACATCGTTGTTCCAGAGAACTTCTTCAGTAGAATGATTGAATGCCCTGTCTTCAAGCATGCTCGTGACATTCTGTTACTTGCTGGTGTTCATGGTAGTTTGATGGTGATACTGGTGTTTTTACCTATCAAACTAGTCTTCTATATATGCCATCTGCATTCCCACTTAAGCTTTTGTAAGTGACTCATTTTCTAGCAGCAAGAGCATATAGTGTTGTTTTTCCCTCTTGCTCTGTGTGACATATTGTTGTGCACTTGCATGCAGTTATTCAGAAGCAAAAACCGTTGCTGCTGTAGTTTTGAGAAGGTCCCTTTTTCATTTTGGTGTTCCATGTACTGTGCGCCTTTACTATCCATCAAAAACATTTAAGGTCCTTTTACGCGAGTGGATAGTTTTCACATGCTCACTAGTCAGTTTAAGTGATTTTTTACTGCCTAGAAATGAGAATGATGCTAGGAATGTTCAACGACTGAGGCAACAAAGAGTACGTGATATATCGGTTGTTGCGATAATTGAAGGTTCAATTGTTGGATTGCATGCGCCACGAAAGACTGATGCTACTGATGATGGCAGCAGTGAAGAAGGCCTAGAAGCTGATTCTCAGTAAGTTTTTAAAATGGCATTTTTATTTTTGTCTTAGATATGATTTTACCTCAATTTAACAAAATACGTTTCTGTTGGTAGTTAATACTTTTGTCCAAAAGTAGTTTCTGATAATTTTTTTCCCATTTTTGTACATTGCTTTAAGCTACTCATTTTTAGAAATATTGTTTGTTATTGTTTATTGCTATAGGTTGCATAATCTAAATTATCTGTTTGGTAATTTTTTGTTCAGCTGTGAAATATAATGTAAACTCTTGTTTTGAAGCACTTGATAGAAGCATCCGAATTATTTTTTATTTTTATTTTTTTTTCACGTTCTTAATTTATTTTGGGACCTAAATCATAATACGTTAGTAAGAGGTATACTTTAGTCCTATTTGACTTGGGGTTAATGGTTGTTTGACACCGAGTGCACTTTAGTCCTACATCCTTTCTGTGTGGTGTGCTTTAGGTTGTTCTAAATGTGTCCAAACCGTCGTTTTGTGATAGAATGACAAAAAGTTGTTTCTATTTTCCTTTCCCTTTTTTTTTTTTTGTTGGTACAGATTTGCACTTCGCATTCTTATATTGCTGGTACTGGCGTGGATGACTGCACTTGTCTTTAATTCATTAATGATTGCTGTACCTCTTTTTCTCGGGCGGACACTCTTTCAAGCAACTTCTCACCTCTTTATAATTGAGGGATTTAAGGCTGATGGTAATATTGATATCATGTGTCGTTTCTCTTGTTTGGTGCACCTGTCGAAAGGAATTGAATTATGTTTTTTACTTTTTCTGTAGATTTCTGTTCTTTCATTGTTGGAAGCTGTGTTATCCGGGCGGTTGTAATCTGTATCAAGTATGTTGTAGAACATGTTCGAACAAGAAGTGCGAGTGCCCTCCTAAGCCAAATATGTCAGTATTGCATGACAGGCTTCAGCATCTGTGCTCTTGTGTTATTAGGGGTAAGCAATGGATTTCACCCTTGCTCCCCCACTTTTTAAAATTATGGTCCAGACATTTGAGTTTGTTTAACATTCTACTTTTGGTTTTTTCTCTTTAGACGTTTGTCATTCCAACGGCGATCGGTCTTCTAATAGACCTTGTGCTGATTGTTCCGATTCCATTATCTTTGGATGAAGTCTCGGTTATCACCTTGCAATGCTGGGTACTAGGGTGGCTTTTTCTTGTCACTTTAGTTGGGCTGGTGAGTACTCTACCTTCCTCTTGCACGAAAGCACAGAAGTTGACGTTTTCTGTAGTTGCATTGCATCATTTTAATGTGATACATTCATTTCGGTTTCCAAATAGTGCTACATTAGTTGGTATTATAAAACTATATTAATCACAACAAAAAATTGTCATTCTGTAGCAAGCGTGTGAAGTTCTAAGCATTTTACTTTGTCACAAAAACAATCATCAAAAACAGAGAACTTGTTTAGTAAATTCAATTTGTGTTCTTAGAAAGGAGAGACGGTTGGCATCACCCCTAACAGGGACGGGAACAGCTTTCAGGCTTCCTTGTTAACACACCCGGTTCCACTAGATAAGGCTAACCAATTTTATACTTACCCGGACGGGTCAATGGGTGATCAAGAAGGCTCATGGCCTAGGTTGATGACCTCCATTGCACATGGGGGGGGGTGCCCGCCTATGGTCTCTTTAAGTTAGGAGAGCCAACGTCATAATTTGTGGTAGTGGGGGCCTGTGTTCGCGTGGCACCTGTTTAAAAAAAAAAAAAGTAAAGTCAATTTTTTTTTTATGTTGTCACAGATGTTGGTTGATAACATGCATCCTGACGATGAGAGGTGGCTAGTCAAGGTTCAGCAGGCATTCTCGGATGGTCTGGCTCGTCGACCTGCCCTCTTGGCGTTGAAGGAGATTTTGGTTCCTACCTTGATAAGGCTTCTTATAGTACTTTCTACTGCATACATGCTTGCCAGACTGGTACTAACCATGCTTGGGTATCCCTTCCCAGTCAACTCTACTATTCACCGGTTTGTTTGGCCAGGATACTTTGTCTTCAGCATCATGTGGTTTTGTGTGAAGGTTATCTATGCATACATGATTTATTTGCACAAAAAGATCAGAGATGACCGCTACTGCGTGGGTCGGATGCTTCAAGATTATGATCATGGGGAAGATGTTCATTACAAGGAAAATGAAGAAGAGAATGCATTAGAACTGCAAAACTGATGATTTCCGCAGTTGGATAGTCAACAGTATACAACAGCTGATAGTTCATGGTTGCATATGTTTGGAGGGGTTTTTGGTCGTATCTTTTGTACAGCGTCTACAGATCACAAGAACTTCTACGATAATAGGAAAGAAAATAGATAGGTTGTACATAGAGATTTAACCTTGAAACTAGTTTACAGTGAGTTCTTGTGTTTCAATTGAATTATTCTAATCCTATAGAGTTTTGAGAATGGAGGAAGCCACATCTTCTAAACGGTATTCGGTGAAACACGATCAAAGCAACGCAGAATATTTGTTGGAACATCTGTGGCGACTCTGCAATGATGTTAATGTGTGTGTGTACGGGTACTTGACACAGATGGTTGCTAAACTCTTTAATAGGTGACACTTTGGTCCTTGGTACTTAGCAAATATTTGATGATTGAATAGCCTTGTCTGTTCATTTGCCACTGTGAAAGTGGGATGCTTCGAAATTGCGTTTGTTGCCCTTTTAACTCTTAGCCTTTGTTTGGTAGAGTTGGAAAGGGAGAGAAAGGAAATTAGATGAGGGATTTTGACGAGGAGAATGGAATTTTGGTTGTTTGGCAGAGAGGAAGTTGGGAAGGAAAGGAAATTAAAAATCCATGCATCCCATCATTTTTTAATCCTTCCAATTTTGAGAAGAAAAGTGAACGAAATTTTTTTGACAAAGTAAATGTAGATAAAATATCTATTTGGCTTCAGTCAATCATCATCTCTAATTTATATAAAGTTATAAATGTAAAATTCATTTGATTAAACATTTTCTTCCTTTTTTTTTTTTTTATTTTACCAAACAACATATGACCTTCCTCATTTCTATCACTTGGACATTTTACTCTTCATTCTCTTATATTTTTCATCTCTCTTACCAAACATAGCATTAGGATGAGCTTTTTCAATTTGTCGTTTTAGTACACACATGAATCCGAGAGAAGAAGTTAGATGAAATTTTCTCCCTTACATGAGTAAGTGAATGGCTTTGATTTTGGTAAGAATTGGGATAAAGCCAACAACGTTTCCTTCCCTTCGTGTCCATGGCGGCTTGTTGGGCTCTGCAAAGCTCAACAAGGAGACCATGGTGGAGGGTAGAGTTATAAATATGGGCCGGCCTAAGCGAACTGACCTATTGTTCGCAATTTGGGCCTTAGGGTGTGGTCGGTCAAGCCCATCCACTGCCCGTGTAATCATAAGAGTTTGACTGGGCCTTAGTTTTGAGCCCGATGGGCTAGCCCGGCTTGGCTCTGACTGCTTGCCTTTTTGGGCCACCCGAAGCCCGGCCCACTAGCCCGGTAATTTTTTTGTTTTTGTTTTTTGTTTTTTTTGTTTTTACAATTCCTTTGAAATAACATATTACTTTTTCTAAAAAAAAAAAAATTTTGAAGATGACCATCGCACAAGTGTCATATTACATATATGTAAAATAAACGAAACTCAAAACTTTTTATAAAATAGACAGAAATTCAAATAATGTTCAACTCTATATCTTTATCTACCTATACTTTTAAGATACTTTACTTTTTCTCCCCAAACTTTGAATTTTTGTATTTGAATTTTGAAGCTTTGATGTCGATTTTGTTTTTTTTTTGTTTTTTATTTTTTTTTTCAAAAGTTCGTTTACCCAACCTGAATTTAAAGTCCATTTACCTGGCTTGATTTAAGTCCGCCTTTAGGGCATTGCTAGTCTTAGCTTTTCACTCTTCGGGCAGGCCCAACCCAGCCCATCAATTAATCGGGCCGGGCTTGGACTGATCTGATTTTCCCCTTCTGCCTCTTGTCAGGCCACTCGAATTTACAGGTCTAGTGGAGGGAGAGGGGTTGCTGACGGGGTTTTTTGTATAAATTTGATGGCTGAAAAACAAAATCTTACATACAACTAAATATGTCGGTCCCTATTACAGAAATCTCTAACGAAAATTCATTGTTTGTTAGTCCAAATTTTTCCAATAAAATTTTAAGAGTTTTCTAACTATAATTGTCCTTTTACATAAGCCGATGTGTCTCAACATTATATCTCGTCAAAAATCACACATATATGTATTGTATATTGAAGATCTAACGATTAAAACATAACTAGGTGAGGAATTTTTCTATACCTAACCCTATAACTCTCCTTCTTTGTCCTTTCTATTTATCAAGGCAGGCAGTTTAGGTGCTCTAGAGAGGTGAGGCCCTGCCTCCTCATAATCTCAAGTTACTTTTTACAGAAGCTGGAGGTTAGGCCTTTTGTCTTAATGACCAAAAGGTCAAATAAAAGAGAATCAACTTCCTAACTAGCCTTGGGCCGACCTCCTCTACTCTAGTCTACCTTAAGCTTTAATTAAAGCATGTAAAAAATTCCTAGCAATTTGGGCCACCCACTATAAAAATGTGTGTTGGTAACATAGGTTGCCCTTATCACACAGGCTACAAAATCCAAAGACGTTACCAAAATTGGTTCTGATGTATAAGAATCTTTTGCAAACATTTTATTTTGTTTTAAAAAAAAAATTCTCTGTTCAAAAAACAGCAACTAGCAAGAAAAGGGACAAAAGAACATAGTTTGAAATCATCCTTGAGGGCTTATTTCCGGTCTCACAAGGTTGCCAGGAAGAAAGCTAAAAACATCAAACAAAATACTTTAGCTTAGCAAAATGAAACAAATCTGAAATGGGAAGGTGGGTGGGTGAGATGGAAAAAAGGCTTTGCGTTAAAGACCAACCAACGTCCAGTGTGGGTAAAATAAATAATCATTATTATTTATATTGCACCCCAAAAATGTCCCAATTTGTAATGAGCAATGTAGCCAAATCAATCAGAAGAAAAACCCCCCAGGAAGAAAGAAAACCCATTTTAATATTTCTTGTTTTTAATTTTTATTTTATATATATAAAAAAAAAAAAAAAGACAGGAAAGAAAAGAAAAACAAGTAGCCTTTTCCTATTATGGAATGGTGGGTGGTATCCTATACTTTTATGGGTCATCTCTACAATTAGTGCATGATGAGACATCAACCTTTTTCAATGAAAACAAAATAATGTCTATATAGGAAAATTATACAAGGCAAAGTCTGTATACGCTTCCCCATTTTGGAAACTCGTATTCAGATCTCTTCTGACTAGAAAAGGAAAATTTTTTCATTTTTCCCCTTATGCCAGCTAGTCATTTCATTTATTCATTTTCTATCTGGATTATAAGTTTGAACTCAAGAAAACTTTGAATTTGGATTATGAATCTAAATTGGATTGATGTTTGACACAGAGAGAGAGAGAGAGAGAGAGATTAGTCAGGTCTGAATTGAATTTAGATTTAAATTGAAGTGGAAAATTCGGATCCATACACACTGTTATTCATTTATTTCTTTTTTTGTGTCAATTAAAACAACACAGAATTAGCCAGGTTGATTAATTATAATAATATTTCTTTTACCCTTGAGTTTTGTTGTCAGATTTATTTTCAAGCAAGTATTAAATGGGTGAAAAGCCTCTTGCAATATCATTTTTTAAGCCTCTAGTAATATTGGCAAAGGAAAATTCTGCATGGTTTGATGAGAAAATTACTTTAATTAGATTAACTAGAAGTTGTGGAAATAGTATATATGATAGTGATTTGATTTGATTTTTTTTTTTGCTCAATTAGTGATTTGAAGTTAAAAGAGTCTTTGAGTAATTATGAAAGCTGTAATATCTACCAAAAAAAAAAAAAAACAAAACAAAACAAAAAAAAAAAGAAGCAAAAGTTGTAAACAAGGAAAGAGACTGAAAAAAGTGATAATTTACTCCCTGCCTGCCTATCCTTTTGATAGTTGCTACATTAAAAATAGAAATAAATGAATGCTGAAAATTGGAAATGGGATTAATAAATATGGCTTGTCCATTTCAGAGTTCTGTTCTGACTGTCTCTAACACAAACAATAGCAGATTCAAATAAACCTGCCACTAATAGACTTTAGGATAACTTCATTGGAACTTTCATAGAAAGCACTCCACATTCAGTTCTAAACATTGTTTCCATTCTAAACTAACAATGAAACTATTCTCAGAAAAAAAAAAAGACAATTAGAAAGCTGAGGGACAAGGTAACTGTACAATAATTGCATGACAATGTCTTCTGCAATATCTTCAATCTTTCCAAATAGAAGGCAGCTACAGTTTATACATTTTTTTATATTTAATATATATACGCGACTCAAATCTCAACCATTCATTTCTTAATAATGCTTAAAGTTATATTATACTTTAAAAATTTCAACTTTTAATGGGAGACATACATCTTAAAATTTTGGGAGAGAAAAATTATACATAATTTTGGCCTTGCACCTAATAATCTTGCCGACAAAAATTGAAAAGAACATTATTACATATATATATATATATATTTATTACATATATATATATATATATATTTATACATATATATATATATATATTATTACATATATATATGATCCGAGCATTTAGGGAGAGACCGTCACGGCTCATCTATTCTAGAGAATATATACATCCTTTTTAGTATATAGAAAACTATATCTCCAATACAGGTAATTTGGTTACGTTCGGTCTCAATGAAAAAACAACACGAAATACCTAATAAGGTATCTTTGTCCATAATTTTTTTGCCCATAATTTATGGGAGTGGGGCATGGGTTTTACCATAATTTTTTTGTTATAAAACTTCAATTGTGCTTCACTTTATTACAAAATAAAATATAAGTGTCTCCAATAAATTGTTGAAATATATCTTATGCCTCTATTTAATAAAATTATTCTTTAAAAAAAATTTCTGATTTTGTCACTGAATTCGCTAATATGCATGTGCTTACCTACGGGAAAAAAAAAAATGTTTAGAGAAAATGATCATCTCTCATTCACACATATATAATGACCCAAACGCAGAAACCCAATCACATTAATCACTTGACTTTCTTTTTTATTTGGAACCTGTGAGTGTGAGGTGGGGATTCTGAACAAATACCTAACATATGTAAAAAGTCTAAAACGACTTCTTATTTCCATCATTTAGTGCCACCTCAAAGGGAACGAAAGCCAGGAATGAACTAATAAAATAGATTATCATAATTATATCACATGATTTTTCTTTGTTCCGTTGCTTTAAAAACCTTACCAAACTTTTACCAAACAAATTAAATGTTCCAATTTATGGAACTTGATTCTTTTTTCATCGTACAAACAAGTAAAATCTATTATTATACAACAGGAAACAGACAATTTAAACCTACAAAAGTTGAAAGCTTTTTCATGCCGAACACTCATTGGACAATTGCGCCTTTTTTTAACTTTGAAATTAAACGACACTCAAATAGGATCGTTGTGTACTGAGAACCTTTTTTTTATTTTTTATTTTTTATTTTTTACTTTCCAAAATTTTACCAGTAATAATTCCTCATTTATGCCAACCCCCATTAAATTATAGCATAATAGACTGAATATTTGCTCCATGCACTTCATGAAGCCTTAGACTAGAACGGTTTAAGGTCAGGATCTCGAAACGATATTAGATCGAAAGTGAAAAGACACCACTATGTGTATCTTTTTGTATTCTACAAAAAAAAAAAAAAAGGCTCCATTAATATTTCATGCTAAAAAAAGGTTCATTTTATCATTTTCGTATCTAATTTTTTGGATCATTACTATACCTTATAGTTAAAAAAAATTTAAAAAAATAGTGTCATCTGATTATCTCCTATCCATTTTCTAGGACGTGAAATGTCTCTTTTACTCTTTAAAATATTATGTCTTCTTTCCCTTTTTATTTTTTAGAATTTTATATAGTGAAAAACTAATTACCTTTACTTGACAAAAATTTAACAGATGTATATTGATGTCTTAAAAAACTGGATCATAGGTTTCTTTTAATCTATAAAAATAACGATATTACAAATGATATCTTTGTACTTATTTTTACAAAATTTAAAAAAAAAAAAAAAAAAAACACAGATAGTCCCTAAATTTAGTAAATAAGGAGTGCTACCTGCAATGACATCTTGCTCCCAGTTATGGAGGCAGGTGTGTGTTGTAGTGTGTACGATTGGTCAATTTAACCGGCACCACTATAAAAAGTGGATTTCACGATGGCACTTCCACGACTGTTTTTAAAAAAATCATCGTGGAAAATGCGCAAAAACACGGAGCGGTTTTGAGTTTCCGAAAATCATCGTGCAAGCCGTAGTTTCCACGACGGTTTTTAATAACGTCGTGGAATCACCTTACTTCCACGACGGTTTTTAATAACCGTCGTGGAAGCAACCCGCTTCCACGATGGTTATTCAAACCGTCGTGGAAGTCTCGGTCTTTCACGACGGTTTCTAAAAAAATTTTATTTTTTTAAAATTTTCATCCTACCATGACGGTTTTTCCTACCACGACGGTTTTTTTTCAAAAACCGTCGTGGTAGGTATGAATGCGGGGAATTTTGAAAATTTTTGAAATTGTTCAACTTTTTTGGAGCGTATATTAAAACCCAAAAAATACCCTCTTTCCCACCTCATTACACTCCGAGCCTTTTTCACTCTCTAATACAAACTCTAACTCCAAACCCAAATCCCGCCCATATCCTCCCCTCCATTTATCGCTCTCCGCTCCCTCTCTACATTCTCACCGCCGTTCCTCTCTCTCTCTAACTCCGAGCCTTTTTTCCCTCTCTTTCTCGCCGCCATTCCTCCATCCCCTACATTCTCTACCACTCCGCCCGTACCCACGCTTGACAATCGGTAAGTTGAAACTGTATCTTGCTTGGGTAAGGCACGGATTTGGGAATTTTCTGTCCAAAATGTTGATTTTGTTGATTGTGGTGTTGATTGTGAAATTTCCGTCTAAAATGTCAAAAATCCACAATGTTCCTTCCAAAATGTTTGATTTGGTTGATTGTTGATTTGGGAATTTTCTGTAGAAAATTGTCCCAAAATCCATCCTTTCGGTGATTGTTGATTGTCGTTGTGATTTAGATTGCTTTAAAATTGATTGGGTAAGACACAGATTTGAGAATTTTCTAGAAAAAAATGTTGATTTTTGAGTTTTAATTTTCTGGATTTGCCACCCGTAGGAAATGAAATCAATCGCAAATTTTTTTTTTTCAGCGGACCCTACCACGACTGTTTTTTACGTAGAGAACCGTCGTGATATGTTCTTAAATGTCCACATTTAGGTCATATTTTTTATCTATTCCACAACGGATAAAAAATCGTCGTGAAATCTGAACTTGGATTCCACGATGGTTAGAAAACCGTCGTGGAAATATTACCACGACGGTTTAAAAATCGTCATGATATCTATATTCTGTATTAATACGGGTAACCAACAAATATATATATATATATATGTATGTATATGTATGTATATATCAACCACGTGCATTCAAGCCTGTTAACATTGTTATTTTCTTGAGAGTTATCATCGTTATCGTCTTCGTCGTCATCATCATTATTCAAATCTGTCGGTCGGTAATATCCTAGTGTAAAAGCAAAAGGAGCAAAAAATAAAATAAAATAAAATAAAATCAATCAAAGCCAGTACTCTGTGGAGGGTAGGTTTTCACACAGATTAATAAGAAGGGAGTCTTCTCTGCATTCATTATTTGTTTGAAAAACAAAGCTGCAATTTCTCTTTCGGTGTTGGGCTTTGTTTGTTGTGAAACCAAAAGGGATTCGTAGACTAGACAACCTCCGGGCCTCCGAATAGTATTACGAGTTAATATTACATTTCACCGGACTTATTTTAGGCCTTATTATAAAATGTCATTTGATTTTTTATTTTTTTTTTAAGATCCTTCTTTGAACTTTATAATGACAAATTTTAGGGTTTTTTTTAAGGTTTTTTTTTTAGTGAAATTAAATCATGATAAAAAATTTAAAAAAAAAACTCTTTCACGCCTTCATATCCTACGCTCTAACAAATTTTAGGGTTTTTTTTTTCCAAAGGTTTTGTTTGGTTGAAAATTAAATCATGATAAATAAATAAATAAATAAAAAAAACTCTTGCACGTCTTCATATCCGACGCTCCTGCTCCTCATCCTCGGTTATCTAATGCCCTCACCCAAATCTGAAGATGGCAAACCATCCCCATGTGGTGTGGTCTCAGACGCCTGCCTAGCCATCCTCGCCGCCACGCTTCCGTCCTCCTCTACGCCTGCCTAGGCAATACTCCTTCCCTCTAAGAAAGAACCACCACCGCGGAACATGGAACATCACGATGAGATCTCCCCCCTGCCACAATGAAGTGATCCCCACCCCCAATTAGATCCACCCCGTGGGACGAATATCTTTTTCTCATAATTAAGATTTTTTAAAATTTTGAAGAAGCTAATTAAGATTTTAAATAAAGTTTTAATCCTTCAATTTTCAATAAAAATATGTTTTAATCTTTCATTTTTTTTTAAATTATCTAAATACCCTTAATAGAGGGTTTCAGCGTACTTTTCGTCAAATAAGCATCATGTATCACTTTAGTCAACAATTTCACATATGGGGGAAATTTGAAAACATTCTTAAATTCGAGGGGAATAGATCTTATAAAATGAAAATTTTGAGATATTTTACGACAATACCTAAAACTTGATGGGGGAAAAATGAAATCAGTCCCACAATTGAATTTTTATATATTAAAATAGTCATTTGTTTTTTTTTTTTTTTTTGTGTTGTTTTTTGTTTTTTGTTTTGTTTTGTTTTGTTTTGGTTTTGGTTTTTTTTTTTTTTTAAAGAGTAATTTTGTAGTTGTTCATGTCAGAACCAGAAAGATAAAGATAATAGTGGACCCGGGGCAAGATGCACAGTTTTAGAATCTCAATGGTTGAGACCACAGAATAATGCATATAACTGACAAGTCTCATCTCACGTAATAGTTGACTGCATATATGCGATTGATAAGTTTCAGTCAAGAATAACATTCACCAAGGAAAATTCTTTAATAAAATAGAATTAAAACTTCTGTTAAATTGTCCTCCTTTAGGATATAACTCGCAGCTTCTTCTTTTTAATTTGTTTATAACAAAGAAGAGAAAAATGAAAGACATGTAGGATTAGTTTCTTCTATATTTTTTTTTTCCTCTTTCAGATTACAATATAAGTTCGATAGCATGTTCATAGGAACGATAATTTATATATATATATATATATATATAGGTGTGAGAAAATTACAAGTCATGATGAAAGTGATCCTTATAATAACTTGACAGGCTAATTGTATGCATGTCAAGGCTTTTTAAAATTACAAAGAACAAGCTATTACAAGTCAGTTAGGATATAAAATCACGCAATGACAACTCTTAGACATTTATCGATAAATAAATCATTGACTTTCCATTTTTAAAGTATTTCTTAAACATATAGACTCCATTCACGAGTTTTACCAAGTTTTAAGAAAGCGATGTACGTCCATACTTCAAATACGTAAACGACTAGCTTGCTCATCCATGATGGAAATAATTAAGCATATATAGATCACTATAAACCATTTATATATCATCCAAATTCCTGATTTAACGTGTATGTGTGTATATTTATATATGTAAGACTTATTTAATTTATTTAGTTGAACAAAACTCATTTTGCGAAACATGGTCAATTCGTGATTTCGTGTATTGAAAATTCTCATCCTTTGACATATATGTACACAACACACATGCACAACGTGGAAAATTAAATGGATCGACCTAAATTGGACACCCTCTTAATTATTACACAAAACACAGAGAGAGAGAGAGAGAGAGAGAGGAGAGAGAGAGAGAGAGAGAGAGATTTCATGGTTATCACTTTAGAGCATCCCCTTTAAATAAAAACTCTTCATTTTGAGGAAGGGGACCAATGGACCGACCTTCTATTTCTAGGAGTTATAATCCAATGGACCAATAATGAACCAACCTATGAATAAAAATTCAACTTTTTTTTTTTTTGGCCCTTTTTCATGTGGTCCAAAATCTTATTGCCTCCAACTGTAAATTAACACCAAAAAGGAAAGTAGGGATAAGAGTTGTACGGACGACTCAGGTACTGTTGAACTATGTTTGTTTGTGTTGTTATTGTTGTTGTTCGGCTTTGGTTGTTGATTCATGGGCAACCTTTTTTTCCTTTCCATGTTGTTCTTCGTTATCTAAAAAACCAATACACGCACACACACACACACAAACATATATATATATATATATTTATATATTGTTCCTTTTATATAGGACAATGATGTGCTAACCACTGCCTCAATATTGAAATTGTCCCGTGATTGCTAAAGCTCATGTGTAAAGCATTACCACTAGTAATCTCCTTTTCGATTATGTTTCGTTATTTTCTTTATTTATTTATTTATTTATTTTCCTGCTCATTTCTTTTTGGTGCTTTGTTGGACTGATCCTTTCAGAATGACCGTCTTTCCGTTTAACAATTGAAAGTATTCAAAATATCAATTATATTAATAATGTCAAACAATAATAACATGCAATTTTTGATATTACGTTAGAAGTGAAAAGTAATTTTTGATATTACTACTACTATCCCCCACCAAACTGAGAGGTCACTATAAACAATTTGGATTTTTCGAGATTATAACTTATCCAATTGATTACCTAAACCATGAAATTGAAGCATTTGCCCTTGATACACCTTGAGGACAAGTTATTTCCTTTCTGATATAAAATTTGCAATATTTCTCTCTAAGTTTTTTACTTAAATTTCCTTCTTCTTTTTTCCGTTCAAAATTCCTCAAAACGGTTGATTACTAATTCCTCAACTATAGCCATCTATACAAACCCTAGCTACGCACGCTTAAGTATTGTGAAGCTAGCTAGCTAGCTATAGCCAAGGCATGTTTGGCTTTTGGCCACCCTAGATCTCTAAATCAACAACGAGCCTAAAATTCTAGCCTAAACAGTAAAAGTAGTTGAAGAATTTTAGTTATTATTATTATTATTATTAAAGAATTTTAGTTATTACTTAATTAGAGGCACTATTTCTTTCCTTTGACAATAGAGCCCTAGAAAGGAGAACAAGACTAATATTATTTCACGCGCTCACAAAAAGCTTTTTTGTCTCTCTAGCACTAGTAGGCAATTAAGGTTCCTTTCGTAGCTTACTCATGTTCACAAACAAAGAAGGAGAAAGGAATAACCCCATAGTTGCGTTCTTTACACGACCCTTTAACGACACGTTAGACTAGTACTACGTATACTAGGTAGCTTTTACCTTCAAATTGTTAAAACATTAACCTAACGACTTAAAAATAGTTCCAACTGGTAGTACAAATAAGGACCCGTATTTAGAACTATTGTTGGAGTTGGAGTTAGACTTAAATTACTTTAAAAAAAAAAATCAACTCATTTCGATTGAAATAAGAAAATTATGGACATTAAATTTTGAGAGAACGAAATTGAAATA
This sequence comes from Ficus erecta, assembly GCA_008635985.1. NCBI lineage: Eukaryota > Viridiplantae > Streptophyta > Magnoliopsida > Rosales > Moraceae > Ficus > Ficus erecta. Next base: position 1,554,833 of record BKCH01000050.1, read on the forward strand.
TAGATTTGGTAGTTTTGAAATTGACTGATAAAATTATGCATTATTGTTCCAAACGATCTTTAAGAATTCTTACTGTAGAAGCTCCCAATTTACTATCGACTTCTTTTTTCCCTCTCTTTTTTTTATTTTTTTATTTTAGCTTTTTACATTAAGGTATTTGATATAATTAGTGTACATTTCAGAAGCAAAATCAATAAGTAAATGAAACAGATAAAACACTATATAGATTTAAATAGTTAAAAACTCTTTATCCAAAAAAAGAAAAAATAAGTTAAAAACAGTATCCTATTCCGTAAGGTAATTTTTCGTAGTTACCATTGATTTTTCCCTTGTTCTTTTCACTTTCTTGCCTTTCAGAATTATGTATGTACAAAATAGGGTGTGGAACTGTGTAACGTGGTGGACAAAAACCCAAAAGAGAATACCGAAAATGGAAAGTTGTGAACTTTGTAATTAGGGAAGAGAGAGAGAGAGAGTACATGGTCGGTGTTTTAAAGAGAGAGTGAAAGGTTAAGCGCGTCCCAGATTGGGAAACCAAAGAAAGCAGTTTGTGTGAGTGAATGACGAAAGCGATATAACATTTACAGTGCATGGGTACTGGGTATGTGTGTGTGTGTATATATATATGTGTATATATATATAGGGACCAATACAATTGCCCACCTTCACAGTCAAGTCCCAGTCGCAGTCTCAGTCACACTCGTCACCAGAAAAAGAGAACCAAATTTGCGAGGAATTACAGCTTCAATATGGGTAATTAAAATATATCTATTAATAATCTGATCATGTAAAACTAAAAAAAAAGAATAAAACACGCAAACTGTGACAGTGATTTACCAAAAAACCAAACTGTCCCAGTGACTCGTAATCAGTCAATACCTTTTTCTTTTTTTTTTCATCCATTATTCCTGAATTTAGACTCACTCTCCCTCTATCTCGTAAAATTTAAAAACTCTCACTTTATTTCTCTGAAAGTTTAATTAGTCTCAATCCCTTTCAATATTATAATTTTAGTTAAAAATAGATAGAAAAAACAATCATATGTGATCTTTTTTTTTTTTTTTTTTTTTTTACTAGACATCCTACTAACAGATTGGGTTTAACAAGACTAATTTCTTATCATTATATTTTTTTGCCTTTAGCAAAAATCCTAATCAAAGGGGTTAAGTGAGACGAATTCAAAGTTCATGAGTTTCGGAGTTTTTTGAAGTTTAGGAAAAAATAGAAATTATCTTAAAATATAAGTAGTATAAATGAGAATAATTCTTTTTTTTTTTTTTCCTTTGAAGATTATAAAAAGATGAAGGTTGTGTTATTGAAAAACCCTACGCACTCCTTAGTAGAGAAGTAAATTTTGTTATATTCCCTTTATTAATTGTTTAATATTAGTATGTAACTTATATTATATGTAATTGTAAGTTATAATTTGTTTTTATATAAAGCATTATTTATATTATCATTAGTGCTCTTTATTAGTGAAATCTTCTTTTTCTAGTTCGTAAATGTAGACGCATTTGTGTCCAATCATGTTAAATCTTTATCGTTTGTTCTTCTATTCTTTATTATAACTTATTTAATTTCTATTGCTCTCAAGGTTTGTACACGACATATAGTGGATCCCCACATGACATATGGACTTCTCATAAAGTGGATTGTCCATAAATATCATCCAGAATGACTCAAAATCAAGATATTATCGATGAGAGAATGAACAATCTCACAATCGCACTGAGTAACCATGATAAATTAAACAACATTTAACGATATGACAAACTTAACCAGACAATATCTAACAATATGACAATTTGATAAAACTGAGCAGCTAGGGATTTTGGTGTAGGATTAGTAAACAATTGAATGCCAATTCAATTGGAATATATATGCTAGTTAGTTATGTCAATTAATCTCTCCGATCCTAGTTCATTTTTCCAATTAAAAGAAGTGACAAAATTTGATGCGAAATACAATTATAATGAAGCGTCTATTTTGTTTTTCACCCCATAACCATAGAATAATACATTTTTTTCCGTTGAATCAAGGACTTGTGTGTGTGTGTTGGGGGGGCGTGGTGGGTGGGTGGGTGGGGGAGTGGTGGTGGAGGGTTGGGATTAAAGCCCCCCTCAACTTCTCTCTTTCCCTTTTTTTTTTTTTATATAATAAAAAAAGGCCTCTAATTTTGATTGATATTCATAATAATCCCCTTAAAAATGAAAACTTGATCGTCATAATTTTCTAATTACACATTATATAGTTTTTTTTTTTACTTAGGGTGAGAAATTTGAACTCTAAATTTTTGATGGAGTCAGGTGTGAAATTACTATTAGACTATAATCACAACCACTTCATTGTTTAGTTATTAGCTCATCCTAAAAAAAAAATTTCTATGTTTTTATTTAGCAAATATGGGAAAGAACACATACCCACCATTTGATCCAACCGTTGAAGAAATCCCACATATAGAAAGTTCCATCTTTGAAATTTGAAAGTCCAAAAAGTTTCATATCTGATACTATATGGTATCCAGTAAGTGAACTTCAATTATTTTACATGTGATTTTTAGTTATTAGAAATGTAAATTCATGCAGAATGAAATGTAACTAAAGTAAATGTGAATTTTCTTTATTTTACATTTTTCTTCGGCATGAATTCATATTTTTAGTAACTGAAGTTCACATTCATAATAACTGAAATTCACATTGTCTAATATTATCCGGTAACAGCTAGGAGACCAACTCATATATATATATATATATATATATATATATTAGCAAGCCAATTTGCTTGCTTACTCAAACTTTTTCACTTTAAGCCCTTTTGAGTTTTTTGATTCCCACAAACTCTCTGTCGACGTTTCATCTTTTGTTGTCTTTTTTAGAGTCGGGGTTTCGGGGTACGTACTTTGTCTCTTTAGTAATGTTAACAAGTTTTCTTTGGGGTTCGATATTTAAAGACTTCTTCTTTTTTTTTTTTTTTTTTTTACTTTTTAATTTTTTTAACAGCATCATGAATTAAAATTTACTGATAAAGTTAGTGTACGATAGGAGTTAGATTTGAGATCTGTTGTTGGGTCTGAGGTTTGGCAGTGTTTGTTGTTTTTTCTCAAAGGAAAAAGGATCTAGGGAGAGCGGCTTTAACCTGCTACAAGACAGACTTTGCTTTGTTCCCCCTTTTAGAAATTGTGGATTTTTTCATATTTTTATTACCTCCATACATTATCATTTCATGGTGCGTGGCCTAACCTAGCTGCTTTATTTTTTTATTTTTTTATTTATTTTTAAGTGCGTTGGACCACTTATCATGAGGTGAGATTTCTACCCTCTAGACAATGACTATATCTATATATATATATATATAAAAGGATAAATTACTATACTAGTTTCTAAATTTTTAACTTTTACAACTTTTATTTTTGATTTTTTTTTCGTAATTGTAGTGCTCCTAAATTATTAAAATATTATTATAATAGTTATTTATATTAATTTTTAGAATAATCTTAGGGGCATTTCAGTTATAAAAAAAAATTCATATATCAAACTTACATAAAATTAAAAGTTTAGGGACTAAATGATTAATTTATCTCATATATATATATATATATATAAAAACCTATTTTATAAAACCCTACATTATATCTATACCCTATCCAAACAACACCTATAGCCGGTCTAAATTCAATTCCAAATTAATTACAAAGGTGAGAATTAGGTGATAATATGACATACAAAAAAAAAAAAAAAAAAAAAAAAGGAACTTTCCAGATAGGAAATAATCATAAACTATTATATTCTGTATTAAAGTAACGTGAAGTAAAATGTGACATATTATCATAAAATTTAAACAGAAATCTGACGGTTTTTAATTATATCTTATATCATTAGTAGTGTTTATATATCTTGTTAAATAATTCTTATAATTAAAAGAATAAGCAAAACAAGTATTAAAATAGAGTTTTTTTTTTTTTTTGAAGTTTTTTACGGTAAGCAACATCGATAGTTCATGTTCTTAAATAGTAACTTGATCATTATTAAAAAAAAATAGTAACTTGATAAAAACTAATTAAAATTAATAAACATGCAAAATTAATACAATCTGCTTTTGATAGGGATTTTTCCTTTTTTCTTTTTTGTTTTGTTTTTTTTTTTTGATACCTTACGCTAGAAGTTCATTCTTTTTTGTTTCCCCCCTTTTAGAAAAACAATTATCTTGGTCTCATTCACATGCTAACCAACATATATAGTCTCTTGCTCCACGCAATCTTTCTTCGACTGAAAAAGTTGTTCCCAACTTCCAATCCCAAACGTAATATTTACATGCATACTTCTCAAATTTAATTTAAAAAGAAATTGTCTTCATATGGACAAAAGAAGACTAGCTATCATTTCACACTTTATAAGTATTCGTTGAACAGTGCTAGGGAACTTGGTTTAATTCATTAATTGAGGTTGAATTTTACAATAATAAGTTTCATAAATAAGACTCGTATATCTAGTGATAATGTTTAGTATCGATAGTGTCTTCAAACATTCTTCATATTCGTTTTCATTTAAGCTATGTCGTTTGAAGGCATTACTGAATAAGGAGTTCCTTTTTTATTTTTGGCTTAAATACTAATATGGAGTTTAATAATAATAATAATAATAATAATAAAGAACATTTTCATGTAGATACTTCATTTAAAGTACAGTCAAGAAGTCACACAACTATATAATATTGCTATTAAAAAAAAAAAAGAAAGAAAAGAAGAAGAAGCATGCAACCGTAATATACATATAATATATATTAGTGGAAATATCTGGGTGTGACGCTGGTGATGATGAAAGCAGGTGTTTTTTTTTAATATTTAGACCTTAAAAAAAATCTATAATATCTGGATACGTTGGAAAACCGATAATACACATGAAGAGGGATCTCGAATCATACTATATTTTATCATATTAAAAAAAAAAAAAAAAAAAAACAAAACAAAACAAAAGAAGTATTCCTCGTATTCTTCCGCAGGGTTGCGAAGACTTAATGAAACCCTGTCCCAAATACATATAAAAATATACATATATATATATATATATATGTATTTGACCCGTACACGCTTTATCTTTTTATACAATAAATACTACTAATAATCACAAAGGAAATATTTTCCAATAGTTACAAACGACAAACTAGTTCAATAAATATTCATCTTTTTCTTCTTCTTTTTTTTTTTTTTTGTTTCTTTTCCTCGTAATAATAAACTGACAGGATTAAACCCAGCTCGAAGTGAACCCCCTATAATTAACCATTGTTAGTTTGTTACACTTTTTGGCTTGTTTCTTTCTTTTATTATTATTTTTTTCCTCTCATGTATGTCTTTAAAATATAAATATCTATTGCAAATTTCTCTTTTTTATTTTTTTATTTTTTTTCGTGTCCTTTTGAAGCTTTGGGCTACAACAATGATAGGTCCCTCTCGTAATAATAGCTGTGTCTGACTGCTTTAGGCCGAGAGAACTGATTCAAAGGACAACTATGATTGTGACTATTCATCACCATCCAAAACTGATATTTCCAAGAGCTCTCTTAAAAAAAATAACTCCCCCACCCCACCCCTTTTTTTAATTTCTCTCCTTTATTTTTTTATTTTTGCTTATTTAATAAAAAAAAAATTTTAATATAAATTAATTTAAGATAAAATTTTTAAATTAAAATTAATTAATTTTTTAAAAATTAATTATATATTTTATTAATTTTTTATAAAAAAATAAATTAAGATAAAAAAATATAATTTAATTTGAGTCGCACTTAACTATCAATAGACAACTAAATCTTTCTCTATCATGACTAAATGGTTATAACGTAAACAAAAGTAAAAGAAAAGTAGGTAACAAAAATGAATGGTGCAAAAGCAAAAATTAATCCAAAGTCACAAAATCAGTGAGTTTCTAGTCAGAGCTCAGAACAATATCCAGCTCAAGATTTCATACATTTGTTAGTTTGACCAACGGCCAAAATTTTCCAGAGAAAGAAAATATTTCCCTTTTTTCACCTCATTCTTTTTTTTCTTTTTTTTTTCCCCCTGAGGCAGAGTCAGCAGAGGGGAAAAACAAAAGGGGTTGGCTGAGAGTCTCGAAGTTTTTGAGGAGCTTTTACATGCCTTTGGAGAAAATAGACAAAGCAATGAACATGATCAGGCTTTGCAAGAATTAGGAGACGACGATCATGATCATCATGATCATGTGACGATAACAAGGCAGAAAAAATTTTCCCAATGGGCCAGGAGGTCGTGAAGAGAGAATCTGGAAAATAAAAAACCTCGTAATTTTTTCCTCTTTTTTTTTTCTCTTTTAATATGTATATAATATATATAGATTTATATATATATATATATATATATATTTTTTTTTTTTTCCTGCAGTAACTCAAAATTCATGATGCGAGGAGTGATCTCTCTACTAATCAGCGGTGGGAATCCTGATGATGCTGCAGCAGTTGCAAACAGAGTTTGGGAAGAACTGAAATGCCATTCTATGCCTCTCACAAGCACTACTATTGTTGTTACTACTGCTACTATTACTCAATTGCTCATGATGAGTGCTGCCAATTCGTCCTCCGTTGCTGCTGCTAGGAAAAAGTACCTACGAAAAAATTAAAAAAAAAAATGGCGACATTAAAATCACTAGTGCCACACTAATTTTTTAAATTAAAAAAAAAAAGAAAGAAAATGTAGTAGGTGCCAACATGATGATTTGGTGAGTGAAGATGAGGGAAATTGTTGGGAAAAATGTGGGACTGGTCTCCAGGCCTTACGAATTGCTGCCCAAATCTAAGCATTTCGTGATGTTGTAGTGGTGCGTTTGGAGATTGAAGGTGGGTTCTGCTCAGAAGTTGCATGGTTTCATTCTCCAAATACCCATCTCTTCTGTGGGCATCGTTGTTCACCTATTAGATTGGTATTTGAAAAATAAATAAATAAATAAAAAGGAGGGATTTTAGTGTACGCATAATTTGAATTTGGGTGAAAAGGGTACTGAAAATTAAATATGAACCTTAGTAGGCCTAAATCCCGGATTCCGCCAATGATCGGGTTCGAAAGGCGCCAACGAAACCGAATGCTGATCCAACATGGTAGCATTGTGGCCTTGATTCCCAACCGTGCTAGTATTACTAGTGGATTGATTTGAGATTGAATTTCCAAGACTCAAATCCAAGTTGTGATCCGCAGCAATGTTACCAGATGATTCCACTGATCAACCAAGTGTGTTATTATATAATCCAAATTAAACGCTAAAGCTGTAAATTTTAGTACTATCATTTATCTATCTATCTATTATTTCCTTCTATTGACAAAGAATACCTGTTGAGTTAAGCTCATTCTCGTAAATGCTGGGATCAAAATTGGTGACAGCGTCTTTACCATTACAATTGATTGCAGCTTTGTCATAAGCCCTACATAAAATGTGGCAGAAAATAATAGTGATGAATGAAGTCAACAATTAAAGGTATCCCAAAATTCCATAAATATATATATATATATATGTATATAGTACAAACCTTGCAGCTTCAACCTCGGTATCAAACAAGCCCAAATACACGTACCTGTTGAATAAGAACAACTTTTTTCAAGTCTTTAGATATTAGATTTATGAAAGACACGTATTTCAATGAAAAAGCATATTCTAGGGATGAATTAGGATATGATAAGATGAAGAGAAAAAAGGAAGAACCAAAGAGTTTAAAGATAAGATGCATGATTTTTATTTTTTTTTATTTTTTTTTTCTGTGGGGGAATTACTTTTTGCCCAAAAACTGGCCCATTCTGGCCTCCCAGCGTCCACACTTGTGCAAAGTAACACCTCTATACTTAGAGCTCCCTCTAGGGAATCCAGTGCTTTGTCGCCGGAGTACATGAACAAACTCTTCCTTTGTTAGATTGCTCATCTGTTTCGTGCCAACAACAACCAACAAACAAACAACATTACCAACATTTTTCCATGTCTTAAATGGCAAACTAAATGAGAACCAAAATTTTTTGTTCTTTTTTTTTTTTTTGTTTTTTCCTGCAAGATTAAGAAAATAAAATCAACAAACAAACATTCATAACTGTTGAAGATAAGGTATCAACTGTTCAAGATAAGATATGAAAAACACTCTCGCTTTTGATCCCTCTCTCTCTCTCTCTCTCTCTCTAAAAATATGCACAAGAGTAGCAACAAACGCACTCACCTGTTTCAAGTCGTCCTCATAATCTTCTAAGCTGAAATTTATGTCAGCCTCCACTCCTCGAAACTTAATAGCCGCCCTATCATAAGCACTGCCATTAAAAGAAAAAAATTATTATTATTATTTTTTTAATTTTCCTTCATTCCAAACAAGTTTTTAATACAACAAGAACTTGTTAGTAATCGACTTTAGAACTGAAGAGAGAGAGAGAGAGATAGAGATAGAGAGAGATTAGAGTGATAATTAGCTCACCGAGCAGCTGCATGTGCAGTGTCAAATCCACCTGTTATTCAGACACACATCCAAAAACAAGACCAATCTCATTAACCTCCACCAAAAAAAGCCAAAAAAAAAAAAAAAAAAAAACATAAAACACGAGGTAATATATATATATATATTTTTTTTTTCAGTCATATCCAAAGACCAAAGCCACCAATTTCCCCATCCATAAATAGAAATTGAAAAGAAATTTTTTTTACTTTTTAATATAAAATAATAAAAAAGAAGAAGAGGAAGGAAATAAGATCATCAAATAACAAAAGTCATACCAAGATAAACTTGTTTCCCACAATCCCTGTATCCAAGGCCAAACATGAAACCACAATTCATTATATTCAAATTTTGGATAAAAATAAATAAAAACATAACAAATGTCCAAAAATAGAAACAAAAATTAAAATGTGAATATATAGGTGTCTGAGATTATATATACAAACCATATGTGGGATTCCCAGCGACCAGTTCGCCGGTAAAAAGGTGACACCTCTGTACTGAGAGCTTCTCGACCTGGGTCCTCGCCGGCTCTTCTTCAACGGCGCCTGAGAAACCTCCGGCGGCGACGGCTTACCGGCGCCGAGCGAATCCGTCGGGAAGAATTTCACACCGACCCAGTGGGCCCTCGGGAACGACGACGCCGCCACAGCCGCGCCGGAATCCGAAGCCACGCCGCCCATTATCTCCGGCTCGGGGTCGTCGACGACGGGGAAGAAGTTCCGGGTCACGAGCGGGTCGCCGTCCATGGAGTCGTCGTGGGTCACCGAAAACCCAAATATCTTGCTGTTGCCGGTGAAGCCTCCGCCGCGCTTCCTGATCCCTCTGGCGGCGTAGTCCTCGCCGTCCGATCCGTCATCGATCATGACAGCGGAGGAGCTCGAATTGGAAACGGATCCGACCCGTTTTCCCTTCTCGTCGTCGCCGTCGACGGAGGTCTTCTGCGACGAGCAGCCCTCGGACTCGTCGTCTCGTAGCTGCTGATCAGGACAGTCATTGAGATCCCACATTTAAAAAAAAAAAAAGGAGATTTTTGGGTTTTTGAAAGGGGAGAGAGTTCGGATAATCTATATATATATATATGTATGTATGAATATATATATCTAACTACGGTACTACTAGTCTCATAACCTCAGAAACCAGAATTCTTGGAGGTGGGAAAAAAGAAAAAGAAAAAGAGAAAAGTTGTAGTTGTCTCTGGGTATGTTTTGTTTGTGGGAGAGAGAGAGAGATAGAAGAGAAAACCTACGAGAGAGAGAGAGAGAAATGAATAAATGAATGAATGAAATTGGTTTGGTTTGTTGGTGTTTTTTTGTTTGCTGAAAAGGGTAGTGAGAGAAAGAAGAGAGAGAGAGAGTAAGAGGTTCAAGATCTTGTTGTATTCCCTTAACTGCCCAATACAGCATAGACGAGGCCAGTTTCAGCAAAGCTTACCCGAAAGCATCAAATCCCAACCTTAATACTCTCTCTCTCCTGACTCTCTCTCTCTCTCTTTCTCTCTCTAACCACTTGACACCCTTTTCTTTTCAATGACTCATAATTCACTCTCTCGTCTCTCAAACAGTGTATGCGTATTTCTTTTTTATTATTATTATATAGTAATAATACTAAAATATAATTGGGTTTTTTTTTTTTTTTTGCCACCAATCATTTGTTTTTTTTGTTTTTGCTTGAAAATTAGGGGTGTCCATTCGGCAGCTGATCTAGTATATGTATAGCCCCACCTCCGTCTCCTTTTTTAAACTCTATGTAAAAAGCCTTTACTGTTAAATAATAATAACTCTCTCTGTGTGTATGTATATATGTGTGTTTTTTCTTTTCTTTATTAATTTTTGGGAGCCGCAGATGGGAAAATGGGAAAGAAAGAACCATCTCTTTCTTACACAACTTTCCCACGTTAACCAAATCGAAAAAGCTCTCTCTTCCTTCTTGGCCTCTCTCTCTCTATATATATATATATGTGTGTGTGTGTGTATATTGCCCATTAATGGAAACAGACAGCGCAAGGACTAAACTAGATGGCTAATTACTCAGTCACCGAAAAAGAAATATGCGAACAAATACATAATAATTTTCTTGCTATTATTCCATGTTGAGCTTAAAAATTCCTGTTTCACCTGGAATTTTTTATTTATTTATTTATTTATTATTAAAAGACTAGAGAGCAAGAAAAAGGTAAAACATGGGGTGAGGACATTTTGGGAAAAGATATGGGGGGTTTGTGTAATTAAGGGAAGTAAAGGGCCAAGAACAGAGAGCGGGGGTGAAAAAAAAAAAAAAGAACAGAAGAGAGGGGGTTGTAAGGGGGTGTTTGGGGGATCAGAAAAGGAAATGGGAATAATAGGAGGAAAAGGAAAGTATTTCCAGAAAAGTCCAATCCAAGAGTACGGGAAGAGGGCCACCTTTGCCTCTTTCGTTCTTCAACCGGCCAATGCCCTTCCTTTCTCTCTACCCTCGTATTTATGACCCTTTCTTCCCTTCCCCACTCTCTTTTCCTTCGCGTGCTGTTCACCTTCTCTCCCTCCACCTCCTCTTTTTTTTTTTTTTTAACTTTTTTTTTTGTGAACTTATGTCCAACTTTGATATTTGACATGCCTTTGGTGAACATGTTGAAATTGAGTTTTTAGTTGAATTTTAATTGAATTGAGATGTGTGCTCTGTGAGACATTTGAAATATTGGAGTTAAAAAGTATAAAAACTTGAAATGTGTTTGAAAAAAAATATCAATCCAGAGCTTATTTCGTTTGTCAATAAATTCTATATAACTTTAAAAAAATCATCTTATTTGGACTTATATATATGTAAAGTTATGTACTTTTAAAATTTGAGTTACAAAGATATAATAATAAATGTGAATAGTAAAACTGAAATTGACTTTTCAGAAAAATAAAAATAAAAATTATGATTCAAATTGAGTTGAACATATACACCAAGCGCTTGCTTGATATTTTCATTTTAGTGGATAATAATTGTTTGGACGAGTCGTTCACTAAAAATAATAATAACAATTATAATACCAACAATTGTTACAGCATGTTTGGTAGAGCTTTATGAGTCCAAAAGCTGTTTATGGAATTATTTGGATAATCAGTCAGAAGAGTTACTTGATCTTGACAAAGTTAGAAAATATGATATCTGGTAAAAGCTCTTAAAAAATATTTGAAAACTTGGATCAAAGTTTCAGTTAAACATTATAAACTTTATTTCAATATTTTTTTTTTATTAATTCTTTAAAATCATTTTAATTTCAAAAGTTGTTTAAAAAATGTGCTTACCAAACACTTACTAAAAGTCGTAGCTTTTAGTTATCTTCTTTCATTGGCTAAAAGCAAAAGAAAAAAAGCTAACTAAATAGACCATTAGGATGAGTCTCCTATCCGGTAGCCTTATAGGTTCGGCAGGTACAACCTTCTATTTAGATGCATGTTATTATTTGTTAATATGATAATCAATATAACTTTATGTAAATATATATGTAACATAATACTATTTAGAGTTACTAGTGCAAGGGACATATACATACAAAAAAAAATATTATATCAAAATCAATTGGTAGTTCTATTAACCTATCAAAAAAAAGTTACAATGTCGTTTTACATCGATGTTGGATATGAGACTAACCTGTAATTGTTATATGTTGGGTCGTTAATAAGTATTGTTATTTTCATTTAGGATACCTCATGATTTTTTTTTTGGTAGTTTTAATCTTGACGCTAAAATTGAGAAAGGATTTCTAAAATTTAATAAAAATAATCATATACTTATCATATAAGAATTGAGAATTTTACAAAAATAGTTACATTAAATGGAAAATGTTTTATTTTTAAAAGGTTTTTAACCAAAAAAAAAAAAAAACAGAGAGAGAGAGAACCTTCCTCGACTATTTTTGTAAACCTTTTAAGATGTTACATGATGGACATGTGATAATCTATGTTAAATTTTAAAATCTTCTGTTACTATAGTGTCAAGGAATAAAAATGTCAAAACACCAAAATCTATGGAGTAATTTATCAAAATTAAAATCTCCGAGATTGAAGTGTACGTGTGACACAATGTTTATAATTTAAAGACTAACATTGTTACTAAATTTCTATAATTTTATAAAATAAAGGGATTTACTAGGAGTGTGTTTGGTTTGAGAGAGAGATAGAGGGAGGAAGAGGGGTGGAGGGAGAGCTCCCTTTCATTGTTTGGTTGGAAAGAAAAAAAGAGGGAGAAGAGGGGTGGAGGGAGACTCTCTCCCTCTAGACCCACCAAAAGGTATCATTCCATTGATGAATTGACACAAACTCTCCCTTCGATTTTCAATTGAAAAGACAATTTTATCCTCAAATTTTAAAAAATAAAATAAATTAATGGACAATATAATAATTAGTTTAAAAACTATCATCCATACTTTTAATACTCCCTCACTCTTATCAATTAACACGAAAGATTTTTACAATCCTCTCTATCTTTCACATTCTGATCCATCCCACCAACTCTCTCCATCCCTCCTCCTATCCATCCCTCCTACTAAACATAGCCTTGGATAATGAGCAAGACAACCAATAACATACGTGAATGGGGCTCATTAATGTGTGGCATAAGCATCTTATAGCCCCTTCGATCTTACTTCTAATTCTCGTCACCAACAATAGTAATCATCATAATTCAACATGATATAATTGTTAAATGAGGTCTCATTTACAAAGTTACAAAGGAGAGAATTTGGACTCTTATGTTTTATGGTAGTCACAATACCATAAATAGTAATACTTTTTTATTATTATTATTGTTAACAAATATTGGTTAGCTAGTGAAGTATCTTTGTTCTTTTTATTGATAAATAACATCAAGTCAAAGATTAAAAGGGGTAATAGAGTATGGTATAGCTGTAATTCATAAATTTTGATAGAACGAATTTCATACCAATTTTCCATTTAATTTTAATTATAACAATCACCGTGTTATTACAACTTAAAATATTGGTTATTTTCTTAAGTACTGTTGTTCCTTATCTCTTTTAGCAAAAAAAGGCAATAATAAGGAACTTCAATGACAATTATGTTATCTTTTGGTAAGAGGGATGAAAAATAAAAACAAAGGAAGTGTAAAACACTTAAGGTGAGGGAAATAAAGAGAAAAGGAGAGGTTTTTTTTTTTTTTTTTTTTTTCTTTATATTATTTGATAGAAGAGAAAGAAAAGTAAAAATAAAATATCAATTCTAATATACTTTTCAAATATATCCTCGTATAAACTAGAGAAAAATAGAAGAATATAGTCAAAATAGTTATTTTATATTATTTTTTAATCAAATATTTTCCCTCTTATTTTCTTTCCAAAGTTAGACTGTTAACATTCATTCCAATTTTCCATCCTACCAAACACCGTATTGAAAACAGCAACAACAAAGAGCTAGAACTGACATGAAGAGCAGAAAAACAAAGTAAAAACTAACAAATTATTTTGGAATTGAATAAAGGAGCGTGCATGTCAGTGCTTGTAAAAGAGCGTGGGTCTAACTTCTGACTAAAATGCTGAAGCCAACTCAAAAAACCATAGGAATAGATTGATAGATAGATTCGTTTTTTTTTTTTTTTTTAGATATTATCATGCTTCACATCATCATCATCATCATCGTACATATACATACACCCACCACAAACCATTGTTAAATCCGAAAAAAAAAATTATAATTAATTTTTATCATTTTTACCTTTCATGTTCAAACTTGAATTTTTTATTTTAATTTTTATCTATTTTTTTAAAAATTAATAAAAATTATAATTAATTTTTAAAAAATTAATAAATTTTAATCTAAAAATTTTATCTCATATCCACGTTCTAAACGGAGCTTAAAAAAATCTTATTATCAGAACATCTCTAATAAAATATCAATATAATATTTCAATACATATCTTGATATTTATTTACAAAAAAAAAAAAAACATATTTTGATGTTTAGGTTATCTAATATTATTTTTAAGTTAAATTTTACAAATGTTATACTTAATGTTAGTTTAGCATCAAATATAACAAATGTTAAATTCGAGATTTGAGTTATACTTGAGTCTTTGTTTGATAAGTTAGATGGAGATGAAATTTTTAAGTTTAAGTTGGTTGACTTTTTAAAAATTAGTTATAAATTATATTGACTTTTCAGAAAAAAATAAAAATAAAAATAAAAAATATAATTTAATTAGAGTTAAACTTTAATGTCAAACACAGCCTTATTAAGGTATTAACTTTTTCGACAAATACTTAAATATTTTTCGGAGTGTAAAAAAAAAAAATCCTTTTAGTATTGTCATTTCAAACTATTTGAGTACTAAAAATTCAATTTCACATGTATCAAAATGTTTGGATCAAATATTTATTTTAGGGAAAATCTGTGGTAGAGCCCTAAAAAGGGGCTCTACCACAACTTACGGTAGAGTCACTTTTTGAACCGTTAAAATTTAATCGGACGGTTCAAATGTTGATGGTGTATCATATTATCATACACCTTGCCCTACATAATCTTTCCCATCCAAAGTCTTCTCCATCGCCGGCGATCTTCCCGCCGCCGGCGATCGACGCCAGCGGCCACCTCCGGCCGCCGTCCGGCCACCTACCGCCGGTGATTTTCTCTCTCTTCTCTTCTCCTCTCTCCAGCGGCGACCACCTCCGGCGCCCCCACCGCCGGCCACCCCCCCCTCTCTTTCCTCTTCCCCTTTCTCTCTCTTATCTCTCTTCCCCTTTCTCTCTCTTCTCCTCTCTCCTCTCTCACGACGCCCCCCACCCTCGGCCCCCAGCCCCCAGGTCCCCCCGGTGGCCCAGGTCCCCCGGCCTCCCACCCCCCCCCCCCGAGGACCACCCCAGGCGCGCGTGGACGCCACTGCGAAAAAAGCGTGGACGCCGGCGCGCCTGGGGTGGTCCTCGGGGGGGGGGGGGGTGGGAGGCCGGGGGACCTGGGGGCTGGGGGCCGAGGGTGGGGGGCGTCGTGAGAGAGGAGAGAGGAGAGAGGAGAGAGGAGAAGAGAGAGAAGAGAGAGAAAGGGGAAGAGGAAAGAGAGGGGGGGTGGCCGGCGGCCGGCCGGAGGTGGTCGCTGGCGTCGGTCGCCGGCGGCGGGAAGATCGCCGGCGATGGAGAAGACTTTGGATGAGAAAGATTATGTAGGGTAAGGTGTATAATAATATGATATACCATCAAAATTTAAACCGTTCGATTAAATCATAACGGCCCAAAAAATGACTCTACCGGTAGAGCCCCTTTTAGGGACTCTATCACAGCCACACCCTTTATTTTATATTATATTAGAATGTAATTTATGAAAAATATAATATGTGTTTTGATATATCATTTATAAATTATATTTAAATATAATATGTATCTAGGTTATTTATATTTAAAATCGTCTTCTTATGTGTTTTGACGAGAGATAAAATATATAAGAGAGATCAAATATATAATATGATTGATAAAAATAATTAGAAAGAGAATAAATAAATAATAAAATGAATATATCTGCTCTTTAAATATATTCATAATAAAATGAAATTATAAGATATCCAAATATTATCTTATATCAGAATATAATATAAAATAAAGGTGTCTTCTAAATACTGTATTAAAGTCAAATATCGAATTAAGTACACAGAAGCCTATAGATTTGCTGCTAAAATAGCATGTGGTACTTGGGAAGAGATGTGTGTCAGAGATTAAAAAGAAAATATATATATATATATATATATATAGTCCGGGGAGAACAGTGGGGGCCCACAAGAAGAGAGGTGAAAATGTGGGCCACGTAATACCGCACCAGACAAAATTCCAAAACTAGGCCCAAAAACGCAACAGCCATATACAGCTACCGCTGCTGCTGCGTCAATCGGTCTAATCCTCAACATGCTCAACCTACTAGCACCACGCTTGCAAAATGCGAAAAAAATTAAAAATTAAAAAATTAAAAAATTAAAAGTAAATTAAAATAAATAAATTTTCTAATATTGGAATTGGGACGAGGCTTTGTCGAATTACGTTGTTTTCCACAAGTGGAAACAGTCAATTTTGAAGTGGGCCTCCACAGAATTCCTGTTTCTGTTCAATTATTCAGAAAGCCCAGGCCCACTTCTTTGAGGTTGCGCCATCCGTAGGCCCACTGCCTTTAATTATGCTCTGTCTATATCCAACCGAACGTCCTTGCTTCAACATTTATATTTTTTTAATTAAAAAAAAAAAACACCTTTCTTGTTCTATTTTTCTTTTCAGTACTTTCTTTTCATGCCCTCCCATTGGCTTGTATTTTAATTTTATAATTCTTTTTTTTTTTTTTTTCTTTTGGGTGAAATCTTGCATTGGTCTTTGGTTGGTGTATATATATGTGTATATATGAAGTTTGTAGAAGAGGAACAAATTTTAGTAGTAGTTTGGGAACATATGCGTAGAAGTAGACAAGCAAGGTTGTTATAATCTTATATTTGCTTTTATGTCTGGCTTGTAAAAAGAACATGTCAAAATAATATTCATTAGAGCATAAAAACTACTCCAAATTTCAATTTTGTGTGCCCAAAATTAGTTTTTTTC
Organism: Ficus erecta; assembly: GCA_008635985.1. NCBI lineage: Eukaryota > Viridiplantae > Streptophyta > Magnoliopsida > Rosales > Moraceae > Ficus > Ficus erecta. The sequence continues at coordinate 1,571,847 of BKCH01000050.1, forward strand.
ACCAACCACACAATAATTGAGCTTTATTAGTTCTATTATTATCATTTGGGGGGGGGGGGGGGGGGGGGGGGGGGGGGGGGGGGACTAAATCACATATTAAACAATCCAGATGTATAGTTAGATAGCTAGTAGCTAGCATGAGATTAGACGCAAACCTCATTTTAGTCCTTAATGTTTAAATCTAGTCCTTCTATTATATCTTTATTAATCTAGACAAAATAGATCATGTTTCGTTAATGTGCCATTTAAGCGAGGGCAATATATACGTTTCAATGAATTTCAAAGTGGGATTAATTGATTGAACAAAGGTTTAATATGCTCTTCATATTTTGTTCTTGGAATATTTCATTTGGTTTTCCCTCTAAATGTATCTTAGGGGTCCAAGAGTATTCATAACACATTTCGTCATTTTTTTTTTATTAATCACCTAACGAAGGACTAATTTTGTCATATTGAAATAGATAAGGTAAGTTTTGGAATGTTTTGAATGTTAGGGACCAATATAAGATTAAAAGTTCAGGAACCATTTATGAAATTAATAATATTAATGAACCATTCATGAAATTTATAGTAGTTATTAATATTTTAGTGAAACAATTGTGAGGTTTGACATTTTAACAAAAATATGCAATTGGCCATGTGATAGGAAAGGGACCAATAACATATTTTGGGACTATATATTTTAATATAAAATACAGGCATCATTATATCACAGCGGAAGAAGAAAGTTACAAACTTAATAAATAATGATAAAGGTGAAAAATGGATCCTATAAGAAGAAACTCAAAAGGATGAATCTAAGCTTGACTTTTAAGCAACAACCTTTTATATAGTTAAACAAAAAACAAAAAATAAACCCCTTTAACTTAAGAAAACATATATAGACGGTTCACTGATAAAATACTAGTGACTGCATACGAGGTTGGTAAAAGCTTATTTATAACTTCCCTTCAAAGAGATAGAAGAAAAGGCCAAAAAAAAAAAAAAAAAAACTTTATTTAAGGAAAAACGTGTTTCTCATTGGTATCAAACTGCAAGGCAGATTCCTTTAGTGGCTTAACTCAAAAAAAAAAAAAAAAAAAAAGAAAAAAAGGAACGTATTTAATGGAGTAATGGGTGTGCCTTAAAAATTTCAATAGTACATTATTTTTAGACTAGAAATGTTAAAAGTAAAATCTCTTTATAACTACGACAATTTCCAATACAAACCATACTACACTATCCAATGTTATTCTTTTCATGGTTAAGCATCTCTCTGGTAACTGTTAAGACTGTGTTATTTGGTATGACTAAACTAATTGTACTCATATCATTGAAGGTATTATTATTCTATAATAAAGTTGACTTTAGTTGTACATGAGGCGGACAAGAAAGCTTAAGGGGATTAAAAGCTATAGTTCCTACTATTCCAAATCAATAACAAGATGGGAAGAACTAAAAATAAATAAATAAGATTGACTATTTATATAATGGTTGGTTAACTTTAATGATTCACTAACTCCAACCCAAAATTCTTACTCAGTTTTTGTCTTTTTTAGAAAAGTCAACTAATTTCTTAACTAATTTTTAAAAAGTTAATCAACTCCAACTCCAACTTAAACATTCCTCACGGAAGAGCTCCTCAGAGTAGGGGAACACTAGTGAGGTGTCTGTTATTAACTCTTTGATACTTAAGTCAATAATAAGTACTGGTCAATAAGCATGTAAAGTGTTGGCAAGGAAAAATGTTTATCCCTGTGGAAGTGAAATGTTTCACTATTTATAGATGCACTATGACAACGGGTACTCGGACTAAACTTGGTTGGTCAGTGTGACCTAGAACCTTGGCTATGGGATGTCTAGGATCTATTCTCTCTTCCCGCGCTAGCCGTAGCTCCTTTCCTTGCCTTATTCGGGGCTAGATACACTAATTCAGTTTATGAGGCCACTAAAGGTTCTATAAACTGTAGAGAGTTTTCTTCCCCCATAACCCCGGAGGAGAATTAGAGCTGGAAAGAGGCCCTCGCCTACAGTGTTATAGCTATTGTTCCAGGATGGGGATAAGGGAAGGGGGTTCCATGTCACATTACCCAATGATTGGGGTGTACGGTCACGAGGATCATGGGATAAGTTCCACATGGACTGGTCCACAAATAGAAGGTCAGAAAGGTGAAGGTCGGAGACGGCTTGGTCTGCTCGACGTCATTGATCTGTTGAATTGTGTCTAGTCTCACATAAGTGTGTTCCTGGCAATAGTCTGACCAACTAATATGGTCGACAGGCCGAGCGAACCGACACTTGTGCAGTTCTAGTTTTTGTGACCAAATGTTGTTCAGTTTACCCGAGTCAGACAATTATGCTCATTCTTTCTGGTTAACTGGCCGACTAAACCATTATCAACTAGTTCACACTCTCGTCAATAATCCCCAAAAATCAATGTATGTTGAACACACCGCCTAACTATTTGAAATAACAAAGTGCGAATGCAAATAATCAGTCTTTTGATAGATCATTGGAAAGAAGACTTGCATACACCTCTGTGTTTTTCTCTATAGAAAAGAATGACTTAAAAAATTCTTATATATCACTAGAATTAAGACAAATAATGCATATGCAGAATACCAAAAATACCTCCAAACTATGGTTGGCGATAAAAATAAATAGTAAAATAAAGTTTCACAGAACTCAATTGTTTATACTAGTCCTCTTTTTTCTTTTTGCTTTTTTTTTTTTTTTTTTAAATGTATTTTCTTTGTGCTTTCAAATCCCATTACCTCCACTACCAACTCGTATCCAAGTGAGAAAGTTGGCTTACATATTGCACTTGTTCTAATTCTTCTAAGTGTATTGATGGAGTTGAAAATTTATGGGGTCAGATCAAGAAGGTCTATAAGTGCATGACATGTTCCACTTCCTCCTTAAAAGAGAGAGAGAGAGAGAGAATAATATGTAGTAGACGTAACTTATAGATCAAACAACAGTCATGATTCTTGGAAATAAAATAATATATATATATATATATAGATATATATATTTTTGGGCTATAAAGTAACACAAGAGAAACAACAAGAAAACATTGCATCACATGCTAGCTCACATAACATTATTAAAGAGGGGAATGCTAAGAAAGTGTTGTTTGATAAAGCCCTTCGTGTGCACTTCCCACTTATAGGAACCACCATTTCCCAAATTGTGTACTTTAATATTTATATATATATATATATATTTTTTCTTCTTCGAAAAGCCATTTAAACCTCCCATGGAATCCTATGAGATATAAATATCATCGTATTATTTTATATTATTTGTTTGTTTTTTTTGTTTTTTTTTCCATTCTCTCTTTAGCAAAAGGAGGAGTTTCTTGGGAGTTTTAGCAAAGCCAAAAAAATTATAAGAAATGACAAGTTGTCACGAGATCTTCCCTATAATGGTCATCTCATCAATCCACCAATCAATTTTGACATGTTTGCATATAATACACGCACAAGAAATGAGAGAGAGAGAGAGAGAGAGAGAGAGGAAGATGGGCCGGTCCATGATTGGGCCAGTGAGTCGGATCCACTTTTTATAAATTAGTTGATTTGATATGATTTGATTGACGGATTATGGAAATCTTCTTTTTGTGAATTGTGATCCCTTTTGTTTATTGGACAAAGTCATTTCATTTCCTACAAATGGGACACAAGTGTATCCTGGCAGGGATTTGTTTTTGCCCCAGACAAGGCCCCATTACCCTGCATTCTAATTTAAGTACAATTTAAACCAAGTAAAGTTGGTACAAAAAACTTATTATCTTGAAATTGTCCCCCCCCCCCCCCCCCCCCCCCCCCCCCCCCCCCCCCAAAAAAAAAAAAAAAAAACTATCATTTTGAAGTATACTCTACCTGTTTTCCAACCACTAAGTGACAGCTAAACCCATCTGAATTATACTTAAACAGAGAAGTTGTAGTATGTAGCAATTTTTTGAAAATAATTGAAATAATTAGTATTGTTTTGATAAATTTATTATTTGGCTCAAATATTTTAAAAATATTATATTTACTTCTTTCTCTCTAAAGAATAAGTACAATTCATGGGAAGTAACTTGGTACAACTAATAATTTTAAATGAAAAAACTCATTATTTCTAAGTATATGGTATGCTTTCGATCATTAAGGGTTTGTTTAGCATTTTAGTTTCACTCAAGTGAAACTGTATTTTTTTTTTTTTGTCTTTTTCTAATAAAGTTTTTTTGTCTTTTCTGAAATTTTTTTTTGTCTTTTCTGAAAAGTTAACAAAAATTAGTATTGAAATTTAAAAATTTTAACTCAAACTAAAACACCAAATAAACCTTAAATGACAATTGTATCGATCGGATGATTAAAAATTACGATATATGTTTTTAATGTAATAGAATGTAGTAACAAAATTTTTAATTGTCTAAATCCATTTTCCTGTCTTCCAAAAGCTAAAGAACGAAATAGTACATCTTAAAAAAATAGGGTTCAATTATGATTACTCTTTGTGAGTATTTCAAGAGGGAAAAAACTGTTAACCATTAGTTATCACAACATATTTTTATTTTTTCGTTTTATATAGTTTGTTTATTCACTTTGAGGAATCAGGTTATTGGCTTTTAATGAAAAATAAAACAGTTAAATATGCGGTGGACTTCTTCAGTCTAATATAGTATGAGAAATCGCTTTTAAGAAAATTGGTCAAACGAGAATAAATATAAAGAAAGATTCGATGAATCAAATTAAACCAAATTTTGCAGGGATATTTTGCTCGCCACATGAAAGGGATATGTTCTTTCTTTTTTGCTCAGCTGGATTTCAACTTGTAATCCATATTTGATTTGCTACAATATTCCATCAGAATCATGGTCCTTCAGAAAAATGAAAACAACTCATCAATAACAATGATAATGAACTTTAGAATACCTGAGATTTGAGCCCAAACTCATAAAAATCAATCCATACTATACAAGATGATCATGAATTTAATCCATTTGTGAACTTTCTCTCTCTCTTTTGTTTGTTTGTTCTGTTAAAACAAAAATAGATCATCAGTGTCATCTGATCTTTCATCCCATTCATTTGTTATAAAATTTGAGGGATTTACACAGTGATGTAGGCAATTAAGGCCTAGAAGCCTGCTCTTCCCCTATGTATGTATATATTCACAAGCCCTCTCATGCCCGACACCTTATTTTTGTCGGACACGAATGGTAGCTCACTTGGGCCGTTGGACGTGAAAATGGAGGGCGGTGATGAGAAGGAGAGTGAGAAAGAGAGAAAGAGAAGGTGGGCTAGGATACAACTTCAAGAGAGAAAGAGCTGATGGAGAGAGAGGGCTAATTTATATCATTCAAATTTACCTTTGTAGTTATTACCTTTTCTAACTAAGTTTCCTAATTTCTTTACTGAATTTACTAATGAAATGAAAAATAGTTTAACCTAATTTTACTAAAAAGACGGACTCAATTCTTACTCTAATTGTTATAAACTGACATTACATTATTTATGAATTTAAATGAGAACCTTAAATGGGACTATGAAATATGGAATCTTGAAACCTTTGATTAATTAGTATCACCATTTTGTTCCTCTCATGTTGTACAGCCTTTCATGATTATTGAATAATATAAATTTCATTTTCTTTCCAAGAACCGGAAATTTACCCAAGAAATTAAATGATTCCCAGCGTGGAACCTACGTTGTGTCTAATCAGATCACACATGCTGACTCGTGAGGAGTTGGACCATATTGCTTTTCATGTCTCCATTATTATCAATTTGAGAAAATGGTAACATCTGACGGTGATACAGTATCTTACTAACTAAGTTGGCAAATCTAGACGGTTGATCTAGGTTGGCCCACAGATTAGATCTTTGCAAGGTTTAATTGATTATTTTTATAGTTAATTTTACATTTTATTCCGAATTAGAAAACATCAGTGATATTAAAAATCACTCACTAATAAAAAAAAATATCGCACAATATGAAATCCAGTATTAATAGAATTCATATATTTATTAGTATGATATTTAACGTTATTGATATTTTAAAGTATTTTTCTTTTATTTATGATAAGAATCAAACATGAAAGGTGTGGGTAGTACTTCTCTCAACTATGAACTACTGATTTTGGGTGTGAAGCAAATATATATATATGTATAATCAATAATGCAATAAAGTTCTCTTTTAATAAAGTCGTAACTTTAGGGGATCCATTTATGGATATGCTATTTTCCTTATCCTCAAAATATCTATCTTGTGGGGATTAAATGTGTCTCGCTTGCTCGTGCGAATAAAAAAGAAAAAAAAAAAAAAAGAAAGATTTCAGATGATCATGGATTCTCTCTCTGTCTTTCTCTGTCTAGAGCATATGAAGGGTGAGATTAATGTGTGCACCAAACAATGCTGTGGTGAGAAAGTACGTCTACAACTACAAGGGTGGACCGGTCGGGGTGGGGAAGATGTCTGCTTCTGATGTCTTAGCCGCAGGCCCCACCAATTTTGATATAATTGTTATAGTAATAATTACGATAGGAGATTCTACTGTAGGAGCACTTTAATGTGGTCTCATAAAGTTTAACAAGCTCGTCCATAGTAAAAAATTAATAGTTCGCTTAAAAGATATATTTATTTTGTATTATATTTAAATATAATATATGAAATATGATACATGTTTGAATATTTTTTTTTATATTACATTCAATTGTAATGTGTGTTTTGATTGTTTGGACTAAAATAATCATTCTAATATGTATTAGAGAAAGAGAAATTATGTAATATGTTACGTAAAAGTAGATAGAAAAAATTAATCGATAAATATTGTACTGTTTAAATATATTTGTATTAAAATAAAATATTTGAGATACCCAATATATGATGTTTCAAACGCACCGTAAATAAAAACATGTTTATTATCTACACAGCTGAATATTATGTGAATTTTTTTAAATAGTACCATTGCACTTATATCCTATTAGAGTTGGTGCAAAATATAGTGTTGCAAAAAGTTTTGATTCCTCTTATTGCCGTCTACTCATAATTATAGAGTTACTTGTTCTGACCATAAATTTTTATGATGTATGTTCCGATTTTCACACATACATAAAATACTTATATATAGATATCTACACATATGATATTCTATTTGTTCATTATATTATCGACTACTAGTGCTAGAAATGTCTCAAATCCAGCATTATTTTCAAGCAGAACAATGAAAATCCACTAAGTTTTCTTGATCAAGGATATATACATTTATATACATATATATATTTTAAGGTTTCAAGGAGTACATATATTCCATTAATTTTTGAATAGTTATGAAAGAGCGAAACTTAGGATTTTGTTATAGGTTTTAAAATACTAAAAAAATTTCATACGTCATTAATCTGGGGATACAACTTGTGGGTGTGTATGGAGAGGGGGAAAAAAAAAAGTTATCGTTGAATTGCCTTTTCATAACAATATTTAATTAGTGATTAAGTCTGCATAGTTTTCCTTTTCATAACAATATTTAATTAGTATGTCATTTTGTTTGAGGTTTTTTCTTCTTCAATTAAAATTCCGACTAATAAGGATATACAAACAGTTAAGTGGGATATGTAAATAAAACCATCTTAATATTTATTCTTCTTTTTTATTTTTTATTTATTTTTATAATGAGATGAAAGGTTTTGAACTCTATATATTTTGATAAAATCAAATGTGAAATAACCTTTAGACCATACCTTCAATCGCAATATTATTACCTTCTCTATTAAACATGTTCATGGGACCCATACAATAAAATGTCAACTAAAGCAAATCCTTGTACCTAACAAAAATTTCAAAATCCAACCACACATTTTTCTTCTATTTAATGCATAAATTATGCTCATATTAATGTAGCAAAAGGAAAATTCCCTGATAGAATAATCAGAATTATCACTACATCTGACATTCATAAAGTTTGTTTTTAATTACTATTTTTTTTTTATATTTAATATAATTATAATGTGATTTAACACTTTAAGATTGTTTAATAATGGATTTTTTTCCCATATCCTATCTCAAAATTCTCTCTCTCTCTATATATATATATAAAGGTGTGCAGAAAAAGTGTCAATCATGGTATATGCTGGTTGGTGGTAAGGAAAAAAAAAAAACAAAAAACAAAAAACAAAAAAACAAAACCGGATGATAATGACTTGCACATGCTTGGTTAATTTGTTGGTGTAAAAGGATCATTTAGATCAAGAAATTGAAGTTTTAACAACCGATGGAAGTGCATGATCAAACTTTTAGTTTTGATTAAGAAATGTAATTATCAAATAATAGGTCTACAATCAAAGTTTTTTTTAGAGAATTTAATGTCTAAGGTCCGACGTGTGGCCATGAGTAAATTTTTAGTAAATTCAAGCTTGGCCTTGATCAAACTGTAGATATGTTTTGATATTTTTCTTTTGAGGGGAATAATCAAAACACAAACACTTGAATCAACTTCTTTGTTTAAACAAGAAAAAAAAAAAAAAAAAAAAAAAAAAGAGCTAGAGCAAACAGAAATCTCCAAACATCACCAACCAACCTTTTTTCAATGGTATTATTATTATAATTGTAACACTTTGCAGACCTAGTACGGTGTTGAAATGGTCCCCCTCCATTTCATCAAACAAACACACACACACACACACACACACACACATATATATATAACAAATATATTTAGTCCCAAAACCTCGATAGCTACCACTCACCTCTTGAATTTTCCGACCCATTTAAACATTGCTAAGGAAAATAATTTCCCCGATTGGAAATTTTTATTATTAATTAATTTATTTTTATAAGAATTTATTTTTCTTGCCCCATTCTTATTGTCTATGAAAGAAACTTTGAAACTTGTCATTGAAATGGAAATGATTAGATCTAATTCTATTTTCAATAACAGGATTAAATCTAATTCTATTTAAAGGATGGACAGATCGCTCACTTTTCGCTCACACCTCATTGATTCTACACCGCACAGTTCGTTTAAGTGGATAAAACATCGAAAACCAACATGATCAAACGGCCCCGATTGTTCCTAGGATGGAACTAGAGCGAGACACAAATTTTTGTATGGAATCACACACGGGCAGGCAAGTCTAGCATTGCCACCATGTCCCAATCAGGAAAAGGCCAAAAGATAGGTTGCTTTGTTTTTATGTGTATTTCCTCGCAAGAAAATATTCCTGTTTTGTCAACTTATAAAAGTGAATGGGGACAAGAATAAGGGGGACCATACTGAAGAGTCAGCATCTCACTCACTCTATTGATTTATTTATTTATTTATTTATTTTTGGTGGAGGAAAAAGGCAAACAGTCTTGTGGAGATAAAGAGACTCGATGGCATTTTCAGTTTAAAGCCTAGATGCTTTTTTCTTTTTCTTTTCTATTTTTCTTTTTTCATGTTGTTGTTGTGGGGGTAAGAAATTTTTTTTCTTTCTCAAGCATTATAATGAATCATGATGATGACATCTTATCATGGTTGGATACTCATAAATTGTGTACCTAAAAAACAAAGAGCCATGTTAAAAATCGTGGGGGTCCATTTGTGTCCTATTCCTAGGCTTTATTTATCCTTACCTTAAAATCACAAGAAAATAAATGGTGGGGACATACACGAAGATTCACTTTCTTTCTTTTCTTTTACGGCCACATATTTAGAAAGGAAACTTTTACCGTAAGATCTTATATGAATATTTTATACTATCGGTTTAATTGTTGTTTTAGTAGTTATATAAACTTTATAACTATCTAAATAATAATTATTTATCTTAAAAATTTATAATATACGGCACAAAACTTCTCCAATCATAAATTTAACTGTCAGAAAGTTTATTTAATATTTGATTAGAAGTTTCTACCGCTAGTGTAAAATAAGATGTCTTATTGTGTAAGGACCCATTTATGAATTGTTTGTATCATGTACGTTTTTTGGCATTGTTGTCTTCCAATTATTTAAATACCAATAATTTACTATCATAAGTTTCAAAACTTAATAACAATGACAAAAATACAAATAACACTGAAAATAACAATGCAAATTGAAGTATAGTATAATATAATATTATTTTTCTTATTTTTTTTAATGATAAGTATAATATTAATATTGATATATACATTGAAAATGGTCTGGATTTTCAAAAAGCCATAATTTTGTACTACGTAGGCACGTGCTTTAGGGTCTTCATGATAAAAATTCCCCTCAATTAAGGGCACGTGAAGATCAAACAGTTGGCATTTGTTGCATTGAGAAAATACAGGAGTAATAATGCTCTACTATTGAGTGGCTTCTCTACAAACATATGGTCGGTATGGTTGGGGCTTAGTGCTTAAAAATAAAAAATAAATAACAACCCTGCTTTTGGAAAACTTTATTTATTATTATTTTTTATCCCTTTTCCCAAAACTAGTACAATTTTTAAGCTCTAGAATCAAAATTCAAGAATTGCGGCACCTATTGGACATCCACTTCAACAAATGCAATGTATCCCGACTTTGAACAAGGTTGTACTTTGTCCTATGTTTTGGCAGGATTTATGCAATCTGAGATGACATTTTTCTTTTCTAAGACAATTATTTTACTTGTCAACTTGCGCCTCTTTCTCGGGCATTTTGCAACTTGGATCGCCAACTTTCCCTTTGTACCTTAATAAGTTCGGCCATTTTTTATATTTGCCGCTAGTCATGCTGTACTTTCCAAATTTTAAAAGATTTTACTATTTGTTGCGTTTTATTTTTTTATTTATTTATTTTTTTTAATATCTTAAATGGGAGTATTTCAAAGCAGATTGTACTTATTTAGCTAGTAGTCAGTAATAAATGCGTTCCAATTACATATACAAGTAATATGTGCATATATTACTTATTTGTTGGATTAAGAGCTATATACACACACACACACATATATGCAACTAGTGGAATCCTTTTACCCTATCCCATGAATTTTCCTTCATAGGATATTTGTTACATTACTGTCGAATGAGATATGACGTCGTCTTTAATTGGCTTATTCCTATATTAGCAGATTATTAATCAAGTGTTTTACATTAAAAACATTGTATATATGTATGTATATATAAGAGATATGGGAATTGTCATAAAGCTTGATTAGAGAATACTGAGGCTTGGTTTGGAACATTGATGCGAACCAAAATTTTCCAACTCATTTGTCTTTTTCTGAAAAGTTAACAAAAATTTTAATTCGTTTTTGAAAAGTCAAATAACTCTAATCTAAAACGCTCAAACTACAAACGGTGCACGTGAGACTGAAAAAGGGTTGCTCAATACTAGCAATTTGCATACAAGTAAGCAGCCCACAAGGGAGTCATACTGCTGTGGGTGGGCCGAGCCCACGATGAGGCATTTTGGGTTCAATTTACCTACAAAAATAGGAGACTCTGATTTTAGTTATTTCATTCCATAAAAAAGTTCATGTCGTGAAACATACAACCTCACCATTATAGAAGACAATGCGGATCTTAAAAAACAGAAGAAATTTTTTTTGAAGTGATGACAGGAACCTTTTAGTGTTTAAAAACGGGTATAAATGTATATGCCCTTATAATGAGAGAGCACTGCTCTAGAATTCTCATACAATAACGCAGACAAGCACAGGAAGAAAAAAATGTCAGAACAATTCAGAGCAAAAGAAGAAAAGTAAGCACGAACAAAATTCATGGTCGGTATAAGGAAAAGGGAACCGATTCCCTGACACTAAGCCAATGTGATCGTATTGGACACTCGTTCACCTCACAAGAAGTCTTGGATTTGAGTTACCCCTATTGCATTTGTCCAATTGCCTTCGAGATGTCCACAGGTCAAGTAGCCTTCGAGATGTCCACGGGTCAAGTGACAAGTAAAATGACCCGGACCTCGGACCTATATAGAGATTCCAACCTCTCGACCTATAACCTTCCATCCAGTAACTCAACAAATGACACCAGTGTAGAATAATGACCAGGGCAATTAAGTAGGCACGATTTCAGTACCAAGGATTTGTCTGAAGATTTTTTGTCAAACAAGTTTCCTTCACCAGTTTAGGCAACGAGTGGACCTGTTTGAGGACTTCCAAACCATAATAATGCACAAAACAAAAACAGCAGCAACAACAAGTCGGACAAAATGGTTCAAAATCTCATAATGTGGACCATATAATGTAACCATAGACAGCAGTAATTCCATGTCACTGCTACCAAAATTCCATCTCAACTAAATCCGATGCCCTACATCCTAAAGTAACTCAGCTTAAATAGCAAACAAGCAACACCAGAACAAAATTTCAAAATTGAGTACTTCAATTAGCAATCAGCACACTGCTAATTATAAGTATCATGCTTCACGAACAAAACTTCAAGAAACAAGGTTGTCGTTCAGCGACATTGAAGCCAACCGATCCGTTGGACTATTGACTTGCGGTGTCTGTTGAGCAACATTCCTCAGCACCTCCATAGCCTCTGCAACCTTTGCCTTTAAAGCTTCTGGTGACTCGAGCAAGTGCAAAACCTCAGTCTGATCCATCTCAAGAAGCATACCAGTCACTTTTGCTGCATTCTCACGTTCCAACTGGTCCACGAGTGGGTACAGGTTTTCCCCAGCAACTTTTGCAAAGACAAACAAGCAAACCCAAGGTTAGAATAAGATATTTTCACTGAACATGTCCAACTTCCGTCCTAAAATAATAATTCTATTTTAAACACCCCAAAACGAGAGGGAAAAACATAAAAAAGTAAAAACCATATCACGAATTCTGCGAACAAGCCGATTATTGGATTTGGGTGAGACATTTTCAGTAACTTTAGCTAGTGACTATCGTGCAATGACAACAGAGTTGCATTGAAACCCACAAAACAAGAAAACGGAAAGCAGTAAAAGCCGTAGCGCAAGTTCTGCAAATGCATTGAACAAGGAAAGCAGTAAAAGCCGTAGCGTCAGTTCTGCAAATGCATTGAACAAGCAGACTTACTGTCCTCTGCTGATCAGGAGTTGCATTAGCAAGGGCAGAAGCCAAGGCTCCGGTAGACATAGGCTGTGCAAATGGAGCATCTCTATAGGGCATCCCACCCATGTTATAGGGAACAGAGAGCATGCCACCAGGAGCACCACCAATGGGAATATCAGACATGTTGCGACCAGGTGGGTAACGATAGACACGTCCCCTCGGAAGCATCTGTTTCTCACCATTGAGATAAATAAAGATGGATTACTTTCTGAAGAGTAATTAAAAACAAAAATTTGTCGATAAACTTAGGTGAGATGATTAGCAACGTAAGCACTGACCATGTGCAAGCTAAAACATAAAGATGCCCCACTATTTCACATTAGCACGTACCTGTGGCTGCACCAATGGAGGTGGCTGCCTGTTTTGCTGCACAGGCCCCGGTCCTGACCGTCTTCCCCCAGGACGTTGGTTCTGCTGACCCGGTTGGACCATGGGCACAAAAAAGTTTGGCCTAACCCCAGGAACCAACTGCTGCTGATAACCAAATCCAGGCTGAAAGAAATTACAGCAAGACAATCAGTTGTTGGCATGAAAAGGAAATCTATTAAGGGCAACGCAAACACAAGGAGATTGATAACGCTACTGGAGCACCACACCTTGGTTTTTATAATGATTGTATAATTTATGATTTAGAGGGATGTTTGGAAGGGAATGGAATGCACCACCAACATCAAGAAATAAAATAAAAGCACGTGCATCACTTGAAGGGGAAAAGAAAAAAAAAAAAGAAAACCAGGAATCCTTTTGCATTAGCCACTACTATACAAAATGAAACTAGGAAAGCAGAAATTATCTAGTACTTCAGATAGAAAACAAGCAAGCTCAAAAAACGGTGCTACTTTACGTATATAATGAGTTAAAGAATGAATAATTACTTGGGGAGGAATGAGAGCAGGAGGGCCTTGGCCATAGAATAGTTGCTGCCCAAGACCTGGAGCACCTGGAGGATACATAGGCATACGAGGATTAACAGGAGCCACCATTGCAGGAGGACGCATTTGAGAGAACTGTGCCTGCATAGAATAAATAAGGGTACTTTAGGGAGTCTGCCATGGTTGCAAAACTAAAATTGTAAACCACAATCAAATCTATGGAAGCATTGGTTTATACATTCCTCCTACGAAAATCATGTATCATAAGTTGATATAAAAATGATAAAAATTCCACCGTCGAAACTTGTATTCCTAGGCAGAAAAGGTTAGTGCATCTCCTTTCTTCTTTCACAATATTTTTAGAATAATTTTCTCAAGATTTATAGACTTGTCAAGAATCCAGTTTCAAATTGTAAATACCTGCAATCTTGCTCTTCTGTCCTCTTTACGTTGTGCAAGTGCAACATATAGTGGTTTGCTAATAACCATTTTACCATTCATTTCTGAGAGCTGCACGTTTAACAGAGAGGTTGAGTACAGTTAATTGCTCATCAAGATTATATATCAAGACATGTATCAAAACACCAACAAATAAAAAGCAACTTCAAAAAGAAAATTCAACTCATAGGCCCATCACTCACAGCTCGAGATGCCTCGTCAGCAGTGGAGAAAGCAACAAATCCCGATCCTCTACTAATACCGTTAGGGTCATGCATAACCTATAATGCCACAAAGGAACAAAGAGGTCAGTGAAAAGCATAAATGGAGACTCATGCTTTTTTAAATAAATGATGTAATAGCAAATAACAGCGCCACACACCTTGCATGAAGTAATTGTACCAAACTCAGAAAATAATTCCTTTAGCTTTTCATCAGTCACACTATCATCTAGATTTTTGACATATAAATTGAGCCCTTCATATTTATCTACTGTTTCCTTGACACTCTGCTCAAACTTCCCTTTCAGCTCCATCTCTCTTTCAGCTTTTTTCTGGGCTTTCCCGACATACCATTCCTTTTCATCAAACTTCTTTCCATTAAGAGCCTCAACAGAGCAAGCTGCATCATCCGGTTCCTCAAAGTTAACAAATCCAAAACCCTTAGATTTTCCTTCTCCATCCCTCATAACTACAACACTAGTAATAGTCCCATATTCACTGAAAATCTTCTTCAACTCCTCTTCAGTTGTTGATTCGGCCAAGTTCTTCACGTAAACATTGTTGAACTTTGCCTTCTCCGTAGCAGTATCTCTTTCCTCCTTACGGACAAAGGGCCCAACATACACTTGTTTGTCATTGATCAGCATGCCATTCAGATTCTCAATGGCAGCCTTAGCCGCCTCCTCAGTCTCAAACTGTACAAAACCATATCCTTTCGACTGACCCGAAGAATCAGTAGCTATCTTGCAAGATAATATTTTTCCAAATGTCGAAAATGTATCATACAGGGCTTTGTTATCTAGTCCTTTATCCAAATTCTGCTCCCCAAAACAAAACAAAACAAACAAACGAAAAACAAACTTGCATCAACAATCACAATGTAAAATACCCATTCATAAATAAATTTACAGGCAAATCCTTGACTCCTCCATGAAGGAAGGGTACATGCATCTGTCAAGGAATAATGTCATGTTACATCGTACTTCTACGTGTTACACTGAAGAATAAAACCGGTAATTTTATTGACAACAGGAATGCAAACAACCCATCAATTGTAAATACATAAAAAAAAAAAACCAGTAAGGAGTACTGTTCTTCGTCTAATGAACATAAACATACCTTAACAAAAATATTCCCAGACCCACTTTTACGAGTCGTGGGGTCACGATTGGAGTACATAATCCTAATTGCCTTGCCATTGACGGAAGCGAAGTTCATATGCTCCAAAGCACGCGAGGCTATACAAATCAACATTTGTGCAAATGAGAAACAAAAACCAAAATCAAAATGAAAAATCAAAAGTAAAAAAAATCAAAACCCAGACATTGATTTCATCACAAACTCGAAAGAGAGAATTATTCGAAGAATCCGAATCGCGAAAAGTGAGAAATGTGAGTAAAACCTTCTTGAGGACTGCTGAAATTGACATAGCCATAACCGAGCGACCGCCGAGAGCTCAAATCCCTGCAAACCCTAACCGAGACGACCTGGCCGACCTGACTGAACAAGTCGTAAAGCTGCGTCTCGCTGACATTGCCTTCAAGATCACCGACGTACAGCGACGTCGTCACCAGACCCGCGCCGTTTCCGGCATTGGCCACGCCGTTCGGAGCCGGAACCTCAACCTCAACCTGCGCCATTTTCAGCAAACGAAAAAATTTTTCCCCGGAAAGTGAGAAAGAAAATTCGTCGGAACCTTTTTTTTTTTTTTTTTTTAAGTTTTCTTTTCTGAAAAATTTTCTCTCTTTTTCTTTTTTTTTTTTTCCTTTTTTTTTTTCGATTTTCTCGGATAATCACTCGACGGCAACAACCAGCGAAGAAGGGTGGCGGCACCGCAACCGCCTTGGTTGAACAAGGCGACATTTATATATGATAGAGATTTCTCGTAACAAACCCTAGCCAAATCCAGCCACGCAATCCCCACCGCCCGTTTTGTAGGTCCTATCTCTATATCAGATCACTGAAATCCTAGGCTGCCACGTCGTCAGACAGACCAGAAATGATTTGGATTAATTCTTGTTTTTAATTTTTTTAATTTGTTTAATTAAACAAAAAAATCTGAATTAAAAATAATAGTAATGCGCGCATCGCTGTCATAGCTCTCAAGTTGCCAAGCCAAGTCGGTTAATTTTGTTTGAGCCAATCATTAATATCTCACGGGCTCTAAAAAAAAAACAAAAAAAATCTAGAAAAAGAAAAAGGAAAAATTAAAGAAAACAAAGAAAGAGAGGAGAAGAAAAACTCACTCTCTCTCTAATTTGTCTCTCTCGTCTCTGCCGTTTCGGATTCTCGGAGCTCTATCTCCGGCGGTTCGTCGACTGGAAAAGGGGAAATTAGCCACCGGAAAAGCCGAACCATGGCCTCCATTTTCGTTATGGAGTCTCTGGCCATGGCCACCGGCCATATCGCTGCCGCAGGTTCGGGTTCTCAGATGCCGTGCCTTTTGCTGTCGCGTTCCCGGCCGGCGACTCGTTTCGGTGTCCAACGCTGCGTTTCGGTCCTCCGATGGGGTTTCGGGACTCCGGAGGTCATCTATTATCGCCGCCAACGGCACTTTGACGGCGAATTCCGTGCCGGTATTTACTTCCCAATTTCGTCTTTTTTTTTCCCCTCAAAATTTTGCGTGCTAAATTTGATTTTCAGTACTATTTCGCCTTTATTCATGTCAGAAACAGCTTTAATTCTTCCTACTTGTAAATTTCGAGGTTTTGTAGGATTTACGATGTGCGTGTGACTAACTTGTTAGGGTTTATGGATTGTGACAATGGTTTGATGTGTGTGGTTGAGTAGAATCTTCGGAAATGTGCCAGTTGATAATTCTTTTGATTAGGAGAATTTCCCTTGGAGATTTTTGGTGACAATATAACTTCATTTATATATATGTGTGTGTGTGTATGAACTTGTGTCTGGTTTTTGCTTTTGATTGCATTTTTTTTTTCTTGTCATGTGATTTGCAGGCAAAAAGTGAACTATATACAGTGGGTGATTTTATGACAAAAGGAGAGCATTTGCATGTGGTGAAGCCTACTACCACCGTAGATGAAGGTGTTTTTCATGCTCAACTTTTATGCTGAAGACCAACTTGCAACTTGCAACTTGAACTTTACTTTTTCTTTTTCCTTTTTTTCTTCTTATTGATTGATATGTGTGTCCTTGTTGCAACAGCTCTGGAAACTCTTGTGGAGAACAGAATAACTGGTTTCCCTGTGATAGATGATGATTGGAAATTGGTAACTTGCCCTTCTTTGTAACTCCTTTTGCTTTATTACTTATGGTATTCTGGTATGCAGATGCTTCTCATTTTGCAATATTTGACGTCGTGTATCGAATTCAACTCTTGATTCAATGGATGGTGCTGTTTTAGTGGAAGATTGTAGTTCTTATACTGTTACATTGGGCCCTGAATCTAAAGTTCATGTTTAGGACTTGGGGCTTAAGTTAACCAAGTTTTCTTTGGAAAAGCTTGATCTTGGAACAAATAAAAATAAAAATAAAAACTAGCTCCACGTGCTTGTAGTCGTAAACCATCGAAGTGATTATTTCTCTTTCTTTCTGCTATATGGCTGAGAAATCACTAGAGTTCTCATTTTTCCTCCAAATTCTGTTTTCTCTCTAATGATCCTCGTGTAACTGTTATTCTAGTGTTTAAATTGTTTGAACGCTTTTTGAGCAGCTGCTGGTTCAGATTGGGTTATCGTCCTTGAAGTTGATTAAGTCTCATGCATGTTTATTTGATCTTGAGGAATATCTTCTTTGATTTATCGTAATACAACCTCTTAGAAAATTCTTGAAATTACTTGTCTTCCAAATCAACAATTATGTGCTTCCCTTTTAGAGTTGTGAGTTCTGACATCACGTTATTGAAGTCATGTTTTGTTTTTTAAGTTGAGCACATTTTATTTTATTTTATTTTTGGTATAATGCTCATTATTAATCGACTCATGTATGGAAATAACTCTTTAAGCTCTTTGCCGCAGGTTGGTCTTGTTTCGGACTATGACTTGTTAGCACTGGACTCTATCTTTGGTAATTGAATTCACAAAGCCATAGCTTAGCGAGCTGTGGATGAGCTCTTGTTCTTTTCACTTATTGGAATCTTACCTTCTATTCATGACTTGTTTGATAAATCTTGTCCGCCATTTTTCTCCTGTAGCTTCAATTCATGTTATTTATCAGAGTAGCTAATTTGTTTCGGGTTTGGAGTGTTACGCAACTCAAAACCCAATCATGTGCACAAGTCATCTCGTACGTAACTTTCCTTTTCTGCAAGTAGGTGGTGGTCGACCTGACACAAGCATGTTTCCTGAAGTAGACAGCACATGGAAAGTATGTGAGAATCATCTTTTCTTTAAAGTTGAATAATTTAACATGATTGTCCTTGGTCAATTTGTTTCAAAACTTTTTGTGGGTTTTCAATGAAATTTTAGTGGGATGGATGTTGTTGGATGTTATGTATTTATTTACTTGCTTTTTTTTTTTTTTTTTTTTTTTGAGGGTGAGGAGGTTACATACTTTAAGTTCTCCGACAGTGTACTTGTCGTGTATATCTATAGGTCGTATGGCATTTCAGATTACTGGCGGGTTAAACAAGCATCTATGTAAATTGACTTGTAAAATGTTTCTATCAAAAATATTACTGCAGACTTTCAACGAGGTGCAAAAGTTGCTAAGTAAAACCAACGGCAAGGTGGTTGGGGATTTGATGACACCAGCTCCAGTTGTTGTTCGTGAGACCACCAATCTTGAGGATGCTGCTAGGTTTTACAGTCTTGATACCTTTTCCTCTTTTCATTATCTTCTATTTATCAACTTTCTGGCAAATAACTATACTTTTTCCCTATCCAACATTAGATTATTACTCGAGACAAAATATCGCCGACTTCCAGTTGTAGATGCCGAGGGAAAGCTGGTAAGATACAGAATCCTCATCTTTTGATTTTGAGCTTTCTGCCCAGGTTTTCAAATTTCGGGGTGGTCTCTGATAAGGGATTTGTTTCCTTTGGTAAGGTTGGGATTATCACAAGAGGAAACGTTGTAAGAGCCGCCCTTCAAATAAAGCATGCTAATGAAAAGAAAACATAGGACATGGAGATTACCAGAGGAATAGGACAAGGATACCATTTCAATTTGGATTGATCAGAGCTCTTCACTTTCATAAGCTGTTCAAGTTGCAGTGAAGAAGAGGCTGGCTTCTTTGTTATATGTAAAATTTTGGCCAATGTTTTGTACAAATCATTAAAACTTCAGCAACATTTTTCTCAGTATCAATTATGCGACTATTTTACTAGGATTGAAAGTGTTCTGGAATGAACCCATGTTTGTCAATCACCCACCCCCGCCACTCGATAAAAAAGAAAAAAGAAAAAAGAAAAAGAAAAAAAAAATATGAAAAATTTGAAGTGTTGTGGCAACCTCTCGCCACTGTTGTGTGTGAACTATTTACAAACGAGCGAGTCACGTGAAATTCATGGTGGAATTAAAGAGTTCCACATGTTTGGGCATTGGGATTCTATAGCCACGACATTCGGCTAGAATCGACGTGTTTAGTGACTGTAGGTATGGTCTAAACAATAACAAAACCAACAAATATCTAATGCTGACATGTCTATTTATCGTGCAATAATGCACCATAGAAATGAGATAGTATCAATGGTATAGGTGGTGGTTGAACTTGGAACTTAGAAGTCAGCTGAATTTGCCCTACAAGAGGAGTACAGGTTGTTGAACGATACGGTTGACAAAAATGGCTCTGAAATAGTAGCTAGCAAGTGGACTACGTGAACTTGAATAATGATGCTTATATTATTATTATTATATATATATATGTATATATATAAACTATATTATTGCATATATAAACAATAGCAAATAGCAATGTGCTCTTGTGTTCCGGAGGTGTGTATAAAATAATTATCCAATTAAAGAGAGAGAAAAAATTAGCTTTGATTATGCATTTAACTTGAGGTTAGCATGTGAAGCTACAACTAGAAAAGTGTTGTGGGGGAAGCATGGTAGTGTGTTTTCTTTTCATTGTCTGTCGTATATATACATATACATATATATATATATATTCCTAGTCCTAGTCCGAGATTTGAGAAGCTGTTCCCAAATATTATAACTCAAAGTAACATAGAAAAGCATGAAATCTTTCCGGTAATTGAGGACAAATCCTTGTCTCTACTCTCTCTATGTTGGAAAAGTGGCATGGGAGTTGTTAACTAAATACATGGATTACAGCTCAAAGCATGAATCAAAATCTGTGATTTCAGGCTTTGAAGTTTTAGCTTTGAAGTTTTTTGGTAAGTAAAAGGGAATCAATGGTGTTCCCAAGTCCTCATTTCAGTGATTATTGGGTGAACTCATTGATCGTACCGATAAGATGATAAAAAACCTAATATTAGGTTATCATAGCCAGTAGGCCCCAGACTTTTAAGAGAAACAGGAACACAAGCATATCCACAAAATTGTCCTTGTTGTGGCTGTGGAGAGAGGAAGACTTGGCGGTGGATTTGGATTTGTCATTTTGACCCCGCACAGTTCTTTTTTTTAATCCCACCTGAAGGGAGAGAGATAAAGAGATAGGAGAGAGAGACAAAAGCCAATCAAGTTGTAACCATCATTATGATGGTGCACCACCCTTGCAATCCTTCCTTAGCTCATTTGCCCCCACCACCACAACACACAAAATTCACATTTATCCCAAAAAAAAAAAAAAAAACACACACACACACACACACACACACACAAAATTCACAATCAGCAAACAGTGTAGAGAACCAGAAAATACCTAACTCTCAAAATCTTATCCCTTTAGTAGTTATAACTTTAGTGGTTAGCCTGGCGCTTTGAGCCCAAATGCTGTCTTTGTAGGCCCTTTCTGTTCTCCTGTTCTCTGCCCCTCTCTCTCTCTCTCTCTCTCTCTCTCTCTATTGCCCACTCATACCAATTCTCCACTTCCTATTTGCTCTAAAAAGTTCATTTTCAATGTGTACTATTATTGGCTCCCCAAACCCCAATTCCATTTCCAAGCCCTGTTTTATCAATCTCTAATTATGAAAAAGAGATTATGATTACATAAAGAGGATGAGTACACTAATTTCTGACTAATATACATTTATCACTTTTTACAAAGGCCAAAATTTCTTGGTCGAAATACAAAACTTAAAAAAAAAAAAAAAAAAAAAAGAGAGAAAAAGAAAGAAAGAGAAAAAAGAGACAAGAGAACAAAAGCTAAAGCAAAAGATAGAGGGAAAAAAAAAACCACTAAAGTTCAATTAATGAAGGGTAGCAGAGAAAAGAAAAGAAAGGCGTCATCATTTTACTTCAGCCGTCAAAACACATCTCCTCGGCGGCGGCGGCGGCGGCGGCGGCGGCGTAGGTTAACCAGCCGATGCATCTAATCCAATCTAAACCAATCTAATACAACCACGGCGGTCCATTCACCAGACCGATCCATCTAATTCAATCCAAACCAATCAAATCCAACCGCTGCTGCTGCCACCGTTGCGGTCTAATCCGAATTCCTATCCCAGTCGCACTCGCCGTCCGAATTCTCCGGGTCGGGCAGCTTGTTCAAGTCGACCCGGTTCACGAACCCGCCACAGGGCTTCATCTCGGCGTCTCCGCCGCCGTGGCGATGGTGGAGATGATGATGGTGGTGGTGGTGGTGGTGGTGGTGGTGGTGGCGATGGCTCAGAGCCGTCTCGAGCGCGTCGACTCTGGCGCCGACCTCCGTAGCCTTCTTCCGAATCGAAGCCGCCGACATGTCGCCGCAGCCGCAGCCTCCGTTCTCCCCCGCCAAGAGATCCGGGAAATTGAGCCGCGCCGACGGCCCCCTCAGGTAGAAAACGGCCGTGTCGTAGGCCCGAGCCGCCGCCACCGGAGTAGAGTAGGAGCCGAGCCAAATTCTCGAGCGCTTGTTCGGCTCCCGAATCTCCGCCACCCACTTCCCCCACTTCCTCATCCTTATCCCCTTGAACTGCTTCTCGCTCTCTCCTCCTCCTCCTCCTCCTCCGCCTCTCTTCCTCGTCGCCGACTCTCTCGCTCCTCCTTCTTCCATATCTCTCTCTCTTCCTTTTTTTTTTTTGGGTTTTTTTTTTTTTTTTGTGTGGAGATTCTGAGACTGACCCAGATGGTTTTTGGAGCTAAGAAATCGTGGGTAAGGACTGAATCTTCATGGGAGTAGAAAATCTAACGAGTAGAAAACAAGGCAGAGAAGGGTTTTTCTTTTAGGGGAAAAACAGAGGAGAGAAAACATAGAGAGAGGAGCCCTCTCATGTTACTTGGCCACTATGCTTGTCATCTGGGTAAGCCTCCACGTTGATTAATTTCTTTCAACCCCAAATATATTTAAATAAATAATCAGAAAATCCAAATTCACCGACACAAAATATATCTCACCAAATTTTTTTTTTTTTCTTATCTCTCCTTCTGTTTTTTTTTTTTTTTTTGCCCCTCAACTTCTCTCTATCTTTTTCTTTTCTTTTCTTTATTTATTGGTGATGGTTGTTATTGAAGACCCCGTCCGAGGAACACAGGTTGTAAACCATTAGATGCTCTTTATTTTTTCCTTCCTCCCTTCTGTTTGCAAACTATGAAGTCTATGTTTATATAAATCCAAAAAAATATTATTTTTTGAATTTTATTATAATGATGATAATAATAATAATGATAATGATAATGATAATAAAAATATAAACTACTGAGTAGTGGTGGTGGGGTACTGGCTGGGTTGGGTGGTGTCTTATGTGGGCAGGTGAGGTGGAATTCAAAGGTTGAGAAAAAAGAAATATCAATTTTCACGGTAAGCAAAATATAGTTTTTTTTTAATTACTTATATTTTTTTTTTGGAATTTATGTTTTTTCGGTTTTATATATATATATATATATATATAATTTCTGAAGAGGTGGCAAAGGGTAGGTCGGTGGTCGGTGGATAGATACCGTTAGGAATTGACTTTCCCTCTACGCAATAACGATTTGAGTGTGTGGCCATTTTTGTCCTTGTGGGTGCAATGTTTTGTTGTGACAAATTTTTGGGGATAATAGGAATTTTGCATTTCAAAAATGGCCCCACTTAAACAAAAGATGGTGAAAGCTGTTTAAAATTTGTTTATTATTTCAGGCGGGGCGGCTTATATTATAATTAATATATCAACATCAACATAATAAGCATCACTTTTTACGTTTTTCTTTTTTCATCTCTTTGTTTTTCACCTTTTCATCTTTTTATGTGTGTGTGTGTGTGTGTGTGTATATATATTTGCCCCTTCTTTTAGCTTTTTCCCTATGAGTTTTACCCTCAAAAGGCATAGAAAAGATTGGTTCTGTTGGCGGTCGAATAAAACCAAGCTACGCTGTAAAAAGTCATGTCAATAGTTACGACAAAACGTGAATTTGTAGAAAGATTGGGAATAGGAAATATGAAGAATCTTTGTAATTTTTTTAGGTTAAAAAAAAAAAAAAAGATATATTGTAGTAGGGGGTGAAAATGAAGACATATCTTTCTCCTATTTTTGATTCTGTTTTGTTTTCTTCTTACGATGAGAAATAAGATTGCATGCAATCTCCAACTCCTAATTTTGGATACTTACTTTACACTTCAAAGTTTAATCATAAAGCCACTTTTCTATTTTCCTTATATTTAAATTTAAATATCTACCCAATTTCAAATGTCTCGTACAGTTGGTTAAGAGTACGAATGATAATTCATAAATGTTTAATAATATGCGAGTTACTAACTTTAATGTTAGTCTCTTAATTATAAACATTCTATTATTTTACTCCTTTTAATTTTTAATTTCCACGGATTGCTTCTTTGAACTTTTTTTTGTTGTTGGCATTTTTGGTTTTTAACAATAAATATTTACAAAAATTGTTATATTAAGATCAAAATCTTCCAGTTTTCAAATGTTTTTAAGGTAGTAAAAGGGCATTTTGCACCTAGTGAAAACTAATTCTATAAAACTTCATTTTATCAAGCAAATGATTACCTCTATTAAATTACCAAAATTGTCGAAAAATAAAAATAGAAGCTATTTGTAAAATATGCAAATTTAGAGATCAAAATGAGAGTATGTGTATAATCGAGGACTAAGCACTAATTATCCATATAGTACGCTACATATATATATATATATATATATATATATTGAAAAAATAGTACGCTAATTACTGCGCAAGATTTCATTTATAAACTTCAATTCTCTCTTTACTAAAAAAAAAAAAAAAAAAAGAGAGAGAAAGAAAGAAACTTTTGGGAAATTTAAAAAAAGCTCATACCTCTACGTATGATTCCAAAGTTAAATATATATATATATATATACACACACATACACGTGACTTTACAATTCTCCACCTATTGCAAGATCTTAAATGAACTTAGAATAAGAGATTCAAACGCATTTTATGATATAATCAGATGTAAAATTATCATTAGACTATATACGCAGTTACATTTTAGATGAGTCTTTGTTGTAGCTGAAACTGCAAACCCAACAGATAAATCATAATGGCATACAAAAATCAAATATCTATGTGTGTGTGTATACATATATGTATAACATAAATAAAGTAGTGAACGTACGTCATCTCTACTATGTGGTGGTGTGGTTCCTACATATTGCACGTCCTCACATAACGCACACAATTATAAGCAGACAAGAGGATTGCATGATTGAGTCTTTTGCAATTATTCAAAAAATTTTTAAAAAATTTTTTGAAAAAAGGGAGAGCCGACGTCGTAATAAAAATATTGATCATGAATTTTGTTCTAGTTTTTTGTCCATTTGATTGAGTATAATATATTCAATCAACATATATAAATTAATCATTGAAATCTTATCGGTACGAAATGGCTCCACTATTCTTTGCCGAGCAAAAGGACCGGTGCTTTTCCAATTATATCATCCCTTTGTGTGTCTTGTTCTCTTATGGAACTTTCAATGATTCATATATATATATATATATATATATGTATGAGAGAGAGATCTTTATTAACCTGCATCTCAAATTGTCAAAGTGACCCAAAATAAAAATAAAAACCGTCGATGCGAGAATTCACATTTCAAAGCCATAAGAAGTAGAGTTAAAAAAGAAAAGAAAAGAAAAGAAAAAAAGGTAGAAAGCGCGAGAGAGATTTTGCAAGTATATCAAAGTTTCTGGTTCATACGTAGGTCTGTTGTTAGAACACACAATTTAAAAGAGTACCTTTTTTTTTTTTTTTTGGCTGAAAAAGAAATGTGGGTTTCTTGTTAGTACGTTTGTACAAGTAAAGGGAAAACAAAAATCGTTTAATTAACAGCCAGAGAGAGAGGTAAATGAATTATAAGTGAAGCAGAAGACTGTTCGTGGTTTTGTTCATGTATGTACCAAAAGCAAGTCGTAAAAATAATAATTTAAAAAAAAAAAAAAAAAAAAAAGCACCAAAGCTTCCTTTAAAACGGGGTCCGCCGAGCCAACACAAGTAGCCAATCTTGACTTCTATGAGTCCCCCACCCCAAATGAGAGTAGTAATGTATGTACCTAACCACACTACTATAGCACACCACACCATTATTTGTTATACATCTCACCGTACAGGACCTACAGATAGAACCCGCATTTTATTAATCGTGAAGAGTGCAGTGCTCAGCATTATTGATGCTCTCAAGTATTATATTTTTCTTTTGACCGAGCTTGATTTAATTTCCCCACGTTCTCTCAAACTCTTAGTCATGTGTTTTTTTTTTACGTGAACTAAATGAGTTCCACAGTTCACTTTACTTATTTCTTTTCCCTTTTGGGACTCTAGACTAATGATACGTTTGGTTCGTCGGTTGAAATTAAAAATTTTAAGTAGGAATTGGTTGACTTTTTAAAAACTAGTTATAATATTTATTGATTTTTCAAAAAAATATAAAAACTGAGATAAAATATTTAAGTTAAAATTAAAATATCAAACGGATGCTAAATATTTCTTGATTTCCTTTTTATTTCTTTATTATTATTATTATTATTATTATTATTATTTTCTCCATGAGTTGTCAATGCAAGTGAAAGTGTGAACTGGACGGCATAAAACAATGTTGCCAAAACCATCCTCTCTTCCTCACTCTCTCTCTCTCCCTTTGTAGGCGTAGCAAGAGCGGAGCAGACAAAGCAAACGACCAATGGATTTCATTGCCCCCCAAAAAAAAAAAAAAAAACAGAAAGAAAAAGGACCAATGAAATAGGGCATAGGGAAATCCTCCCCCATGCCATGACGTAACATGCGACGACAAACGTACGTGACAAAATCTGAGGGGGGTAATTAGGGCTAGACCCCATATTTGTAGGGCACCAAGAGCACGTTGACTTTTTTTTTTTCCTTATTTTTTTCTCTCTTTCTTTTTTGAGTACAATATTTCTGATTTCCCAAAGGATGGAAAATTTTTATGATGCTGAGGGCAGCACATCACCAACTGATCTTGCTTTGTAATTATGTGAGATATGTGTAGAAAAGTAAAGTCTCTGTCTCTCTGTATATATCTCTTTCTTTCTCTCTCATGCTGCCTTTGCCTTCTATGTCATGTCATTGATATGAATATATATATATATCAATCACATTATGCATATATATATATATATATATGAATATTACACTTTCTTTTAGCCAAAAAATATATATATATATAGGTGATGTCCTAACGTGCCTGTCAACGCAGTGGCCATTAATTGAGTTTAGTGATCACATCAATATTATGATAAGAAACATGATCCTAAATCATCACAATTAACAGACTTCAGGCTTTAAAAATATACAAAACATGATATTTTTTCTCAAAAGCTGGACTTAACATATGTCACGGCTCGAATCTGAAATCTGATACAAGTAAATATTTTAAATAGGTATTTATTACCACCAAGCCAACATCACTAGTGGTATGAATATTACACTTTTGAGAAGTTGAGTGAGTAAGGTTTTGGGTAAATTCTGCCGTCCAATTATTTCAAGAAACTGAAAGTCTAAAAATTAGGTGGAGCTGTGTGAAAGTCAATAATAGTGTACGTGTTTATCATACAAACATATGTACTTATCGGCCTCTGGGTGTGCGATGTATCTGATAATTAAGTTTTAGTAGACCCACAGGTCTAACATCCAAAAACCTTATGAAGTGAACGTTTATCAGTTTTATGAATGAGGTTTACTTGCACATGAAGTCAATGGGCAAGTCTTGGGAATGGTTGGGTTTCCATCAATCTTTTGAGCGAGTTCAGATATGTCGTCCATTTTCCCTTCTTTGTTGACTATCTGTCCAATTAATTTTGACATATCAATTAATAATTTAAATATTTTTAGTATTCAGTTCCTATTTATATTGTGATTAAATTTTAAAATTTAGATAACATGATAAAAATACAAGAACAACTAATGAGATATAAAAACAAAAACGGAAAATTAATCATCTTGTAAAATAAAATTGTATGGATTTGAGGGCAGTGATTACAACAATCACTTGTGTTTGAAGATGCTACTCATACTTTGTTTATTTACCTTGTTGGTTCCATCTACTAATTGTTTCTCAACAATATCCTGTTATATCAATTAAAATATTTCAATTCTCATGAAATTTTAACATTTTAATTAATATGATATGATATTATAAAGAGACATAAACAAAACAGGATACTCAAATCCAAATCCATAACACGAACAAGAGCATAGTAGAAGAAGTTATAGTTTGACAGTTTTGTTTAGCTTATAGATTGTTGTACTTTTACAAAATTTATCATTTTATTATTTATTTTGGTGAAAAGAAAGCATTAACTTCATTTATGTATATATATCTGTCTAAATAGGGAGGAGCACACCCCTCCCATATGTTATTTGTGTCCCATCTTATGGTATATTATAACAATCATGTAATAACATTTTACATTTTCAGTGATACTTGTCATTTGTTACAAGTTTCTACATGAAAATTAAAATTTCCACGTAATATGTGGTACCGTCTAGGACTGATATATATATATATAAATATATTCTTAAAAAGAGGAAAAAATAAAACCCAAGGGAGTAGATGAAAAGCAAAATTTCGAATTTAAAGCTTATCAATGCTAGGACAATTATAATTATAATGACAGCTACGACTGATATCCACTACGAAGTACTAGAAAATACATAAGATCCAACAAAAGCAATGATTTGGGAGGTTTTCTTTTAGACTCGGCCACTCTTCTTGTTCCCCTCCAATTTACTTGGTCTTCTTACGCATTCCCATCCTTGATTTTGCAAACCTAGAGTTCTTGTTAAGTAAAAACTTTGAAAAACACTAGTATATTACCCAACAAAAGGAACAAAAAAAATAGAAAGACAAAAAATCTCAGTTGCTAAAGGATACTCTAATCGCATTCCTTGGCCCGCGGATGAGAATATAAATGTGCCTTGTAGGTGATTTAGCGCTCCTGTTGAACAGGCAGTATCCTGCATGGATTTGGCAGTTCATACTTGATCACAATATCAAAAAAAAACAAAAAAACAAAAAAAAAAACAAAAAACAAAAGAGGGAGGGGGGGGAACAAAGAAAGCGATAAAAACAGATCAAGCACCTGAAAATCAACAAATGCAACCGGAGACCCATATGTTCCTTGCATCTTCAATTTTATGAACCCAGGGCATCTGTTAGGAACAGTGAAAAATGATATCATATTTTTTAAGTTCAGACTAAAATTATGTCATTGAAAAAAAAAAAAAATTTTGGACAAGGTGCTTACCTTGAAAATACTTGAACTAGCTCCTGCTCTGTACAAGTAGGACCTAAATTAGCCACAAAAAGAGTTGGGCATGGGGTATTGTTTTGCGGAAGATGCGATGCCAAAGAATTATGCTGCTGGTGTAGGAGAAGATGGTTATTAATTAGCTTATCAGGCAGATAGTCATGAGCTTATCATGTGCCAAGTATTGTAAGTTAGTGAAAAAAAATACTACTGAAAAAAAATAATACAAACAAAACCAAAAATATAGTTATGCACGAAAAAAGTAGAATTTTAATTGCAAAATTGAAAACAAAGACTAATGTTTTACAAACGAACATCGGTTTTAATGTAATAGCGCATGGCCATACCAAGGGAAGGGAAGAGAAAAGGGATTAAAAAGCTACCAAATGTGGAGTTGAGGTCTCGTTAACTGCTCTGTTGTCCAAATTCCCCATGCTGAATGGTTTAGCAAACCAAAAGAGAAGAAAAAGGAAACGAGTAATTAATACATGTGATTCCAGACGGTAGAGAATGTTACTTGATAAGACCTATAATAAACTTCAACTTCGGGGAACGGGGCGTCTAGTAACTTTACATGGCCCAGGACCTTCCAGTTAGAAGTAATAACATATGTGCAGATTATGGAGCTAAAAGTATAACTTTCACACGGTAAAATTGTGCATAAGTAGTGCAGATGACCTTGGTGCAGATGGATAACCAATGTTGTAAGCAGAATTACCCATTCCAGGCATGTGCGTGCTGCCAACTCCTGCTAGTGTCCAAGCGTGCAAAAAATGTGCAATGTGAGCTTTAAGAAGAATGTGTTCTCCAAGTGACTAACAGAGTAACTCTAAGCGAAAGTTAGGCATCATATAATGATGTCGAGCATATCTTATTAGTCGAGAGAGATAGTTGGAAGAGAGTGACAGGGAAAAGCTTTCTGCAACACCAGGACGGTAAACTTTTTTTTTTTTTTTTGGGGGGGGGGGGGGGGGGGGGGGGGGGGGGGGGGTGGTGCAAGAGAAGAGCTTTTGCAAAATATACTCTGCACTTACCAGAATCACTAGGTCCCCTTGAAAATGGAGACCGTTTAGATCTTTTATCCGATCCAGACCTTCCATCATCTACGTAAAATGATCAACCAAAAGCTCGCTGTCAGCTACAAACAAGTATAACTACAGGGTTTACTAACGCATGAATAGAATAGCCACAAAATTAAACAAGTGATAGACCCGATCTTTGGCGCTTTGATCTAGAATTTGCTTTCGCTAGATCAATGTATAGTGTGGATCCCTTCTCAAGATCAAACACCATCCCCTGCAGAGAACATTCGGAATCAAGGGTGGCCCTCATCACTGTTACAATGTCCAACCTTCTTAACAACTCCTCAACAATGTCAATAATTTATCTAGAACAACCAGATTTTTTTATTTTACCATTTTTATTGGCAATATGTCCTAAACAGACAATCCTATTTGCAAAATGACCTTAAAAAATTTCCATTTGTGAAATGACTTCGATGCGCCAAACACACTGTTGACCAATTTCACTTTCTAATATTGTCATTTTGGCAAATTCTTCTTTTTGAAACATGAATTTTGTTCTAAGGTAGGTTAAAGAAAGCCATATATAAATTGAATGCTAGTACAACCAAAAATACCCACAAATTAGCTCTACAGAAAATTTATTTCTTTCAGTTTCACATTATATATAGAAGACAATATTTCATTAATAACACTTCATAGGCACAACAATGGAGAAGAAGATTTCCTACATTCAGAGCTTGCATTGCCGCGATTGCATATTGCTGTTCTAAAAACACCGCGAAAGCAAATGGCTGCATAAAACAAGAACACCGAATCAAATCCAACTCGTGATCACAAATGGCGTTACGTAAAAATTTCAATTTATGAAAAAATTTTCCCGAGAAAAGACTGCAATTCTTGAAGGAAATCACTTATTGGGGACAACGGTAAAGAGAAGATAATACCTGAGAAGATTGGGTAGGGTTCCGAAGATGCGAGGACTCGTAGCCGGGGAACTCGCGGAAAAGGTTGTAGATTTCGCGGGGCTTCACGTCCTCGGGAAGCCCGGCCACGAAGAGCGTTCGGACGTCGTCGTTAGATGCCGGAGCAAGGAGCGACGGCGCGTAGGCCCCGTAAGGAGGTTGCTGCTGGTGAGGGGCGTACGGCTGGGCCAAGTGATGCTGTACGGATGGCGGCGCCGCCTGCGGCGGCGGTTGGTAGTATGGGTAGTGAGGCACCGCCGGCGGTGGGTAGTACGCGGCCATGTCGTCCATCGGAGCCGAATTGGGCCAGAAATCAGAGCCCTGGAGTTTGCTCTCTCTCCTCTCTCTCGGTGGCGTTCGTGCTTCGTTCTACTTCTAGTCTTGTTATGGCAATGGGAATATTTTGCAGGCTCAAGAGGGAGTATGAAGTATTGGGCCTAAAAATTGAGATCGGCCCAAATTATTTCTCCATCTAATTTGGCCCAGCCCACTTTTGTTTTCTTCCTTCTAGAGTTGTAAATACGGGTCGTTCTGTTTCTGCATCTTAATTGTTGTTAAGTCCGATATTGTTGGGCCTTATCTAGGCATTTGCATTGGACACGGCATTTATTTTTAGTTAAGAAAATTGCTTTTTTAATATTATTTTTATTAAATGAATCATTCATCGTAAATATCGTATCGATTTCAAATATTACTATCTGATTATGGTTAGCATATATATGATTTTTTTTTTTGCTTATTATAATGTTCTTTTAACGAATTTGCCTAAAAAAACTAACGTTTGCAAAACTTTTAACTTCTCATTAATAATGAAGTAAAGTATTCGGTCTCTTTAAAATTACTTTTAAAGTTGCTTTTGATCAGAATTATTTTTACTATTGTTTGGATGACTTTTAAGATATAAGAGTTTTAATCCTCTAAAATAACTTCATAGTTAAACCTACAAAAAGTTTAGGATGTCAAATGCCAATTGAAAAGTTTTAGAACATGTTAGGGACACCTTTAGAAACATAGTTTCCAAAGTTTTTTTGTCATTTTTTTTGTCAATATTACTATTCATTTTTCCAAACATTTAAAAAAACTTAAATTTTAAAATTTCATAACTTTATCGTTTTAAGTCGAAATGATTTTTTTTTTTTTTCAAATTACATAGAATTTCGAGAAGAACAAAACAAGATCCATGTTGCTAATTTTTTTTTTTTTTTGAGTTTTTACCCTTTTTTATTCCAAACAGTTTATTTTTACTAAATGCACATTTTTAAAATTCAAACCATCCTCAACCTCTAAAACACCGTCTTCAAATATGTCCTCAAACGGAGTCTTAGTTTTAATTGTAATTTTCCTTTTTCTCTATTAGTTGTAAGCATAAGTAAAAACTAGCTTTTCCCCTAAAAAAAAAAAAAAAAAGGTAAAAAAGGTAAAAAGTAACTTTAAATAGACCCAAACTTATTTAAAAAAAAAACAAAAAAAAGCCCCGTCTCTTCTTCTTTATTTTTCTTTTTTTCTTTTGAATTGTACACAGCTGGATGTCTATTTTACACACAAGTTGAAATAAAGTGTGTGAACTGAGCAACACAAGATCAATATCCATTGTTGCATATGTATACAGATATATATATATATATATTGTGTGTGTGTGTATATATATCTACCAAAGTCTTTCTGTCCGTGTTTCTAACCTTCCATATTAAAGCATGGCTTCTAAGTTAGAAACTGGGCAACTAAGAGTCTTCTTCCTCCCATTCTTGGTAGCAGGCTACATGATTCCCATGGTGGTCTATCTTGGCAAAGATTTTCACCATGCACGGCACCCCCGTCACCGTGGTCACCACCACCGCGAACGCCCTAATAATCTTCCGAAACGCCATCGACCGCGACATCAACTCCGGCCACCACATCAGAAACCACGCTCTTCCGTTCCCTTCTTCCGAGGCCGGCCTCTCTGCAGGTGTCGAAAACATCAACGCCACCACTTCAGCTGAAACCGCTACCGCAATCTTCAATGCTGTGATGATGCTTCAAGAGCCGGTCGAGAAGTTCTTTCCGTGAAAGCTAGAAAGAAAATGAATTTGAGACATATAAAAATTAAGCTTCTATATTAAAAGTTAATCTGTTAAGCTTCTATGTTAAAAGATTAACCTGTTTAGTTGAGCTTGTTGACATCTGATAACATGTGAAAGCTAGATAAAAGAAGAAAGAATTCGAGAACGATAAAAAATTGAACTTCTATTTTAAAAAGTCAACCTGCTAAGTGAAATGGTCTAACATCCTTATATGTTGGTTATTGTTGTTATATATTTTTGACATGCGATTTGGGTTTTATTTTACCCTTAACACTTCCTCGAACAACGGCCACACTGCATCGTCTTTGACTTACCCTGGACCGCCGACGTGGCGGCGGAACTCGGAATTCCGAGGATATTCTTCAGTTTCTTCTCGTTTTGCGCTGAACGGAGCGTACACGAGAGGAGAACTGGCTCCAACGACGACGTCGTTTTGTTGTCCGGATTGCCGCACAGGGTAGAGTTGCTGAGGTCGCAGGTACAGAATTGGACTACTATAGGTTCTCATTTCACTACTTTCATGGAGGCTACGAGAGAATCTGAGAGGAAAAGTTACGGTGCGGTCATGAGCAGCTTTGATGAGCTTGAACCTGCTTACGTGGCACATTTTCGGAATATCCCGACAGTGAAGGCTTGGAGTGTAGGGCCAGTTTCATTATGGTCCAATAGAGATATAATGAAATATTTCCCAAGGGTTTTGACTTTGAGCAAAGAATGAAGGAAAAGAAAAATATATATGGGTATGATAGTGCGAGATTGGGCACCGCAAACGTGCATTTTGAACCATCCGGCGCGAAGCGATGCTGACACACTGCGGTTGGAAGTCGACAATGGAAGCGGTGTTAGCCGGAAAGCCGATGATCACTTGGCCTGTATGTTTGGAGCAGTTCTATAATGAGAAGCTATGTGTTGAGGATTGGAGTGTCCGTGGGAGCGAGAGAGTGGAGCTTTGATGTGTGGCAGTTAGGGAAGGAAGTGGTGAAGAGAGAGCAGGTGGTTAAGGCGGTGGAGTTCGTGATGGGCGGCGGCGGAGATGAGGAAGAGAGTGAGGAATCTAGCGGAAGATGCAAAGAAGGCTGTGGAGAGTGGGGGGTCGTCTCAGTCCAATTTGGTGGCTTTGATCAATGAGCCCAAGTCTTTGAAGAATATAACGATAACATGATTACAACTACGTACGATCTTTCATGCATAAATAAGAAGTATACTACGTACTACGTTCACAATATATATAATATACATACATACATATATATATATATATATATAAAAGTTTCCGACTCGGCAAATAATTGACTTGTGGTATATATGCATAATTACCACGCTCTTCATTTGTTCCTTGCGTACTGTACGTGTTTCAAGTTGATTATTATATGGTCGGGACAATGTTATTCAATTATTAGATATAATTGAAGATGTTTTATTGCGTCAATTTTTACAAATATTACTACGAGTAAAAGAATTCGTGCAGCGAAGAGCTGCCTCAAGAGCCTGGTTCTACATGGCCAATATATTATTTTACACGCGTGACACGTGCTTCAACTAGTCAAGAGTAAAAAGGTTTGCGGACTGAAAAATATCAGACAATTGAAAGTATATCATGCCTCACTAAGGTTTTAAAAAACCGTCGTATAATCTTTTTTTTTTTTTTTTTTTTGAAATGTTACCGGATTACACGACGGTTCCAACAAAATCGTCGTGTAATCCGGCGGATTACACGATGGTTCATCAAAACAGTCATGTAATCCTTTGTTTACACGACAGTTTTGTTAAACCGTCGTGTAATCTTATTTAAGATGACAGTTTCGCAAAAACCGTCGTGTAAGTCAACTTTTGTAGTAGTGCACTTTTTAAAGAGTCGTGCTATATTTGTAATTGTTTGGTGTGAAAAATGAATCATTTTTTTCAGTTGAGTACTACACATGATACAACATCACTGTAAGTTTAAGTTAGAAATAAATATGAAGTAAGTTTGGACCTTATTCTTTCTCTTTTAATCCGTACTAGGGTGTTTTCACCGGCTCATGCGGAACAAAACTTGATCACGCCGTGGTGGCGATTGGATACGGCAGAGAGAACGGTGTGGATTACTGGCTTGTGAGGAACTCATGGGGCCTTAATTGGGGTGAGCGGGGATACATAAAACTTCAGAGAAAAGTGGCTGAACCCGCTGGAAAATGTGGAATCGCAATGCAGTCTACGTACCCTGTTAAGAACAGTAAAACATTGAATAAACCTTACTGGGCTTATGAAGTTGATGCCGAGATGGTAGCTGTTCCTTGAATAATCCCCTATCTTTAGCCGAAGAAGAGGTCGAAGAATGGCGCTTCTGTCTTAGTTTACTATAAGGATGGATGCGCTTTTATTGTTTATTTGGGTGATTAATACTGTATGCTAAGAGTTGAAAATTACAAAACTGCAATAAGAATAAATAAATAAAAGTGTGTTCTTGTTGCAGTTCATTGTCATTTCTATTGAATGTTTAGCCTAAATTCACTATGAAAAATTATGAAATAATTAGTGTATTATTGTTGTTGGGATTAGTGCCCATAAAGCACTTTGTTGCAATATAAATAAATAAACGTTTTATTTCATTATGCTTTTATTTCTAAAATGTGTTTTTTTTTTCTTCGGATTGCTTTTCTCGTTTGTTGCCCAAGTTTTTTTTTTTTTTTTTTTTGCCCATGTTTTTTTCCTTTAAAATCTTATATCTTTTTTTTTTTCAAATGTGTGTCGCCATTTTTTTTTTAACTTCTAGTTTTCTCTTAAATTAATAATTTTATTTTTTAAAAAATACGCTCACCTAAATTATTTTCTTGTGTCTTTTGAAATATTATCTCATCTAAGATGACTTTCATAATTAATTATTTTTTCCTAATTGCACTAAACATTTTGTTTGGTCTACGTAGTTTTTTTAGTATTATTTTTTGAAGTTTTTCAAAAAAAAAAATCTTTTTTTTTAAGTAAAATTTTTACATTTATTTTTATTAATTTTTTTATTTATTATTATATCTCTTTATTTTAAATTTATACCAACAAATACTTTCTCTTCTACTTTATCTCTATTCGGCAATAATTTTGTTTTTTGTCTAATATGTTCTCGCTTATTATTATTATTTTTTTAATTTGAAATGGATTCAAACTCTATATCTTGTGATGGAATCAGGTGTGTAATTACCATTATATTTTATTGCAACCACCTCACTTAAATATTTTCCTTACACCTTTTTCTAAAAAATTATCTCATATTTTTCTGTATGTTAAAATGATTTTTACCTTAAAAGCCTAGTTAAATTTTTTTTTTTCACTATACCCAAAAAATTTAGCAAACATTTTACATGGACTTGCATTAGAAACTAGCTTTTGTGATAAAATTTATATTAAAATTGTTTAGGTACCTTTTTATTTTAAATCAGAATTCTTTAAACTTATGTGAAGTTCAAAAACTTTTTCAAATGCAAAAAGGTGTAGATAAATATATATACATATGTACAGAAGAGTAGTGATAAAAAAAAATTTTGGTTGAAAGTGGTGATCAAATATTTACCTTACACACAAATATTAAGTAATATTTATATATGATAACTCCTTTCGGGAAAATATATATATATATATATATATATCTTGAAGAAAAGGATGGGTATAACTTCCTACACACTTTCTAAAAAAAACAAAAAAAAAAAAAAAAAAAAAAAACCTACCTACACCCGGTTAATAATAAATATCTCTTCATTTATAATATTAAAATTCAACTTAAAATAGTTAAGCTGGGCTAAAAGAAGAGGCGGCAAACTAAAAATTTGTAGTTGGCGCTAAAATAGTTTTTGAACAGCAAAAAATTGGCACTTTATTTTTCAAATAAATTTGCATTATCAGTTAAATAGTAAGGTTATATCCACGTACAAAACAATTCAGTTCCACTAACATAAAATAACTTTTTTCTTTTTGATCATCATCCATCCTTTCTCTCTGTTTCATACAAAAATCTAAGGATAACTTGGTGCTGAAAGGTAATTTATGTTTTCGTCTTATTTCTTTGCTTTCTTGGTTTCTCAATTCTTTTGACGCAGTTGTCCGTCGGCTCAAAATCGAACACTAGTCTCTGTCATCCAATTGTTCAACTTAGAGCCTCTGCTACGGTTTCATCTGTCAGCTTGAAATCGAACAGACATCTTTGCCATTTGATTGCCCCGAATTAGAGCCTCCACTATGGTTTCGTCCCGCGTATGCATCAAATTCTTGCAGTAATTCCCTATAAATGTTTCTCCTTCCTCATGGAGGTCGTTCTTTTATTGGGCACCTTTATTTTTCTAAATTCTTGTATTGGGCACTCAAACAGAGGCTTAATTGCTTTCTATGGGCTCTTGATTTGTGCAGGCAGCAAAATGTTTAGAACACAACAAAGGCAAAATCAATGACTTAATTGTCGGCTTGGAAGGCTAGAGAGAGAACGGTTGGAAGCGTGTTTGGGATAAAAATACCAGAAGATTATGATCTTGATGATTCCGGTGATGCTCAGTCCTCTTCGGTCCGTCCGAGATGCGCCATTTCATATCAAATGGGAGATGATGAACAAAAACAATGATGCTCTCTCTCTCTCTCTCTTTTTCCCCTTTTTTTTAGGGGTGGTTTTTTTGTTTTGTTTTCTTCTTTTTCTTTTTCTTTTCTACATCTGTATTATGGGTCCATGGGAGAAGGCCAAAGAGGACGCCAAAGCAAGAGTTACTTTGTATCTGTATAGCTGCATGGAAATAATATTGAAATGTTTCTTCTTTTGAATTTCAATAAATTTTTTTTGAATTTTAAATAAGATCAATTTTTTTGAATTCTAATATTAAATATTATATTAATTGTATTTAATCCAGATTTTCTTCTGGAAATTAAAATCTAAAAAAAAAAAACAAAATAAAATTCAAATTCACGACACTAATTAAATGTGGTGAGAAGAGTTACTCACGACATTTTTTGGCCGCTGTGGAAGATACGTTTACAAAAAAATGAAAATATTTAAAGACACTACCCAAGTGTCATGAAAAGAGATTTAACAACATCCTTTACGACATTTCAGAAAATGTCGTTAAAATTTTTTGACTTTCCACGGCACCCTATTCAATGACTTTTGTAGAAATGTCGTCGAATCTGATTGACGACATTTTTTAAATGTCATTGAAGACTTTTTTTGTTGCAGTATTGTCTTAGTTGGATCATTGAGGAACGAAACTAGAGAAGGATTCTTATTAAGCTTTGACAATATCTATGGGAGTTTGATTAAATTTTGTTGCAAGTATTATCTGGGAAAGAATAGCTTAGTCCAGCTTCCTATTGACTTCTAATCAGCCCAAATTCTAACCATAAAATATTCGGATACTCATAGTCGTTTTTAAAGCAAAAATAACTAACCAAACATAAAACAATAACATAAATTACCTACGTAACCATTTTTTTTTTTTCATCTATTGACTAACATGACACAAACTCTTTCATCTTGATAACATGACACAAACTTTAGTTTAATTTTGTGTTATATTGATCTAATATTACTTTTTTTTTTGTATATTAGTGCAATGATCTTTAAATTTGTGTCATTCGAGTATTTTTCTCTATTTTTTATTAGATTAGATGATATGACTTCTTCTTCTTTTTTTCTTTTTTTTTTTAAAAAGAAAACCCAATCAACGCAAATAATTATATTCGATTTGAACAGTTTAGTCCTACAAGCACGTAAAAATTTTTAGTATAATTAATAATAAATTTTTTACCATTAATTGATTAAAATTTGGTTCAATTATAAAATATAGAATAACTATAAAATATATAAGAAATTTAACAAGCATCATGAGAAATATTTTTAGAAAGCTTATAAAAGAAATTTGATTGGAGGGCGATGGATCTTGCTTAGATCAGTCTTGATTTTTGACCTCGTAGATTTCCTCTCGCTGCCGGAGGTCTCGGAGACAGTTGCCGGAGTTCATGCGACATTGCGGAGAAGGCAGATCTAGCCATGGTGAAGTCGGATCTACTTAGGGATCCTCATGAGGAGCAACGCCGGCGAGATTCCATTAAGATTCTCCACCAGTTCAAGTAATTGAACTTATCCTCATTTTTCTTCATTTCTACTTTTTTTTCTTCTTCTTTATTATGATAGTCTACGTTTGATTGGAAATGAGATACTCTTAAAGTTGAATATTTTTCATTTATAATTATGTGTTTGGTGCAGTGGGATTTGTTGGTTTTGCTAGTTTAAACATGTGTTTGGACACACAATCTAAACTATACAATTACGATCCAATTTTGTCTTTTTCTTTCAGCTTTATTATTCACAAATTTTTGTAACTTAAATTTTAAAAGTCCATAATTTTGTATAGACAAGTCCAAATAACATATATATATTTTATAAATTGCATAGAATTTCCAGACGAACGAAACAAGCTCCTTATTGATTTTTTTTTTTCCAAATGCATTTTAAGTTTTTACAGTTTTTAACTCTAGCAATCAAACGCTTCGATAAACGCACAATCAATTTAAACCAAAATTCTACAATCTAAACTTTAGCACCAAACGCATCCTAAATGATCTCCTAGCATGTTTGTGCAATGTGCTTGTGTCATGTAGTGCAAGAATTAATCATACTTGGTTCTCCTTCTAATGAAACATAAAAAGTTGATTGATAATGAGTATAGGATAGAGAAGAATGATTAATGTGACAATTATCAATCCTTAAGAAAAAATGTAAGTTGTGCAATCCCTAATCATTTACAAATAGATATATATATATATATGATTATTCATAAGTAAAGAGACCACCTTCTAATAACATGAGGTCTTTTGGATAAAGCCTAAGAATAAAATAGTACGGATGCGAGACTCAAAGTATATAATATCATACCAAAGAAAGACAAGCGTCCTTGCAATTAATGTGAATCTCGTCATCTTGTGTCATATTGCATTTGGAGTTGGATTTGTAGTTTCATGGACATGTCTACCCTACATAGACTCTGGTGGCCGAAGTCCTAGTGTTTATTTTATTTATGTGCTGGCTTGCTAGATAGTGTTTTTCTAGTATGGTAGCTTTCGATGTTTGGTGGTGATGTTAGCGGGAGGGCAGTACTAGTGGACGTACTCAGGCGAGTCCTCTATTAGTGGACTGTAGTGGGATTTGGCGATATTGGATTTGTGTGGCTCTCATTTGTTTGCCCATGACTGAATGGGCTAACGTGTTTAGGAGAATGGTCATAGAGGAATTATAGGAAAAACAAAAACGTTTATGTTTTGATTGATAAGGGCCTTTTTTTTTATTGACAATTTTTCTCACTGTTGATCACTAAGTAGCCTATGTGTAAGAAGGCATATGGCATGTGTTGATTGAAATAGGTTTTGCAATTTTAGAATTCAAAAGAATTGTCTTTGTTTCTTGAAATATTTAGTGGAATGAAAATCTGCTTTTGTTTTTTCTCAAATACCAACCTAAGCATAGATTCAATTTGTTAAATATTTTCTCCACTGTTTCCCACTTATCAAGAATGCATTAGAAAAGGGGAAAGAATAGAACGTTATGAAGTTGTTGAGGTTAAAGGCTCAATAAAATGTAGTTTAATTACAATTTTTTTTTAATCACTAACAAAAAAAAAATGGCCGATTTGTTTTGGTTTGATTTGATCAGTTTTTGCAGCTTGTCAATGCTATCGAAATATTGAGGTAGGTATCAATTTGATAAAGTTATAAACTGTTGAGTTATGAAACTTGTTGCTGTAAAACAGGGAATAGAAACTCCTTATATTGAAATTTTGAATTACTATATTTCATTTGAAAATTTGATAGATATTGGAGTATTTCTTCTAATCGTCATTTCAAGTATTTGATGACAAGAAGAATAGTTAGCAAATACATTAGTAAGTAACACAAAACAGTTGCTTCAAATAATTTCTCTAGCACTTAAAAAAAAAAAAAAAAACCGTTTCTCTGGCCAACAAAAACAAAACATTTACGATTGTACATAGATTAGTCAACGAAAATTGGGTCTAAGGATGTCTTACCACTTGACTAGTTGACTATGCATTTGAATAATGTAAAAGGGACAAAAGCGATATTTATGACTTCCATCTGTTTGGTGCTAAGGTTTGGATTGTAAAATTTGGGTTTAGATTAATTATACATTTATCGAGGTGTTTGAATTCTGGATTTAAAAAGTGTAAAACTTAAAATGTGTTCGAAAAAAAAATCAATATAAAACTTGTTTCGTTCATCTTGAAATTTTATGCAATTAAAAAAAATCTCATTTGAACTTGTCTATGCAAAATTATGGACTTTTAAAGTTTAAATTACAAAACTATATAAATAGTAAAACTGAGGAAAAAAGACAAAATTAGATTGTAATTCTAAGGTTTGGATTGTGCGTTCAAACGCATGCTTAGTATTTGGGTGTTCTGGAAATTTTCCATGTATCGTGTTTCAGTCCTTAATTAGAAGTTCAAATGAAGTGTATATAAACAGAACACCACAAGATCAATATCCATTGCTGCATATATATAGCTATATATATAGTGTGTATATAAACATATATACTTCCCAGAGTCTTTCTCTCAGTATTTCTAACTTACTTGCCATTAAAACATGGCTTCCAAGTCAGAAACTGAGCAACTAAGAGTCTTCTTCCTCCCTTTGTTGTTAGCAGGCCACATGATTCCCATGGTGGACTTAGGCAGGCTTTTCTCCATGCACGACGTCGCCGTCACCGTCTTCACCACCGCCGCCAACGCCCTAATCTTCCGAAACTCCATCTACCGCCATTTCAACTGCGGCCACCACATCAGAATCCACGCTCTCCACTTCCCTTCCTCCGAGGTCGGCCTCCCCGACGGCGTCGAAAACCTAAACGCCGCCACTTCCGTAGAGACCCACCTCATGATCAACCAAGCCATCCAGAAGCTCCGAGAGCCGGCCGAGAAGCTGTTCCGTCGAGAACGGCCCGATTGCATCATCTGCGACATGTTCTATCCTTGGACCGCTGACGTTGCGGCGGAGCTCGGGATCCCGCGCTTGCTCTTCAATGGCAGCGGTTACTTTTCGTTCTGCGCCGGTCGGAGCGACCACGAGAGGAGAACGGGCTCGGACGACGACGACGACGTCGTTTTGTTGTCCGGATTGCCGCACAGGATAGAGCTGCTGAGGTCGCAGTTAGCGGATTGGAGCACTGCTGATTCTAATCTCGCCTCTTTCTTGAAGGTTTGTGGGAGAATCTGAGAGGAAAAGTTACGGTGCGGTCATGAACAACTTTGATGAGCTTGAACCTGATTACGTGGCACAATTACGGAACACCATGAAGATCAAGGCATGGAGTGTCGGGCCAGTTTCGTTATGGTCCAATAGAGAGAATGTCCCTGATGTTGCTAAAACTGTTGATGCAGATCAAGCACATGATGATAGTAATGAGATTTTGAACTGGCTAAACTCGAAAGAAGACAACTCTGTGATCTACGTCAGCTTTGGAAGTCTAACGAGGTTGTCTTCGACACAACTTAGGGAATGTCTCATGGACTTGAATCTTCTGGCCATCCATTCATTTGGGTGGTGAGGAAGAGAGAGACCGATGAATATAATGAGATATTTCATGAAGGTTTTGAGCAAAGAATGAAGGAGAGCAAAAGGGGGTTTGTAGTGCGACATTGGGCACCACAAATGCTGATTTTGGACCATCCGGCGACCGGAGCGATGGTGACACACTGCGGTTGGAACTCAATAATGGAAGCCGTCGCCGCCGGGAAGCCGATGATCACTTGGCCTTTGTTTGGGGAGCAGTTCTACAATGAGAAGCTTGTGACGGATGTGTTGAGGATTGGAGTGGCCGTTGGAGTGAGAGAGTGGAGCTTTGATTGGTGGCGATTAGGGAAGGAAGTGGTGAAGCGAGGGCAGGTGGAGAAGGCGGTGGAATTCTTGATGGGCGGTGGCGTAGAGGCGGCGGAGATGAGGAAGAGAGTGAGGAATCTGGCGGAAGATGCAAAGAAGGCCGTGGAGTCTGGAGGGTCGTCTCAGTCCAATTTGGTGGCTTTGATCAATGAGCTCAGGTCGTTGAAGAAACTTGAGGGTTAGTACTATTTAGCACACAGTAAACAACTACGTCCATATATATGGACTGTCAAGCTATGGTTTATATTAAGTTATTAACATGTTGATTTTGTATTCAGTACTCTTGAACCAATAAAATGTTTGTACTTATCAGCTTGATCTTTATTTTGGCATGAAATTCTCTTTGCTTATACAAAGGGGGATAATAAAATAAAATCTTTCTTGGTTGCAGTAGTGATCCAGTATTGATCGATAATATTTTTATTTAGTATATCTTTATCTATATTATGACAAATAAACAACTATTCAGGGCAAAAAAAAAGAAAAAAAAAAGAAAGCAGCAACAACAAAAAGAACAAAAGTCTGCTTTCAAAAGTAGAACAAAAAGTTCTGCTTCAAATGTCCAACTTCAACACTAGATCCGAAAGTAAACAAACTTCTATCATGATATGGTTGGGAATTAATGCCACCAACAGGGTTATCAATAATTAATGCTACAATATAACTTCTCTCTCTGATATCCTGCACAGATTATATCGCCAGACGACTGTTCCGCCCTATTTTGTTAGACAAGAGACCATTCATATATATATATATATATATTCATGTACCCAATAGTATTTCATATCTAGCAACTTTATAAAACGACACTTATAACTTTTTTTTTTTTATGTTATTATAAAAATCGGTTAATTTAATGGAACGTTTTTAATAATATCTCTCTTTTCTACTAAGAGTTCTAAATTGATATTATTTTATAAAAATAAATACAAAATTACATGTAAATCAACTAATAATTATAAGACTTTATTAAAATGTTGCAATCTGACTGTT
Organism: Ficus erecta; assembly: GCA_008635985.1. NCBI lineage: Eukaryota > Viridiplantae > Streptophyta > Magnoliopsida > Rosales > Moraceae > Ficus > Ficus erecta. Next base: position 1,616,053 of record BKCH01000050.1, read on the forward strand.
AGGTATGAAATATTCTATATACACAACTCATGCATTCAGTGTTTTTTGGACACCCTGATATTTGGTATCACGGGTGGTATCCACCGATATGTTCGCCTACATTTTGTTTTTGTTTTTGTTTTTTTTTTTTAAGTCTTGGCCGATATGTTTGCCTTTGTTTGGTTTTCACGTTTGAAACTAAATATTCCATTACATTTTTTTTTCTTTGAGCACAACAAGAAGCCTTAATCGAAGAAAAATCGAGAATTCTTCGAAATTGGTTGGAAAACCGTTTTACCAACAGGGTGTTGCTATTACGAGAGAAGGGCTACATCTCACACCATGTGTCACTAATCAATCAACTTTTAAGAATTTTAATTTTTAACGGTTGCACCAAACGTATCATTAAATATATTTAATACGCAACTGACCATTCCTCTTATCAGCCTATTGAAGAAAAGTCAGAAGCAACATCTCTTTGACGTCATTGATGATAATACTCATGGACAGGTGTCCCATTCTCTGCAACAATTCCGCAATCTCCTGGGCACAAATCGGCTGGGTGCGTTTTTCTTTTTTATTTGTCTTTAACAAGGGCCCCTTTTAGGTGCCGTTATAGCTTTCCCCAATATCATGTCAGTATTCTTTATTGGACGTCGTCTGATTGGGTTTTTCTCTATGAACTGTCACATGAGAAAGACGAATAATTTATTACCTTAAATCCTTTTCTAACCTTTTTGTCACTAACAGGTAGCAACCTTTTTTAATACGTATTATTTGTATCTTTTGCTTGTTTATCATAAAGTTATCAAGCTCATAAAAAAGACTCATTTTCTTTATGAGCGTCTATAAGTAAATCGTTCAAATTTACAAGTTAGAAATATGTATAAAATTATTACCTTAAATCCTTTTCTATCCCTTTTTCTCACAATAGATGGCAACTCCTTTTTTATACATATTTCTCGTATCTTGTGTTTATTTATCGTAAATTTGTCAAATTCAACATAAAATATGTACTTTTTTTAAATAAGCATTCGCAAATAAATCGTTTAAATTCGCAAGTTAGAAAAATGTATAACTTATTACCTTAAATCTTTTTCTCCCTTTTTCTCACAACAGCTTCTTTTTATACAAATTTTTTCTATCTTGCAATTATTTATCATAATATTTTCAAATTCATAAAGAACACATAATTTCTTTATAAGCTTTTGCAAGTAATTAAGTAGTTTCGCAAGTTAGAAATATTTATATCTTATTATCTTAAATCATTTTCAACGATTTTCTCACAGCAAGTGATGACTCCTTTTTTTATACATATTTTTCGTATCCTGCACGTAAATTTGTCAAGCTCATCATAAAATCTGCAATTTCTTTATAAGCGTTTGCAAGTAATTAAATTGTTCAAATTCGCAAGTTCTTAGTTATTTATATGTACTTATTATATATACTATAACTTTTGTAGTAAACTTTATCACATTTGTCATCTTTTTAATTTCATTTCTCGATCATAATTTTTTTCTTTGTTTTTTTAATTATTTTTTATAAATATAATTTCTTTGTTTTTCCCTATTTCCAGTTCTTATAATGTGTTTTATCTTTATTCCCGCGATTGTCCTATTTTGCCTTTCGATTTATGTCTGACTACTACGAATCATTTGGACTTAACTTACATTCGTGTAACTTCCTACGTAATAATGCTCTCAAACTACAATTATGTTACACAATCGCCTATCTAAATTAGCTCGTCAATGCTCCATATGTTCCTTCTTTTATTTTTTTTAAATTTTTTTATTTTGTCGTCGATCGAATTAATGCGTCGTTTTTCTTATTTTATGCATCCATCGGATTTATTTTTGCTAAAAAAATCATATTGTTTTTCCTTTCTTTTTTTTTTTCTTGTAAATTTTTGTTCAATTTGATATAGTTTAAAATCACCGGGTTATCCTTTTCAGTGGTTTTCAATATGTTAATTTACAAGTTCCTATGACGAGCGTGAAAGAACTCCATGCCACAAGATCTGCCATTAAAAAAAAAAAAAAAAAGAAAAAAAAAGAAAAAAAAAGGAAGATCACCAGTTCACCACAAGATCACCATGCCTTTAAAATTTGTTTATATACGTAAATTACACGCATTTAAAATATGGTTTGGCCAACTAAGAGTCTTCTTCCTCCCATTCTTGGCAGCTGGCCATACCATAACATAATTTATAAGTCGAAATAAATTATGAAAGACCACAAGATCAACAACCAACTACTACATATATATGTATATATGAAAGTTATCATGTCCAGCTCAGGGGTTAGATAGGAGGGGCAATTGTAGCATTTATTTTACATCTTGTAACCACTACTTGATTTACATGTGAATTTTTAATATTTAGATTATTGTAACAGAAACTATTTAAATTATAACGGTAAAGAAAAAGTATTATTGATAAAAAATTATAATTGTTGTTCTGTATAGGTGTCACACAAGAGAGCTTCGGTTGTATATATATGTGCGCTTCCTAAAGTCTCTCTCCGTGTTTCTAATTTTTCACCAAAACATGGCTTCCAAGTTAGAAACTGAGCAACTAAGGGTCTTCTTCCTCCCATTCTTGGCAGCTGGCCATATGATCCCCATGGTGGACTTGGCCAGGCTTTTCGCCATGCACGGCGTCGCCGTCACCATCGTCACCACCACCGCCAACGCTCTAATCTTCCGAAACTCCGTTGACCGCGACATCAAGTCCGGCCACCAAATCAAAATCCACGCTCTTCAGTTCCCTTCTTCTGAGGTCGGCCTCTCTGCCGGGGTCGAGAACCTCAATGCCGCCTCTTCATTGGAACACTCCGTCGGGATCAACAAAGCCCTCGCGATGCTTCGTGTGCCGGTCGAGACGCTGTTCCGTGAAGAACGGCCCGATTGCATCGTCTCTGACTTGTTGTATCCATGGACCACAGACGTGGCGGCGGAGCTCGGAATTCCGAGGATATTCTTCAACGGCAGCAGTTTCTTCTGGTTCTGCGCAGAACGGAGCCTCCATGAGACGAAAACGGACTGCTCCGAGGATGACACTGTATTGTTGTCCGGATTGCCGCACAAGATAGAGTTACTGAGGTCGCAGATACCGGATTGGATGAAAACTACTGATTCTAAATATGCTTTGTTCAATGCTTCGAGAGAATCTGAGAGCAAAATTTATGGTGCGGTCATGAACAGCTTTGACGAGCTTGAACCAGCATACGTGGCACATTTCCGGAATACCATGAAGATGGAGGCTTGGAGTGTAGGGCCAGTTTCATTATGGTTGAATCGAGATAATCTCCCTGATGTTGGTAAAACTACTGTCAATAATGCAGATCAAGCGCATGATGATCATAAAGAGATCTTAAACTGGCTCAACTCCAAAGAACACAACTCTGTGATCTACGTCAGTTTTGGAAGTCTAGCAAGATTTCGTTCTACACAACTTAAGGAAATCTCTCATGGTCTTGAGGCTTCTGGCCATCCATTTATCTGGGTGGTAAAGAAGACAGAAAACGAGGACTATAACGAAATATTTCCGGAAGGTTTTGAGCAAAGAATTAAGCAAAACAATAAGGGTTTTGTAGTGCGAGATTGGGCACCACAAACTCTCATTTTAAACCATCCGGCGACCGGAGCGATGGTGACACACTGCGGTTGGAACTCGATAATTGAAGCCGTGGCCGCCGGGAAGCCGATGATCACTTGGCCTTTGTCTGCGGAGCAGTTCTACAATGAGAAGCTTGTGACGGATGTGTTGAGGATTGGAGTGGCCGTTGGTGTGAAAGAGTGGAGCTTTGATGTGTGGCAGTTAGGAAGGAATTGGTGAAGAGGGAGCGGTTGGAAAAGGCGGTGGAGTTCTTGATGGCCGGCGGCGGCGGCGAAGAGGCGTCATATATGAGGAAGAGAGTGAGGAATCTGGCGAAAGATGCAAAGAAGGCTGTGGAGACTGGAGGGTCGTCTCAGACCAATTTGATGGCTTTGATCAATGAGCTCAAGTCGTTGAAGAATCTTAAGGATACATGATTACAACTACGTATGGCCTTTCATTGGTTAATTGGAAATACTACGATATTATATATGTATATTTATATTTATATTTATATGCGTACATATATATATGAAAAACTGTCCGATTTTTCCAATCTATATGCATAATTAACAACGTTATTTCTTTGTTCCTTGGTGTACTGTCGGTGTTTTGATAATGCATTTGGTTTAAAGTTGATTATTTTATATGTCACCGACAAGGATCAATATTAATATTTGCCACGTGATATGGATATACAATTATATATCACATATAATTGAAGATATTTAATTACGTCAATCTTTACAATAGTACTACTACAGCTAGGAAATGATTCGTGTAGCTAGCGAAGAGCTAAATCAAGAGGACAAGTCTACGTGACCAAACCAATACTCATAATTAATTCATTAATTATGTAAATTTTTTTTTATTATTTGAAATAAATAAATATCATTTTTTTTTCAATTGAAGACAGTGAAAAATTAATTAATTAAGTAAAATTAAAAAAAAATTATTTATTTATCATTTGAAATAAAAGGGAAATACTGTGGTATAGACTCTTTTAGATTAACTACCGGTAGGTCTCGTTTTTAAGCCTTCAGATTTAATCAAATAGCAGAAAAATCACGTGTGCATTTAAGTTACGTATAGTATGTACTACTATGTAGTATTACAGAGTAAGTTTAACGAAAAAATGAGAGAAAGAATTCCCTCCATCTCACCACGACTTCCCCTCAGGTTTTATTTTGAGCGTGTTGAGATTTACTAAAATGAGATGCGAATATATCTTCAGAAAAGAAAAGTGCAATGAACATAGAGAGAACATATATTCACCACATGCCAGAAAATGACCAGATCTTGGGTTAGATGTAGTTTATTAAATATAAAAACCTTAAAAATTTAGAAAACGTGTAAGCCAATTTAACATCAATGAAATTAGGACAATCTCAAAATTTTAAGAAAAACATTATTCAGAATTTTCAAAATTGTAAGCCAATTTAACATCAATGAAATTAGGACAATCTCAAAATTTTAAGAAAACGTGTTTGATATATCACTGTCTGGCAACCCATCCATGACCTCCATTACTACCCTTTGGGTTCCTTCTCTCTAGAGAGAGAGAGAGAGAGAGAGTTATACATAATCTAAAGAGAGTTTTTTTTTTTTTTTTTTTTTGGGCTAGAAAGAATATGGAGAGGCGGATGAATCATTAACGGGAATAAGGATGATCTGACGGAGAAAATTAAAAACTAGAAGTGCGTCAGATCTGAAAAGGAAAGAGAATTTTATCGCGAGTGAGAGAGAGAGAGAGAGATGAATGAGTGACTAACAGGGAAAAAAAAAAAAGACAATAAGGAAACGGAGTGATGCAGATAAGTATAAATCGGCAACTTATCTGATTTTGTACTTGTAAACTTATATTTATGTAAGAGCTCATTCATAGTATTTCTTATTAATAAATTTTCTATTCTTAGTCCATAGATATAAACAAATCTACCTTAAACATCTTCGTGTTTTAATTCTTTTTCATCATTACTTTTATTGTTTTCTTATTTAATTTCTATAAAAACAAGTTGCGTGGTTCACACTTCATATTGTTGACATAACTTTTGGATAAACAAAATTATGGACACAAAATATTCATATTATTTCTCTCACCTGATTGCAAAATGCGATACCTAATCATTTAAGGGCCTCTGGCTGTTTGTATATATCATATAATTATGTGTTAGCATAGTGGTAAGAATGTCTTTTCCTTTTTCTTTTCTCGAGATGCTCTAAGGGCTGGATATTGCATAACCTCACTTTAAGATATTTAACTGGTCAATTATGCTACAGGGCGTTAATTAGGTGTGAAATTGGTACATTATTCTTCATGTAAAATTGAATCAACTCTTCTCAATTTCATTGATGAATTTCGGGACTTCTAAAGTGATAAAGGTAATGAGAGATGGAATGGCACCATCGATTTTTGCACACACACACACACACACATACATATATATATATATATATTTATGAACAAAAATTATTTATCTTACATCCAAATAGTGAGAAATTGTGCAAGTTGAAAAATTTTAAGAGTATAGACTAGTCACCTTATATGCACGTCATAAAGATCTCAAAAGCCAAAGGCTCCCAATTCCCAAACAAATCCATGGCAAGAGATTTTTAAATTTTATGTGATTGACACATTATCGGTGGTAAGTAATTCCAAAACGTAATTTATATAAAATCACATTTACACCTTCCCACATTTTTTTCATTATTATTCTTTAACTAATGAAGATCTCGCGCAGAGATTAAATAATAACTACGCCAAATGTTGATGGAAACTAAATTTATAACGAATTACTTCATATCTTCGAATGATACACTAATGTTCTTTGGAGATAAAAACAACTTTTCTAATCTTTCATGCATTCAGCACTTTCTTGTCAATAAATTCACTAAATATCATTAGTTTTAAAACCTTCTCTAAAATGTTCCTTTCGCTTAATTGTTGTTCAGTAAATATGCAAGTCGTTTTTGGGCCCCGTTTGGCAGATGGTGTTTCACCGTCTGGTTTGCATATGGTGTTTGAGGAGACTTTTAGAAAACTTTGGATTTTCAAAATTTTTTTTCCAAAAATTTACTATTTCATAATTTTTTTAATAAAAAATAAACAAAATATGCATATATCAAAACTAATTTGTTTTCCAATTATTCCATCACTAAACATAAAACTCCAAAACATTTTTTTTTTTCCCAAAAGTTTTTATCCTAAACCCATATTCCAAAACTTATCTCAACTCAAAAAATCTCATCCTCCAAAATATTGTCTCCGGTATCCCTATACGGGGCATGAATAAATTAAGTTTCAGGAGATAACAAATCTTTTTTTTTTCCTCCAAAATGTTCCCAATAAAAACGAAACCTTCTTTAAATATGTATAATCTTAAAATATTTCAAAATTTTGTATGAAATATCCAAACAAAGTGTGACATATTGGATTCGCAAATCAGTTTCAATGAAATTTGAAAAAAAAAAAAAAAAAAAAATCTTTGTGGGGATACAAAAAATGCTGTTGTTCTATTATTTGAAAAGGAAATATAGATGTATCTGACTAGTAAAGTTAAAATAAAGTAGTCTCACATTTGGCGTTTTGTAGGAAATATTTCGGGTTTAATTAATGATGGCCGATTGAAATTATAATCTTAGAACGTCATGGTTAACGCCAGTGGCAATAGAAGCCATATATACATCCACCATTGTTTTCAACGTCATGGCTTCTATCTTTCAATTCTAAAAATAAAAAATAAAATAAAATAAAATCTAAAACAAACGTCATGGCTTAATTCAGGCTTCTATATCTCCCTACTTGCGTGGACCATGGCACAAGCACACAAAGCCAAAGTCAAATTATCACACATTTGTAGGTCATTGCATTTCTTGTTTGAAGATTTTTTCCAAAAAAATGAGAGAGAGAAGGTAAGGAGAGAGAAGCGTGTTCCAAAAGTTTTGGCGAAGAACACCATAATTCTCACTTAGTACTACTTTCAATTAATTAATTGATTTTTTTTTGTTTAACTAGTTGGAATGTGCACGTATGAAATAGTTTATTGTCTAAAAGTTCGTTTGGTTCGTGAGTTTGAGTTGAGTTTTTGAAGTTTAAATAGTAAATTTTGTTGACTTTTCAGAAAAGACAAAAAAAATTTTGAGAAAAAGACAAAGACTTTTGAGGAAAAAGACAAACTTAAACTTGAAAACTTGAGTTTGAGTTTATAAACTAAACATATGCTAAGTTATTTGTTAAGAGGGTTATAAGAAAAACTTAATTAAATGTAGATATATTTAAAAAGAAAAAAATATATAGGAAGTAAAAAAAAAAAAAAGGGCACTTCGCAAGCACTGAGGACGACACGTGACGGACATTGTAAGCATCATGTAACGTTCAATGAAGTACTAGGGACGAGAGCACGCATTCATCCTTTTGTATATGATACAATACAGTATAATAGTACAATATAGGGGACTTTTACAATGAGACCTAATGACTTTTCCCGATCAATAAGGTAAAAAATTTTGACCATCCGATTGATTTTATGCAGTCAAGATCAAAAAGATACACCAAAAAATAATAAAACCTACCACACCTGATTTTATTTTTATGAAACATTTCAAAAAAAATGAAAAAAAAACATCAGGTAATGGGTCTGCTGTCAACTCTGATCATTCCTCACCCTCCTCCGTCGACAACAGTGAGCGCACAACCCCACGACGGCGAGAACGCCGACAATCCCACGACGCGACGAGAGGCAGGACGGCAATCGACGAACCCCTGTCGTCGCTCCCCTACCCAGTGCAACCCACCCACTGCCGAAATCGTGACGAGCTCGCTATCTTAATCTCTGATCTGCAAGCCAACAAAGCCGGAAACCCAGTCTCCTCGATAGCATAGGCGAGCTCCTCCACTGGCCTCCAAATCTCACGACGGCGTGAGCTGTCCATCGCCAGTCCCGCCACGGACGCCCACCTCACGATCTCGGAGATCCGTCGCAGATCGTCGCTAGCCCTCGTTAGGGAGCCACCACCATCGGTGTGATTTGGAAGTGAAACCGGCATGGTCGGAGACGACTTGGGTTGGGTGGCCGACGAGACCCACGGCCACCACGAGATATTCTTATTATTATTATTATTATTATTATTTTGTTATTTTCAAGTGTGATTGTGTGTGTGTTCTATTTTAAATTTAGTGTATCTTTTTTAATACAGACCATTGAAATTAATAGATCCAACAATCAAAAATTTATTCCCCATTAATAGGGTAAAGTCTCGTTGTAGTTTTACCTTATAATATAATAAGGATGAGAGTCAACATTAGTCATTTTTTTAAAAAGGACATTCGTCCTACGGTATAAAATTATATGTATATAATATAATATTATATAAATTGTTAAGAGATAAATTTGTACGTCATATAAATAATAAATAATGTAAAGATATATATTGTATTGAACACATATATATGTATATTATATTGTTAAAGAGAAAACGAGAGCTAGTGATGAGGGAAGGATTGGGGAAAAAAAAGGGACGAAAAAAAGTGGGGAAAAAGAGAAAAAAAAAAAAAAAGGAAGAAAAATAAGTGACACGTGGCTGTAGCACAAGGGTAAACAAAAGTCAACATTGGTAGTTTTATAGATTGTTAAAAAGAGACTTGTTTTCAACTGTGGAAATAATAGTGGATATTGTTTATGAAACACATTGATTAAAAATATCTTCACCACTCTTTAATGTACTTTTGTTCAGTTAGAATTGTTGAGTTTTCTTTTGGTTGTTTTTTCTAAATTTCTAGCCGGCTTATGTTTTAAGTTTGTAAGTCTTTTAGTAATTTATTTTAATAATTTTCTATTGAAAAAAAAAAAATCGTCTTATTTCCCTTTCTTCGTAGAAAATTTCAACTTATAAGGTGTTGCGCACATGCTGATGATCTTATAATATTGCGGCTGCCTTGGGAAAGAGTACAGTTATCGTTCTTGGACAATTATATATGGCTGTGGGTTCGTTAGTCCACGATGGAGAAAACCAAATTCAATTCCTATATATATATATATATATATATATATGCATAAATGTCCAAAGCTGGGGCAAAAAGAAAATTTTAATTTCATTTTTTGAAATAAATTTTTGTTTGAAAACTTATGTACAATATTTAAGTTCTCAATTTTCTGATTTTTTTTTTTTAAATATCGTAGCCAACGTTTATTTTATACACACACACATATATACACTGATCTCCTGACCAGAAAAGTTTTAATCCCTCATCCACAATAGGTACCCATACATGGATCAGTAATTATATATATATATATATATATATATGTATGTATGTATGTTATATTCTATACGCCCGTCTATGTTCGTGAGTCATGTGCATGTGCACGCGCATATGCTTATATTACGAATATTGTGCACGTTAAATTCGATCATGAGCGATATATTGTTTAGTGTGATCTCCTTCCGTATATAAAAAAGAAAAATAATGCTTAATAGTTCAGACAACGAGGTCATAGAGCCTTAATTTATAAGTAATTGCTGTAGTAGGTATACTCCATTGTAAGGTGTAGAATTATAATGCCCCTACTTTTAGATTCAAATAATAATAATGATGATTAGTAATTTAAATTGATGAATACATTAAAAAGACTTGATCAGTTAGGCACTGATAAAGGTTTCAACTAATAGTGGATAACGTAAACTTTTTGTTAATTTGTTTTTTGTTTTGTTTTTTAATATAATTTAGAATTCGTTTGATCACCTAATCAACTCAGATCTATTTCCATTTATGTTCCATAGCAACTAACTGATCCACATCAGGAAAGAACAAAATTGATGTTGAAATAAAGCATGATTAGTTTATTGGGCAAATAACCCATTTGGTCACTAACCTTTTTCTCCCCCTAAAGTTATGATTTGATTCCTAATCTTTTTAAAAAAAAAAACTAAAAGTATCTTGAAGTCTTTAAAAAGATGCAAAGTTATCTTTTTTGTTAATAGACATTGAAAATTTAACAGAAAATGAAATATGAATCACAAATGATTTACTATATACGGATAATTAAGAAAAAAAAAATTTACATGATTCAACTTACATGTATCGTACATGTGATTTGTTTCATCTAATTGTTAATCTTGTTAGTAAAAAGGACTTTTTTGCATCCTTTTAAAAAGTTCGGATAATTAAGAAAAAATTAAGAAAAAAATTTTACATGATCCAACCTACATGTGTCATACACGTGATTGTTCCATCTAATTTTTAATCTTGTTAGTAAAAATGACTTTTTTGCATCCTTTTAAAGAGTTCGGTGAGCTTTCAGACAAAACAAAAAAAAAAGTTGGGAACCAAATCATAACTTTACAGAAAGGTTAGGGAACAAATTGGCAATTTACCCTTAGTTTATTTTCAAATTTAAACTTTTAGGTGATCAGAATTAATTTGGCTTATTAAAATAAAATAAAAAAACTAATTTGGCTTATTGATTTATTAAATAAATTTGTTATCTATGTGCATGCATCTCCATATTTCAGTGCACCTGTACGTGGGGCAGTAACAATTTTTTTTTATTGGTCAATAATTTAGTATGTGCATATTTAATTAGAGTTAAAAAAAATTTGGCGATGACAGATGAATGATGATATTGTAATTATTAGATGCCAAAAGCCCATCCACAAATGATAGCAGATTCTAAGCGTCTGCATTGCGGTAAGTTTAGGCTAACCAATTAAATGGACAAAAGATCTTGGGAATTCTTGTGTTAACAACAGGAAAATATATTATTGACTATTTAAAGAAATAAAAACTACACAACTATATGTATATATAACAATATATATGTTTAGATATATTTTTAGCGAATGAAAATAAAACACGTTCATGCTGATCATTTTATATCTGCATAACAATTTTACTCATTGTTAACCAAACACTTAGATTCGGCTTTTTTTCGAATTGACAATAATTATATAAGTAAAATCTCCAAATACCTATGCACTTCTAATCACTTTTTTTATTTTATTTATTACCAACAACACTGATAGTAAATATCTTAACAACAATGACACGATGCCAAACTGGCACTAAGTTGCTTTATTATTTTGTCCAATAATTTGTTAGTGTGTAAGTTATAAAAGTATTTTGGTTACAAATTTAATTTATCTAGCGGGTAATTACATTCACCTCAAAATTGAAGCTTTGAATTTCACTACATCAAGTTCAATATTAAAAAAAAAAAAATTTCTATTCACCACTTTTAATCATTTGCTTCAAGGAGCAAGAAGCGAATTGTGGTCAAAGTTAATTCCCTACCCGACAAATTAAAGGTGGGGAACAGAAGAAAATTATAAATTTTTTTCCTGTAGAGAAAGAAGAAAATAATTATTAGAAAGCAAAAGAAGAAAATAATTATTAGAAAGCAAAACATGAAGCTGACGATTTCCATGACGAACTGGCTGGTTAGCATATGTTAATGAATGAGACCGAGAGCTAAATGAAAATAACAGTTATAATGATGTTTAACTTTAACTTTTTGCGGTCAAACCGAATTATATAGCCGGCCTTAAAAATATTCTAGTCTATTTAATTTTATTTATAACATTATTACTTTAAAGTAGATTGTGACGGCAAATATGTTTGAATTTTTTGTGCTGATAACGGTTGGTGTTAAGCGAACAATTCTTTAAAAAAAAAAAAATTTGGTTGGCTAAGCAGATTTTGTTATGTTCATTTTTCTTGCTTGTCCCATCACGCACTAATTAACAATTTACATACCATCATTGTACCAAAAACGAAAACGAATTTGTCAAGCTAGAACTATTTAAGAGCATCTTTAATCAATACTTAATTATTATACTAAATGTAAATTTTGATATTTAGATTAAATAAAATAAAAAGAGCTCTCTAGTACCTTTGATTTCAAATTTAACATATGTTATATTTTGTATTAAATTTACTACAAGGTATAGTAAATTACAAATTTAACTTTTGATTTCTATTGGTAAGTGTCTTCACTTTTTTAGCAAATCATTATAATATTTTTACTTTAGAATTATTTAAATGGTAAATGTTTATTTTTATGAGTTTAAAGCATAATAAAATGCTCAAAAAAGAAGATATAATGTCAGAAATAATATTAAACATTAGAGTATAAAATATAATAATGTTATTTTTCTACTATTTTATAATAAATATGGTATTAATATATAGATAAATACATTTAAATGGTCGAAGTGTGTTTTAAGCACGTATGTTGCGTTTATACAGAAATACACTGGTAAAATATTATAGATATATTTTGATGTCTATATTGTGTTTAACTATGCTCATTCTGGACTTGGTTTAGGATACAAAAAGTCCATGGATTAGTAATAATATACAAACCCTTCAACAAAAGCCAAGTAAACTCCGTGCTTTAAAAAACGAAAATAAATTAAACAATAAGTAGACTTGATCTTTTTTGTTTACCAAGTATCTATACCAAGAAAGCTTCTTCTTCTTCTTCTTCTTTTTAAATAATAATTTCGATGTACCAATCTGGCATTTTAATTCGAAGAAAGAACAGAAAAAATAAATTAAACTAAATTAAAAGGAAAATTTTGAAATACAGACGAAAGAGATGACAATGATTTTGCTTGAAGGCGTTTGGCGAGCTCCCTCTTCCAGCAACGAAATTTCTCTGTCTTTGACTCGTGACCATTTGTTGACAAAATCATTTGCTCCGTTTGGATTATTGCTTACGTAACTCCAAACATAAGCAGCTAAAATAAAAATTAAAAAACATGAAAAAAAAAAATTACACAAACAAAAAAACAAAAATTAAAAAGAGACCGCGTATTATTGAAGACCCCTTACACGCGCAAGGCCACAGAGTCAACTATTTGGAGAGGTCAAATCTCCCCTTACGTCAACACTCTTTCCCTTCTCTATAAATACCCCTTCTACTCAAACCCTCTCCACTATCACCCAATTCTAATCGTACCTTATTACGCCATTTCTGAACTGATCAGAAAAACTAAATTATTTGTACTCTCTGAAGTAGATTATCATATAATCTGGAACACATTTAGCATTATCGATGCCTAGAAAAGTAACACTGACAAGCATGTTGTTCAGATCTAGATCTCCTTCCCCCATGAGTTCGAGTTCTCCACAACGGACTTTCTGCGAGTCGCTTATGGATGAGAACATCGACAACGCTCGGTCGTTGATCGAGAAGTGGGACTCTGATAATAACGTCAAATCCTCTCCTTATCTATTCCAAGGCGGCGACCGGCGAGAGGCCAGACAGTACCCTCGACGCGGTCAAGGTCTTGCAGTCCACGATGCACGTCTTCATTTCGAAGAATTCCGCCTCCGAGAAGCTCGTCCGAGCGCAGATTCTGATGGAGAAGGCGATGAAGCGGCTCCAGAAAGAGTTTTACCAGATCTTGTCCTCGAATCGGCAGTACTTGGATCCGGAATCGGTTTCAACTCATTCGTCTAGAACTTCGACGGTGTCGAGCTTCTCCGATTTCGAGGATGAGTTGGAGGACGAGTTGCGAGCCACGAACGAATCGATCTCCGAGATGGAGCGGGTCTCGGCGGCGGCCATGGCGGATCTGAAGGTCATCGCGGACTGCATGATATCGACCGGTTATGGAAAAGAGTGTGTGAAGATTTACAAGACTATAAGGAAGTCAATTGTTGATGAGGGACTGTACCATCTCGGAGTTGAGAAGACGAGCCTCTCTCAGATTCAGAAAATGGATTGGGAAGTTCTGGAGTACAAGATTAAGAACTGGCTCAACGCCGTCAGAGTCGCCGTCAAGACGCTGTTCTACGGGGAGAGGATTCTCAGCGATCACGTGTTCTCGGCCTCGGATTCCATTAGGGAATCGTGCTTCTCCGAGATTGTTGGAGATGGCGCCACGTGGATGTTTGGCTTCCCGGAATTCGTGGCAAAGTGCAAGAAATCCCCCGAGAAAATGTTCCGCACTCTGGATTTATACGAGGCGATCTCCGACCTCCGGTCGGAGATCGAGTCCATCTTCTCCTTCGACTCGACCTCCTCCATCCGGTCTCTGGCTGTGAACTCCCTCATCAAGCTCGGCGATTCCGTACGGATGATTTTCGCTGACTTCGAGTCGGCGATACAGAAGGATTTGTCAAAGACGCCGGTTCCCGGCGGCGGAATCCACCCGCTGACTCGCTACGTCATGAACTATGTCGTGTTCCTCGCCGATTACAGCGAAATTCTTGCCTTAATCTTCGCCGGTTATCCGTTGTCCGTTCAATCTCCCTTGCCGGACTCTTACTTCGGAAGCTTGGAGTCCACCGACGTTGCGTCGTCGTCGATATCGGTACGGTTCGTGTGGCTCGTCCTGGTTCTCCTCTGCAAGCTCGACGGCAAGGCCGAGTTCTACAAGGACGTTGCCCTTTCATACCTATTCCTCGCCAACAACCTCCAGTACGTCGTCGTGAAGGTCCGGAACTCGAACCTCCGGTTCCTACTCTGCGAAGATTGGGTGACGAAGCACGAGGAGAAGGTGAAGAACTACGCGGCGAATTACGAGCGCGTGGGGTGGGGTAAGGTTTACTCCTCGCTCCCTGAGGATCCGACGGCGGATATTTCATCGGAGCAAACGAAGCAGTGCTTCTTGAGACTGAACGGGTCGTTTGAAGAGGCGTACCGGAAGCAAACGACGTGGATTGTCCCCGACCCGAAGCTCCGGGACGAGATCAAGATTTCGGTGGCGAGGAGGCTGGTGCCGGCGTACAGAGCGTTCTACGAGAAGCACCGGGGCGGATTGAGCAGAGAATGCGGGTCGGAGTCGTTGGTGAGATACCTGCCGGAGAATTTGGACAATTACTTGTCGGACCTGTTCTTTGGGGCCGGAGGCGTGGGGGTAGTTTCGTCAGCTTCTTTGTCGCCTTCCCTGTAGTCGCATTACCGTGGTCGGCGAAGCCGTTGAGGGGTTTGTGTCGTCAGTTGTGACCGGCCACCATGTAGGGCTCGTGTTTTTTGTCCTGTTTTTTAATGGTTGTGCATGGAACCCTGTCACGTATATGTATAGAGATGTTCAATACTTAAATTGAAATTTATAGAGAATACTAAATATACACGAAAATTCTTTGGTTTTTAATTTTATTTGTCTCATGATAACTTCTTTAACTTGGAATTTATAAGGAATATGACTATAGATTTTAAGACAGAATAAGTTATATGAACTTACAGCCAAGTATACATGTAATTATCATGAGTCACAAACTTTGCGCATAAAATAGTGATGCTTTGAAATGTCAATATTATAAATAAGTTTATGCCATTGTTGAAATATAACAAAATCCTTTTATATTCCCTGATATGATTGGGGTACCGGTGGTTTTTTTCTTTAGGGATTTTTGACCATGTTAAATAATCATATCATCGAGTTCTTAGCCGAAACCAAATAAAGAGATGAAAAGAAAAGAAAAGAAATATATATATATATATATTAGGTTTTAGGTTTTTATTATTTTATTTTTAGTTTTAGTTTTAGGTTTTTTTTTTTTTTTACAAAATTAGGGAGAGATCATCTTGAAGCATGAGAAGAGGGAGAAGGAGATTTAAGAGAAGACTTTGGAGAGTTGTGACACCTCTATAATTGAGTTTTTCTGACTTATTTTTTTATATTTTGATTTTTGTAATTTAAGACTGGTTGATTTTTTATTTTGCAGATTTTATTATTATTTTGTTTATGGTTAATTTTTAATTTGCACAAATTATAAATTAACGTGATAACATGCTAATTGTGTTTGTTGAATGCTTCTGTAGTCCCAGAAGTTGTTTGTTTGTTCTCTATGTCCTTACATATGGTACGTGTTTTAAATAATACATTGATCATGATATAGTAATATGGTTTGAAATAAAACTACATATCGATAAATTTATTAACAAGACTATTCATAAAAGAGAAAAAAAAAAAAAAAAATTTGTGAGCATGTGGCTTCTTTTTATCTTTTCTTTTATTTATTTATTTTTTCCCCTAATTAGTAACAGAGATGGGTAAGTCTAAAAATCATAACATAATTTATATCATTATATATTTGACACATATATATATAAGGTGTGCCATTAAGGTATGGCTTTATTATTAATGCTTGCACGTGTATAAAATGGGGTAACACAGAAACAATACATCAGGTAATTAAATCAACAGTAATTCACGAGTACAAGAAATGTGACAATCATTCTCTAAAACGTACAAATATATTCGGAACCCCGAATGATGAAGGAAAAAAAAATAGAATTCAGACAGTACAAATAAGATAAGAAAACAACACTATCAAACAATGATGATAAAACACCAAACATGTTTTTAAAGACTTCATTAATACATCCAAGATAATAGATAGCAATTGGTAGCAACTAGCAAGCCAAGCTAAACCAAATGGTAATTGGTATCTAAAAAATTAATTAGAAGGAGGAGGAGAGAGGAAAGGAAAACTTGGAATGGTGGGAATTGAAGGCATTGTTGTTGGAATAGTGGGAAGCTGAGGAGTTGAGGGAACGGCTGGGTTTGGTAAAGTTGGGATTTGAGAGCTCGGCGACGGTGGCAATGTAGGCAAAGGATTAGAGGGCAATGGAGGAATTGTGGGCTTTGGCAAAGTTGGGGCAGTTGGAAGAGTTGGCAATTGAGTAGAAGGAAGAGGAGGCAAAGTATTGGGATTAGGCAATGTTGGAATTGAGGGCAATGGAGGTAGGGGTGGAATTTTGGGCAATGCAGGCAGTGCCGGTGGTGGAGCCGCCGGTGTGTCCAGAAGGTGGCGAGCCGCTACGACTCCATTGCTTGAGAGTGATGAGAAGGCGATGATCATTGACAGAAGGAAGAAACTCGTGGGAAAAGCCATGGTTTTTGATAAAAAGTCTTTATGCTGTGTGAGGGGCAAATATTAATTCTTAGTGTAATGTCTTTTTTTTTATTTCTTCTTTTGGTGTGGAGGGCAGAATGACATAGTTGGGTTATTTATAGGAAGAAACTGGAGAAGGATTCTTAGGCTTTGACACATGATTTACGTGAGTTCGATAGATAGGTTGTAGTTGCAAGCATTATCTTAGATATTAAACAATTCGATTAGTTCAGCTTCCTATTGACTGGTTGTAAGTTCAAATTCTAACCAACTTAAAAAGGAGCTGACCATTTATAACTTAGAAGTCATAATGTATGCTAATGGGTTATTGAACTAACCAAGACAAGACCCCCATGAAAAATATGGTTGGATCACCTAATTGTTTATTTGTCAGAGAATTGTGTCTTAGACTTGAGATATGTGCCTTTAGACACAAGATTCTGATCACATTAGAGATTCATTCACCCAAAACAAAACAAAACAAAAACTCTTACATTAGAGATGACATTTGTGCACTATGTGTCCTCGAAAGCCCATAATTAGGTAAACTGACATTAAAATGCACATCGCGTGCATACATGTATAATACATTTGGTAGACATTGTTGAACTTTCATTAC
The DNA here is from genome assembly GCA_008635985.1 of Ficus erecta. Classification (NCBI taxonomy): domain Eukaryota; kingdom Viridiplantae; phylum Streptophyta; class Magnoliopsida; order Rosales; family Moraceae; genus Ficus; species Ficus erecta. The sequence goes on from BKCH01000050.1 coordinate 1,634,095, forward strand.
AATTTGTCAAGTTCAATATGAGACACATTGCAAACTTTGTTGGAAATTCGGTCATGAATCTCGAATATTTTTAATCTTCTTCTATTAAAAATGACGGCAATTAACTATGTGCTTAATCAACTCTATTTTAAGCAGCAATTTTACATGATATAAATATGTATAACGCATAGATATATATATATATATATATTTATATGTCCATACCATATCTATAATCTATAATCCATAATCTATATAAGGTTATTTACGTTTTTTTACTATGTTTTTTGTTTTTATTCAGAAAGTATATCATGTGTTTTGAACCTTCATATTTTTTTACTATTTTTCGATCAACACTTAATTTTAATCTTAAAATGCCCAAATAATCCTTAAAAAGAAAATATAAAATTAAGTATTATTTACATTTTCTCATTGAGCTATAAATAGGTGATTTTACCAAGAGATCATAACCTTTTGCCTCTTTTCTGAATAAAGAAACCATAAAGAGAAAAGTTCTTTTATTGCACTATTTACATCTCTCATGAGCAGAGAATAAAAAGCAAAGAATACAAAAAGTGAGTGTGTGATCAAAGTTCATTAATAGAGATGCCAAAACATTGTTCGAGTAGACTGAGATTAGGCATGATCTACGGTGTCTTGGAATTAAATTGTCATGTAAGTTATCGACTTAATCAGACAATAGTAAAATTCTAATTCTTATGCATAATTAACATATAAAATTAATATATCCATAGAGTATCAGTAAAAAGTTTTTATATCATACACGGTCCGATCATCTACAATTCTTATGCAAATTTTCACTTTTAAGGTTTTCGAAACTAACAGAAAGAAATGAATAATTAGGCGCGTGGAGGAAAGAAAGGAATGACTGGAAAGGCATCTTGCTTAAAAAGAAAGAAAAATAAGGCAAGAGACTCAGCAACGATGTTGTCTACCGTGAGCTTACCATCACAAAATTGATGGTGCATGTTAAGGCGAGCACGAGACCAACCGTCAAAGTAGTACTGATGATCATCAGACCATATGCCAGATTGACTCCCAATCTGATATCCTCCATAGGCTAGATCGAGTTCTCAATCAGCACAGAATTGACTCCTGAGTGTGGATCTCATTCAAAAGGGTCAAATATCACTCGAAGAGCGCAGTTTCCCAATCTCTTAGAAACATATATTCAAAGAGGAAATTCAAACCAAATAAGTTAAGGCAACTCCTATATTCAAATTCAAAGACAGAATCTGCACCAAATCAAGGATTTATGCACAAGGCATCTCCTTTCCCCAGCTACATATTGCGATTATTCTCCTCTCTTTCCATTCTTGTTGTCAGCACATGTAACCCGTGCATTAAGGGCGAACCTCCATTAATCTGTTTGATATATATTGTCTCAATTTTATTAATTTCCTGCACTTTATTGTTATTATGTAATATTGACTCGTCATTATATCGACTCATTAGATGATTCCAAACTCAGCCATTGACCATAATTCAAACAAACCGTAGATTTTTCCCCTATAATAGGCCTTTGGGAACTATACGTAACTGGTATACCACAATTTAGTCTCCCAAGTGTGTAAAAAAAATTAAGCGCTGCGCGCAAGATCAAAATTGCACTGTTAAAAATAATTTTACAAAGTCTCCATTGATCATGGCTTCCAAGTCAGAAACTGACCAACTTAACCATTGTTAAAACAGATAGCTATAAGAAGTTCCAGCGAACATTCAATGGTGACACCCTGGTCTAAGGGGAGAGATGAGAGAGATTGAGAGGAAGGGAGGAGAGAGAGCAGAGGGGAAAAGTGAGAGACCTTAATTAAAAAAAAAAAAGGTCTAGTTCTTTTCTACGTCTGGAAAGGTTAAAGTTTCAATAGTATTAACAATCACAAATCTTTTATAGTTATTACTCAATGATTTTTTTTTTTGCATTTTTTTATGTTACCAATTATTTGAAATTCATTACAAAAACTAAATTGTATCCCTAAATTTTTGTCAAAGTTCTAGATTTCGAGTCAAAATCAATGCTTGCTGCCAAATATATGGTCTAGGACTAATAATAAACATTTAGACAAATTTTAATTTGTTACAAAAAAAATTTTTTTTTAGTAATTTATATTTATAGCTAAAGCTAGAATTTCTGGTAGTGTCACTATATATATCATAAGGTGTGGCATTTATTAACGGTTGCTCTTTCACATACAAGTGGTTGGTACATTACAGCGGTAAACACTAAGCCATCAACCTATCTAGGCTTAGTGGCCGGATCTAGCCACCCAATTAAACAGATGATCGGATTATTTTTATATTTTTTATTCATTTGTTTTTAGTTTAAAGGCTAAAATTGCATTTTGTGGTTAATCAATCCAACGGACGAGGGAGATCAGTCCAGCAACGACTTTGCGAAGCCGCTAGGACTCACAAACTTGCACGATCGTGACGGAGACCGATACCGCCCATGGATGATCTCGCAGTCTGTGCTTTGTGATTCTCGCCTCTCTCGTGCTCACGATTTTAACAGCAAAATATATAAGATGACACAAAATATTGTTTTGATGAGCAAAAAGTTTTTGTGGACAAAATATCTGACTTAGTCGGTAATATCAAGCATTATCGTTTATAGTGAGAACATGATTCTTATACGCGGGTTAACATTTGCAACTTTTCTTTAAGTGTTAACTAGTACTCAGGACTATTTACACAAGGATTTTTCTTCATTGGAGTCAAGAATGAAAATTCGAGATTTTGAATTAAATTTTTGTCCGAAATGTATTTTTTTTGGATCGACCAAGATCATAAAGAAGTTTGCAGTATAAGTTTTTTTTTTTTTTTTTTTTTCAACGGATAATGTTGCTAAATTTAGATTCCATGGAAATTATCAATTTTGATGAAAAAACCAGTGTAATTAAGACAAAATGTTTGTGATATGTTGGTAAATTTTGGTAGAATTTCGATGAATTATACCTAAATATCTTTCTAGAAATCATATGGACACATAAGAATATTATCTATCTGTAAAACTTATATATTGAGATCGTTTCGCACTTTGTAAATGTTTGAATTATTTAGTAATATAAGTAAGCAAATACTACACAGGATGTAGGCGTAGCCCAGAAATTAAAGATGAACCTTTATAAATCTTATGTCTTTTATTTACTTTCTACAATTTATTTTTTCATTTATGTGCAACTCACTAGATTAACTCTAGATGACGGATTATTTTAACAATTCACTGTTATAATCGTTCATTGACTCTCAATACAAATGAATTGTAGATTTCACCCACTATAATTCTAAAGAACGCAACTCTGTTTGCATCAGTTTTGGAAGTCTGACGAATTTCCTTCCTCACAACTTAAGGAAATCTCTCATGGATTTTAAGATTCTGGTCATCTCCGTGGTAAGGAAGATTGGAAACGAGGGATATTAATGAAATATTTCCTGAGGGTTTTGAACAAACAATGAAGGAAAAGAATGGGATTTTGTAGTGAGAAAATGACTCTTACACACACGGGTCAACAATTGCAACTTTTCTTTTATTTTTTAAATTGTACTTATGATTTTTTTTTTTTTTTTTTTTATATATAGGATGAGATTTATGACTCTCATTTATTAAAAAAAAATTTATATATTTCGAATCTGTGAGCTTCTACTCAAACATATCCCCTCTCAATCACTAAGGTAGCCCCCTAACAAGAGAGTACTCTTGACAATGGACACAATGATTTTTCTTTATTGAAATCAAGGATGGAAAATCAAGATTAAAATTTGTACTGGAATTTTTACTGAAAATCAAGATTAAAATTGTTGAACTTAGAATCCATTAAAATTATCAATTTTGATGAAAAACCCGTTTGGTTTATGTGTTTGGCCCATCTCATTTTAGAAATTAGATGAAAATAGGGATGACAGTTTTCTTCATGGGTGTGGGTACCCGACCTTTATGGGCGGGTTTGGGGGATATTAGATGGGTGCGGGGGCAAGTATGGGGGTTAAATTAACCATCTATACGGGTGTGGGGTGGGGGTTGGGGAAGCTCCCTCATATCCACACCCACCCTGCATATATTCCCTTATAATAGAAGAAGAATAATAAAGTTAGTGTTTTAATATTTTAGTTTGCTTTATGGATTTCTGAAGTTTGGATTTGTTTTTAATATTTCAATTTCATTTTCAATTATGACTATGATGTTAAAATTTATGAGAATTTTAACAGAAGTTTTTTTAATTTTTTTTAATAATTCTTGATGGGTAAATAGGTAGGATATGGGTATAGTAACCCCAGCAGGTATTACTTGCCCCCACACCCGCATTGAATTAGGCGGATATGGTGTTAAAAAGGAAGGCGGGTATGGGGGTGGGGGAGGCATACCCGCGCCCGCCCTGCCCCACCTCATTGTCATCCTATATGAAAATGGTGTTTGGCTGGACCTAAAGGCTCATCATTTTAGAAATGAGATGAAAAAAGTATCTTTTCTTAGAATCAACTTCTCTAATTTCCATGTCAAACCTATTTTGCATAATATCATTTTCATATTCAAATATTTTCTCTCTTCTGCATTAAGTTTAAAAGGTCAAAACTTTTCATTTCATCTCCGATTAAGGCGGATTTTTTTTTTAATATGTTCCATATACTCCATTAATATATGATAATATTCTATTAAAATATGATATGATTTGGATTTGTTAGAAAACTATTTTTCAAATGAATGATTTTAATATCTATCCATACACCTTTTCAAAAATTATTTAATTATCAAAGTGACAGTTTAAATGTACATCCAAACACAGTTCATAACCAAACAAAGATGATTTCTCATTTCAAAACAAAAATGACTTTCATCTCAAAGAGAAACCTACGGAGAAAAATAATAAGTAGTGTAATTTAGAAAAATTTTAGTGATATGTTGGTGAAAGTTCGGTAGAATTTTAGTGGAGTGCCTGAATTTTTTTTATAACGGTCAAGACCAAGATATGATAGTAAGTACTTGATATTTTACTACAGAAAGCATTGGCTTTCACAGGAAGCGCCTTAACAAGACAAGCTCTATAATTCTTGTTTGCGTAATAACGAAGTTGGCACGACCAAATGTTACATCATTTTTCTTCAATATCAATTTTTCTATTGAAATTTTTATATAAAGTTACCAATGTTCATCCTTAATTACAATACAGTATAGAATGATATATGTCTGATAAATAAATAAATAAATTATATTCACGAGTAATACAATAACAAAATACCACAATAATTATGTAAAAGGTATACAAATCTGAACCCAAAATATAAAAGAAAACAGAATCAAACAATACAACATGTAAAATACATAATTAAGATAAGAACATCATAAAACAATGATAATAAAACACAATCCAATCACCGTGTAAACGAGTTTTCTGTTACTCCAATGCATCCAAGATCAAGTATACAAGACCCATCTGACAGAGCTTTTACTTTTGCTTTTTAGTCAGTAAAAGAATAGAAGTAAAAGCCGAGACTTTTAGTTGGCAGCAAGCCAGCTAAACCAAATGGAACTAATTGGTATCTCAAAAGGGGTTGAATTAATTAGAAGGTGGAGGAGAGAGGAAAGGAAAACTTGGAATGGTGGGAATGGAAGGCATTGTTGTTGGGATAGTGGGAAGCTGAGGAGTTGAGGGAATGGCTGGGTTTGGTAAAGTTGGGATTTGAGAGCTCGGCAACGGTGGCAATGTAGGCAAAATATTAGAGGGCAATGGAGGAATTGTGGGCTTTGGCAAAGTTGGAGCAGTTGGAAGAGTAGGCAATGGAGTTGAAGGCAAAGGAGGCAAAGTATTGGGTTTAGGCAATGTTGGAATTGAGGGCAATGGAGGTAGAGATGTAATTTTGGGTAATGCCGCCAGTGCCGGTGGTGGAGCCGCCGGTGTGTCCAGAAGGTGGCGAGCTGCTAAGACTCCGTTGCTTGAGAGTGATGAGAAGGCCATGATCATTGATAGAATGAAGAAACTCTTGGGAAAAGCCATGGTTTTGATGGAAAGACGTTATGTTGTATTAGGGCAAATATTCTTGGTGTTGTTCTTTTTTTGGGTGGAGGGCAGAATGTCTTAGTTGGGTTATTTATAGAAAGAAACTTGAGCAGGATTTCTTAGGCTTGGGCAACAAATCTTGCAAGAATTGTGTAGAGGAAAAATTATTAGTTCAGCGCCCTTTGACTGATTATTGTAACAAGTTCAAATTCTAACTTGTGCAAAGGAATTAGAACTAACCAAAACTCAGAAATCAATTGTCTATCAAGGGGTTATTGAACTAACCAAGACCCCAGAAAGTTATGGTAATTTGTCAAAGACTTGCAATTGACTTTGGATAGATGTCTTGCCCATAAGAATCAACAGTTGTGCATTATGTGACCTAAAAAGCGTATTAGGTAAACAAACAATATGAACATTACGTGCATTAATATCTTGCAAACATTCTCTCTCTCTCTCTCTCTCTATATATATATATATATTATATACATATATATAACTCTCATCAGAATTTGTCAAGTTAAAATATGAGTCAAATGGTATTGCAAAGTAATAAGAGGGAAGATCCTATAACACCAGATTTCATAGGAGTCATTAAGCTAACTCGTTGATGCTGGAATTGAAATATTTTTATGGCAAAATTCGATATGGTTAACAATGTATCTTTTAGTTGTATCGTGTTATTAATTTGTTAAGCATTGCATGATTATCAATTGATATTTACTTCAAATATTTTTAATGTATTATTTATTTATATTATTTATGTAAAAATGCTAGTTACTTCTTTCTTCCGTTTTTTTTTTTTTTTTTCACTCTAGAAAAAGGCTGTATACACTGTATGCATGATTATCAATAGAACTAGACGGGAATCAATAGCAAAACAACTACAAAAAAGGTTGAGCGCAGCGTTCCCTAGAAAATGAACTAGCTCATTACGAGATAAAATCCATTATGACCTTGAAGCTTCCTAACCATTCCTCTGTTTGTGCAGTCAAGAAGATGCGAGACGAATCAGAGGAAGCTTTTCCGAAGGATTTGGAAGAGAGAACTAAGGAAAGCCGGATCAGTTTTGTGACAAAGGGTTGGGCACCACAACAGTTCATTTGAGACCAATCCTGCCATTGCGGGGATGGTGACTCACAGTGGTTGGAACTCCATAACGGAAGGCATGGCTCACCAATGAAATGGTCAATTGGCCTCTTTCTGCGAGGCAATATCATAGCAAGAGGCTTTTGACAGAAGTGCTGAGAAATGGGGGATGATGCTGCCGAAGTGAGAGTGGCGTTTTCACAGCATGGTCGAAGGACAGAAGTGGTGAATAGTGAGCAGATTAAGAGGGCAGTGGTGGCCTTGTTGATAGGCAGTGGGTAACCTGCGGAGATGCAGGTAGAAGAGAGCGAGAAAGGGTGTGGATGGATATGCCACGAAGCACCCTTGTAAATAAGCTCTCAGGCTAACTTGATGGCTTTGATCAATAAGCTCTAGTCATTCAAGGTTCAGACTACTATAAGCACCCTTGTAAATGTAAGCTCGTTAACCATTTGAGCAAACGGCACACAATCTACAACTTTTAAGTCATCCCCAATGGTTGATTTATTTTCCTCTTCTTTTTTCACTGTATGCTTTTACGTGTTCACTCATATATATATATATATATATATGTATATGTATATATGTATATGTATATGTATATATATGTATATATCAGTTCATGAAAAAAGCAGACTGCCTGATGTCCCTTGGGAAAATCACCCATTGTCCCTCAATAGGAAGACTCGTGCAAACAGCCGCGTCAGAATCTTGCATGCACTTCACCAAAGCCTAAGCAAACCAGACCAAGACAAAATATCACTGATATATTGACCTTGAGGTAGCCCTCAAACCTCACTCATTACTAATGATTCATCGGATCACACATTCAATTCATATTGGATTCTAACATAATGGATATATTCCAATACGCGTTTGGATGTACTTTATATTCAAATGTGATAGGTAAAAGCATATAGAAATAAGAAATCGATGAAAAATAAAATGAGTAGATGTACTGTTCAAATGAAGGTATATATAGAGAGAAACCAAATAAGTATTTATATTGTAATGGAGTAGAGTTGAATGTGTGATCTAAACAAAGCATAAATCACAAGTGAATCAAGTTTCCCAACAGAACTTAATGGTACATGAACATTTTTTAAGAAAAAGAAAATCAGAGATACTTCAATGCAGCAGACTAAACAGAAGAGGCATCAATTTTGCAATGACGCACACCAACAGTCGAACACACGCACAGCTTTAAATATAACAAGAGCGTAAATATTCACACAACAGATGTAATTCCTATATTTAAGAGGGAGAATGTTTCTCATCAACATGAAGACAAACGAGACCATTGGGGAACTAGTTTTACTGATATAAACACAAGTTAATCCAATACTGCAGTTAAAGTAGATCACCATGTAGTCTTCTACACTTGGTGGCAATCAGCAATTGCGAACAACAACAATCTCTTACAAAAGTGTTTTTAGCAACAAATAAAAGAGAGCAGATGAATAACCACACTACCAAACCTCTGGGAAAAGCTTGTTTAGCAATTAGACCAGAGGTGGGTATTGCTTCGCCTGCTGTCGGACCCTTTTCTTATACTCTGTAGCATCCTGTGACAATCAAGTTGAAATAAAAATTAAGAAAAATACCAAAGAGAAGACAGCAGACTCATAAAAAGTATGATCAACTCCTAAAATTGAACTTCTAAGCACTTTAATGCTATCATGTATCATCCCATAACTAGCGGAAAAAATCCCCATCCTTCAACATCTAGCCGCAAGCAGCATTTATGAGACAGAAACATATTAAGATCAGAGCCACCATGAAATGTGCTGATTCTAATAACAGACTTTACAAAGTCTGGACATTTTTTAAAGAATTAAAAGTTGAACTGTTTGTTAACTAAACCAACCAATATACAGCATGTCTTCAGGAGATAAGGGTTGACATATTTCAACAGGTAACATTAAATATTTCACTGGAAAGCAAATAGTTTTCTTTCACTAACCTATTAAGAGATTTTCAAAGGAAACGAAACAGGAGTTTATTAGGAGGCAAAATACCTGAATGAAGAGGTGATAACCTTCTGTTTGTGCAGGATCAGCAGGATTTGGCTGATCCAGCAGGTCCTGAATGCCCACAAGTATCTGCTTCACCGTTATAGCCGGTCTCCACCCCTGTGCACATAGGACAAGCATTCTTATAAACCCAACCTAAAAGTCTTACAAAATTTAACCAAAAAGGCAAGCAGAAGGTACTTACGCTGTCCTCATTAAGAATCGATAGGCAAACCGTTCCAGATGGGTAAACATTTGGATGGAAGAAACCTTGTGGGAACTTACACTTTGGAGGCTTGCTGGGGTAGTCCTCACTGAAGTGAAGTGTAAGCGGGAAGTATCCACCCTCCCAGTCCGTCTGAAACGTCACATGTAAGAAAAATATATCCCGGAAAATTGATCACATGACAATCTGACCAACACTGATAAAAATTTTTTTTTTAAAAAATATCATGGACAATATGATCCGCATAATTGGAGCAGATGCAAGCTTTTTCTTTCAATAGCCGGCCAAATGACTGCAGGATATCATCGGTCTAAATTGATATTTTAAAAAATAAGAGAAGAAAAACAGATAGATAGAGTTAGAGATCCCGTGAATATTCAAACCCAGTAAAAGAACCTCTCATGCATTTCCCCATCTAAATTGAAACTCCATCCTAATATCAACACAAGCTACTTATGTTATTACAAATGCATAATGATCGGAGCTTTAAAATATTACAGAACAGAATAAAATGCTTAATCCCACAAAACTAAAAAAAGTAGAACATCTAACTACAATTTTTAGGGATATCTCGAGTTCTGACTAGTTAACAATAATCGGATAAATCAGCACCTATGACTATCTGTACCACATAATGAGGTCCCATCTGGAGAACACATAAAGAGGCCTCACAGCCTGCAAAGTAGTAGTAACAGAAGGTCAAAAGTACACATATGCGACCACAAGTAAAAAGTCATGATTCAACTGTATGAAGAACCTATTCCCTTTATTTTCCCCGGTTTCTAGTTCTTTAACCATGAGTGAGTATTGTTGTCATGTCATAGTAGTTTGTCAATTTTAAACACATGGTGATGATAAAGGTGAGTCGGAATTCAACTTACAACAAAGAAAATAAATACAAATCAAAAGATTTATAAGAAAAGAAACAAATTAAAACGATTTCGAAATTCAAATCACAAAATGAACAAAAATCATGCTATAAATCATTTTTTTCATTTTGTGCAAAAGATTCATTAAAAAAAAAAAAGAGTTAAATAAAAGTCTAACAGACAAAACATCTTGGCAACATAAAAAATGCATCACAAAAACATACCAAGCATTAAATGGAGCAAAAGATCAGTTCTAACAAATAAAACAATTAAATGTTCAGACAAACAAAATCAAAATCAAAATCAAAATCAATCAAAACAAAACAAAAAAAAATGAAAAACGAACAACAAAAATTGCAAAAAAAAAAAGATAAAGAAATGAAAATTAGGGATTTTGTAACATAGAATGAATAGATGAATAGGAATTGCTTACCCCGGCTTTTCCAGGGATAGTGCAATGCCACACCATCAAATTAACCGTACCATCAGGCAGAGTCTCCGGCTTCGCAACGAAACCCTACAAAATCAAATTCAAAAATCAGTCAAAAAATCCTCCAAAATAGAAAAAGAAAAATTCGCAATTTCGCGACAAAACGAATAAGAACTAACATAAAATAAAAATAAAAATAAAAATAAAAAGGAGAAGAAGAGGAAGAGATGTTACGGACATGTGGATGGTTCTTACGCCAGGACTTGCGCTCCTCAGTGAGACGGCCACGAGCAATACCACCCGACATGGTTCGCTTTCTCTCTCTAGAACTCTCTCACTTTCTCTCTCTAAAAAACTCGTTTTTTCACTTTGTACGCCTTCGGTGACTTCCTTTTTAAAGTGGGGAGGAGAGAGAACGAAGCGTCATCTTCGATTTTTCTTCCGATTACCGATTCTGCCCCTACTCTGAGGCGGAGAGAGAGAGAGAGAGAGAGAGAGAGAAGAGGAGGAGGAGAGAGAAAAGCCCCTTACAAGAATGTACGGTCCAGATCTGATCACTGGCTGGTGCGGTGCAGCTCATTGGACTAATGACTAGTTGTCGCTTTGTCGTTTTTATGTTTTTTGGATTTTAATTTAAAATTGGAAATCACAAGGGAGAAAAAAAAGTCAATCATTTGTTAGACCTGTTCACATTTTATTAATTTTTATTATTTTATGTATACGTATTTTCCTTTGTGGGCGAATTATTCTCGCGTGAGAACCACGCCACAGTGTCCACCCTCACCTTCACGTGACTCGTGACCCCACCGTATTTAAGCACGCGGCTTTAGAAACCCCGGTTTATGGGCTCGATCTTTTCAGCCCAATCAAATTGGGCCTAGTCGGAAAGCCCAATTTCTTGCTTTCCTCGTAAGCCCAACGTTAGCGGCCCACCGACGACGCTCGTTGTTCTCTCTTTCTTTTCTCTTATTCAAAGTTTGTAATGTTTACCTTTCAGGGGTGGATTTCGCTCCTCAATCCCTACCATTCACGTATCACCTCGAGTGAACCAAAGTCAATGAAGTGAGGAAACAGAGACCAAAGAATAGACAAAGACCAAGCTACACAAGATAGAACACAACTCTAACAAACAGTGACGAAGTCAAAAAAATTTGTTAGGAGGGGCTAATTATTACAGAGATAAATTTTGAGTGATATTAATTATATTTTTCATTTTTTAGAGGGGCTTTATGTAATTTTCTATATATATATATATATATATTTGTATATAGACATAGATAAATAAGAGGGAAAAAAAAGTTGAGGGGGGCTTAAGCCCCCCCAAGGCCTTGCTTCCCTACGTCCCCGCTACTTAAATCGATTGTAAGTGCAAGCACACCATGATCTTCACTAACGTCTCTTATCGACTAATCCCCAAGATACCAAAAATATTCCTCCGAAAACTCTCCTTAATGAGATTTGAGGGAATCCCAGCTAGGAAACAAGCTTTTATGATTTCTAAAGATACTAATGATACAAGGATGGTAGTCTCAATTCAAGAAAAGGAAAAGATCTTCAACCGTCAAACATGAGATCCTGCTAAAATTAGGAAAATGATAACAATATACTACTAAAATCAAGAAAATGAGAACATTAAACTACTATTTAAGGGAAACACCTCAACAGCCCTAGGATGTGCTGAACACACTACACACCGCCCACCAAATACCTTTACTTCTCTGGAATCCCGAATTCTTTACCATAGTTTTCTCCCATCTTGCTGTACTTATTGTCTTCATAAATAGAGAAAATTCTAGCACTTCAATGGACATAACTCTCGAATCAAGGATGACCCATATAAATTTTGTGTCTCTTATTTAATTTATAAGCTTTTTTTTTTTTTTTTTTTTTTACTAACTCGCTGGATCAATTTTAGGACCATTTAATATCTGATGGCAGTCATAATTATCATAGGACTTTAAACAAATCAAGTATAGATTTTCTTTTTTTACTCTGAAAAATTGATTGTAGATTTTACGCTCTATATTTGACATTAATAGAAATTTTGAAACAAAATACACATTGAATTAGATATTAATTTCTAGCTAGGGTTTCAATCAGTTGATCGGCTATTATGAATAGCCTTGTGTATAGCCTTGGTCATAGCATGATATCTACGACTAAAGTTTGTTTCAATCATCTCACCTTAGTAAAACAATATGTTTGATACGAAATTTACAGAGGAGAGACATGGTTTCGTGTTTTCTACATGAGAATGAAATGTTATTCGCTTGGTAAACAATTTCTGCAAGTAGCAAGGCAACTCAATGTTGATGTTTTAAATTCATGATTTATAAATATCTATATCTTTATATATATATATATATATGTATATATTCACTTGTAACTTCTTTTCGACTAAGATATCTAACATGACTATTTATTTACAAAGTGACCTTTGAGTCACCCATGTGGTATCTTGTTTTTGTACCGTTTAGTTTGCATATTTGAATGGTTTGTAGTTTCGAATATAAACATTTCAATAAAAAATTTAAATTAAAAGTATCTTGATGTCATATGAATTGGCGTTATTTAAATATGTTTGGATAAATGTTAAAAACAATTATTTATGTAAAAATCTAAATGATCCCGAAACGAGACTGTAACAAAATATATCCTGGCCAAAGTACTAGGGAGGAAGGGAAATTTCAAATTTTGCCTAAAAAGGTGATTTCCAACATTTTCACCATTCAAAATATTGAGCCACTTTTTGAATTTCAAGACGGCAATATGAGTGGCTCATTCAATGTATCCAAACATTTTTCTGAATGGGTAAAATAAATATCCCCCAAGTAATTCAAATTATCTAAAAGTGACTACCAAGTTAATAGTTCTTCAGCTCTACTTATACTTTTGAGGCGGAATTTCTCGACATTATCACAGTGATAAAACTCATATAACTGAGATCAACTCTATCTAGTTGGAAAGTAACTCGACAATTGTAATTGATTTGTTGAAAAATGAAAGCTCCAAGTCCCTTGGCGGTTCAAGATTCAATGGATTAATGGTGTCAAGTACTTGAAGGAAATCTAAGTATCAAATAGTCCGACTTCTCATGGAGTTAATCTAAATCAAATGACTTAGTGTTTCAAAGTCCGTTGTATTAATTCGCCCCTGATCATACCAATCAGATATTATGGCTTTTTATTTATCATTATGTCGACCGGCTCTATATATAGATATGTATTCTTTTTCCCTTCTAGTCTTTTTCTCATTAAATTATGATTAAAAAGATTTTAACAAGGTGTATTTGGAGTTGCCATCAAAGTTGAAGTTTTCGTTTTTTAATCGAAATTGGGTTTTGGTGTCTATTTCTTCTGGTAATTTGCCCGTTGGTTTTTTTCGTTTGTGTCTATCCGGGCTCTGATATTTATTTATTTATTTTTCCATAATGTAGTTTTTCTTACACGATATATATATATATATATATATATATTTTGTTAAGTGCAATATAATAAAGAAGAAAGCAAATGCATAATATGAAACAACAAAAAAAGTAATAAAATGAAAAAATAAATCCGGAAGGAAAACGAATCAAGTTTCAAAAATTAAGAAATGAATTGTTTCCATTTGAATAAAAAAGTTTATAAAAACCATAACAAGTTAGAGAACAAATTACATATTCATATTTTATAAAAATAAATTTTATAGGTTAAATGCTCACTAACTGACATAAATGTTTTACATTCAACAGTTATAATAGCAATAATCATTAATGGATAAATATTAAAGTAATTATATAAATGTATATATTTAACTTACCTTTCACTGGGAAATTTAACCCGGTCGGCAGTCGCATACCATAAATCAAAATCAAAACTTGCTTAAAAGTGAAAATGTAACCGATTTGATAGTTCGTCGTGTTTAATGCATGTGAAAAAAAAAAAAAAAATTTAAAGCAAATTTTGTCGTGTTAATAAAAACTAGCTGGAGGTTGGCCCAGCATTAAAACTTATCAGATTAATTATTGCTTCTGAGGGACCCACCAACCCTCATAATTAAGCCTAATTAGCTTAATTCCTATACATAAAAGTGATCTAAAGACCAATAGTATCACGGTCAAAGATGCAAAGGAAAGGTTTACCACTTTTTAAGATTAATTGATAATACAATTTATATGTCGTTTATAGCCAAGTGCATTTAACATCTTTAGAGGGATTTGTTGAGACTTGAATATGAAAATTTAAGAAAATTATAATATGCTTTGTAAAGAAAAGAGAAGGGTCATCAAACTATCTGTTGCTAGCCTTCCCAACAACATATCAAATGCTTAGGCCCTACCTTATCCATAATTGGACAATAAAACAAACGATATTCAAATCCTTAAGCTTCTCATAGCACACTATTTATGAGTTAGTTTTGCATTGATTTTTAAATTGGAAAAATCGCTAGTTTTGTTTTTAATCTTTTTATAAAATTATGATTTGATCCTTTTTTTTTTTTTTAATGATTATAAAGTCTTTAAAATCTTTAAAAGGGTGCGAAATGGTCTTCTTTATTAATAGACGTTGAAAATTTGATAGAAAAATATCACGTAAATCGCACACAATTTACTTCAAAGTAATTTCAAAAATATAATTTATATTATTCAACTTACATGTATCATAAACATGATCCATTCTATCTACTTTTTAGTAAAAAGGACTAAATTACACTATTGTAAAGAGTCTTTTAACGTACAAAATATATATATATAGACTTACTGGAGACCAAATCACAATTTCGTAAAAAGTTAGAGAATAAATAAAAAACTATTAAAGCTCCATTGGAAGATGAAAAAATGACTTCGCAAATCCAATTGCGCATTAATAATTCCTTCCATTTCACTACTTCTAATTATTAGTCTTGCTGTTGAAAAGTGGTTGAAGCTTGCCGACTTGTTAACATATATAATGAACTATTTTCTTGATCTTGCTTACGCCTTTCATTTTATTTGGTAGTGACAAGCTATAAACTTGACCAATATTTGACACGTTTTGATAAACAAGATTTGTATGGTTAACAAATGTCCATCGTGGAATACAATTAAGATGGTAAAGTTGATTGTTCTCCAACACTAAGACGTGCATGGTAGAACCAGACAATTTTTTAGCAAGAGCGCTATTAAAAAAAATTAGAGATATAATTTTCTATTCACCAAAAGCATAACTATTTACTTCAATCATTCAATAAGTGGACAATTATAATGTTTCTTTAAAAAGTAGGGGTGCTATTGAATTTTTATAAAATTTTAGGGTAAATAAATTTTGATGTTCGGTAAAAAATCGGCTCTACCACTGATGGAGTGCATCCTCAGATAGCATGAACTTTTAATTTAGTCTCTCTATGGTAAAAGGGTTTAAGAACAAGTTCATATACCGCTCGATCTAAGAGTTACGTTATCAGAGTACTCCACACTCTACTCTCATATATATATATATATATATATATATATTAATTTTTCAGAAAAATGTAGTATACTTTAGTACTTACCATATGATCATTTATGTGCAATATAATCATATATAGTGTAACCAAACACAAAAAAGTAAAGTCCAAGTGCAAGGGACAAAAGAGATTGAGACAGTCCCTGAAAAAGATAACCAAGGCAATTAGTGATCAATAAGACATAATTATACCAAAATTTCCCAAAGTTACATAGGCACCCATTAAAGGAAATCTTTATCCATCATTCCAAAAGGCAGATAATAATGGATATGTACTAACTTGCAGTGCTTTACATGCATATTCACTGGGCTCGACCTGTAAAGATGAAAGAGATTTAAAGCTTGCAGGGATATATATGTATGTGTGTGTGTGTGTGTGTGTGTGTGTGTATTCTAAAAGCTTAGAACCATTGCATTTTGGTTTACATCAAAAAAAAAAAAAAAAAAAAAAAAAAAAAGTTTTCCGAACAAAAGGCAAAGGGTAAGTGACGATTGGGGGCTTATCTAGCAATTTGGAACTTTTAGGGGGACCGCATATTTGTATAATTATTGTACCACAATTATATTTCTTTGATCTATATATATCAGATTGCTACTATTTGATGTTGAGTATACATGCAAATTTGGCTCTTCACTTATTGGTAAGGATCTGAGATAGAAAAAAAAAAAAAAAGAAAAAAATTTTTTTTGGAAGAGATTAAAAGTTGAGCCTGAGAGAGCATGTGGGTAAAGGCCCACAAATGCAGAAAGCACTAATTTTGTGAAAAGAAAGTTAAATAAACAAAAGAGAGAGAGAGATAATTTTTTTTTTTAAGATACAAGAAAAAACCTTATCGCTATGTCACATGTTTATCAAGTTTCGATAAATTTTCACATTTTGTTTTTATCAACATGAGTGTAAGTGATATAGCAATTCAAAATTGTATCTTATCCGTATTGGATTTTTAATATATATATATATATAATTATTATCTTATATCCGATATCTTTATGAAACGATACCCGTAGCTTTATTTATATGATCTTGTAACATCTAGTTGATTTTAATGTATTATTTTTCAATTATATTTTTCTTTTGTACTAAATAGTTTTTAATAATATCATGTTATAATTAAGTTACATACAAGTCTATTAGTTACTATAAGGAATTTGAGACATTTCTTGTATATGTATATGTTGATATATACACTATCATATAATTCTTCAAAAAGAAAAGAAAAGAAAGGAGAATAAAGAGATCTCAATCTATTTTAACTAGATACTCACATGGCAAAAAAGCTCTAGGTTTGTAATTAACTTGTGATCTTGAGCTTTCCAATCTTTTGTGATTGTTTACACATTCTTTCGGCTAAAGAAAATTATTTGGTGACTGTTTTGTTCACGAGCTTAAAATACTTTGGTCAATAAATTAAAATCCAAGTTTCCTAGAAAAATGCTAAATTTTCTATTAGGCAATCCAGATTATGAGGAATCACACACAAAAGACAGTTTGGTGGCCGTGTTTTGCAAGGCATTCTTTGGTGGGCAGTTCTCTCTAGAGAGAGAGAGAGAGAGAAGGCAAAACCTTGGTATGTACACCAATTGAGAATGACATTTCACCTTCTACTAAAAGCAAAACCGAATTTGATCGAGTGGTGAAGTTTGGTTGATCATTTCTTTAAGCCATTCTTGGTCTAGCTTTCAAGGCTTTAATCATGATCTTTTGGGATGATTAAGGTTAGTTCTAAGAAGTTGATCGAGGGAGGCCAAAATACTAAGAGCCCGTTTGGAGTACCATACTAGTATCTGATTTGAAAATTTTGTTTTGTCTTTTTCTTTCCCTCAAAACTACTTTTCACTATTCACATATCCAAATGTTTACAGTAAATTCATATTTTAGCATCTATAACTTTGTTATTTCAAATTTAAATGAAATTATTATTTTTTAAATTGCTTTGAATTTCGAGATAAATGAAATAAGATATATATTGATATTTTTTTCCAAATATATTGTAAGATTTTATAATTTTTCAATAAAAACAGTTTATTTTTTTCCAAACGCACATTTTTAAAAGTACATCTTGTTTACAAACTAAAATACATCTTCAAAACCACTCGTTTTGGGGCCCTAAGACAGACTAACATCCAGATTAGGCAAATGTCAAATCCTAGTTAGGAACTAACTAATTCGAAAACTAATGGGGGTATTGTTTGAAATTACTCATGTGAAGATGGGACCCCACCGTTACTTGGCTAGCATTCAATCTAACGGTCGAATTGAGGAGAGCTCAATGGATGACGGGTTAGGTGTAGAAAAGGAAACTTGAGGTTGATATTTTTGTTTTATTTTACTTCTTTCTTTGTTCAGACCACATTTCTTTCGGAGAAAGGAGGGGTTTGAACAAACCTTACAAAAGAAACCTTATTTTTGTTTTTTTCTTTTCTTTTTGGGTTTTTGCTAGGAGTTTGCTTGACTTGCATAATAACACTAACAATCTAAGCAATATGTTCAAGTATGGAGATAAACGTGGCTTTGAATTTAGATAAATACTTGGCTCTTTTTTTTTTCTTTTTTTTAAAACTTGTACCTCATTATTTTTATTTTTTATTTTTTACAAGAAGCTTTTTAACGTATGTTTCTAAGCATTAAATATAACTAATACCGCATCAAAATAAAACAAAATATACAAAGTTGAGCAAAAAAAAACAAAAAATAAATTTGATAAATGTCTATTGGTTCAAACTTTGAAAACAAATGTCTACTGATAATGCTTTATATATATATATACATATATACATATATATATATATATATATATACACTCTACTAACGACTTCTCATTCCTCCAAGAGATGATTAACATTATTAGAAGAAGATGGGGGGGAAAAAAAAAGGAAAAAGAAATAGAGCCAAGAGGCTGTTTGGGAGCTGGGAAAAGTGCATTGGAGCTAACAAAGTAAAACTAGGACACCATGTGAAGGAGGGCCCAAAAAGCTGCCATTTTACTCAATGCATTATTTGATTGTGGCCATCTCCTTCCTCATTGTTTTCGTTAAAAGCTTACACTCTCTCCCTCTCTCTTTTAATTTTAAAAAGACGATTACTGTCATCAATAAAAAAAATTCAAAACCCAATCTATGAAACGATAAATAACCTATCCAATTTTATATGTAAGATGGATTCAATTTCACCTCCATCATTCTATAGGCTCGACACCATGTAGTTTATTAGTTGAAAATGACCTCTAATTGAGACTTTAAGTATCGAGTCTGAAGACATTTTATAAAAAGAGAAAACAAAAAAGGTCAAAAAAAAAAAAAAAAAACAAAAACAAAAACAAACAAACAAAGCCATTCTCACTGTTGCAATATTGACAACCCCATCAGTGGTTAAAAACTCTCATTTACCAACCAGATCCCATCTACCGGCTTCGCTATAGCTTAAGAAGGCATTCTCAGTCATGCATAAAAAAAATAATAAATAAATAAAAAGGCATTTTCAGTTTTCTCTCTCTCTCTCTCTTTTTCCCCCCTGTTATTTGTTTCTATAGGTTATTGAGATTTAAACATAATGTGTGAGATTGGTCATCATGGATTTTTACTAGCTTTTCTCTTCTATACTTTTTTTTTTTTTTTTTTGGGTTTTATTTATTTTAGTCAATGGGTCACAAGTCATTTGCATTCTTAAAGGATCAGAATGAAAAGAATAAGAAAAAAGAACCAAAAGCTCTACATGAATCTTGGGAAGACACTTGCTTTAGCTAGGCAACTATCATTCTATTTGTCACGCTTACTTTTATTTTTAATCTTTATTCTGGAATCCAATATGCCCTTTTTATATTCTTACCACGTCGACATATAATTATATACATACATATATATATATATATATATTTAAAGAGCACCCTAGCTCCAAGACCAACCTATGGAATTTACCATTTCATACTTGTATTTCTTTGATTTTCAACGAATTTTCCTTTTGTTAGAGTTTAAAATGGAAAACATTAAAATATTTACATACTTTTTTTGTGTGCTTAAAAATAACTAGCTGTTTTATTCTTTTAAACTACAAAAGATGATTGAGAAAACCATTTAATACAAAGGTGCATTTCTCTTTTTTTTTTTTTTTAAAGTAAATTTGAAAGCAATATAATCACGAATTTAGAGAATACAATCAATGATGAAATATCGATATTAATGGAAATTTACATTAAATATGAATATTCATCCTAAAACACTATTTTTAAATGAAACGTTCGAAAACTTTTTTTCAAAAATTAAATAGTACATAAATTATGAAACTCCCAATTAAAATTTAAGTATATAAGAAATATGTATTATATGAAGTGATCAAAATGATAAGCATATATTTACTAATTAAGTAAAATACTAAGTTCACCTAATATAGGTATGTTTCATAGAAAATAAAAAAAAACATCGATATCAAAAAGAACTTTTAAGATGTTCTAAGGAATTGCAAAGACCTTATTAGTTTTAAAACAATATTGATGTCAGGATATGACATCCGAGCAGTTTCTTATATAATTTCTTACATGTCATGTATATATCTT
Organism: Ficus erecta; assembly: GCA_008635985.1. Lineage (NCBI taxonomy): Eukaryota > Viridiplantae > Streptophyta > Magnoliopsida > Rosales > Moraceae > Ficus > Ficus erecta. The sequence goes on from BKCH01000050.1 coordinate 1,654,729, forward strand.
TTTATCTCTACCCACTAGTATTCATATATAACAAATTGTGAATGAAGTTAAAAAGAAAGTAACGAATTTAATTACATTCAAAATAAATTTTTTAAAAAAATTAAGGATCAATACTTTACAAATATTTTGTTTAATACTGCATTTTTCATGAAAGTTGATATTTCCGCTAAAAAAAAAAAATCGATATTCTAATATGGGAATTTTCGTAGAAATTTAGTTAATATTATTATGCGGAAAAAATAATACACACCTATTCTATATCACCCCTATTCCTATATCACACTTGTAAAAGTACCGAGTAAAATCCTTAAATATATCTACTTTGCCTCAAAAAAGGAAACAAATGGAAAATTAAACAAAACCCCTGCACATTTGTTATTAGGCAATTTTTCTAACAATAGTTTCCACGAACTCAAGTGTTTGAGCAAAATAATATATATATATATAGATTTTTTTTCATTTTTTGCGTAGCACTTTGGGTTTAAATCCAAATAAACTTTCTCTAGTTTTTTTGTTTTTATTTTTAAATTATAATTTTTGTTTTATTTTTGTTTTTTGTTTTTTGTTTTGGTTTAGAGAAAAGACTCCCATCTTTTCCCCCCTTCCCTCTCTCTTATTTATGATACTACAAAAAATAAAGGAAAACATAACGTTGTTGTTTCTATTTTCAACAAAAAAAAGAAAAAAGAAGAAAAATAAAAGACAAGTACAAAGACAGTTGGAAATACGGTAACAACAAGTGTACGGTTAAGACACTCAAGCATGGCACAAAAGACCAGACCTGCAGACAAAAAACAGAGGATCTTTCTTTATTTATTTATTTATATATTTTACTTTTGACAAAAAATAAAAAAAAACCACAAAAAATAAAAATAAAAAAATAAAAAAATAAAGAAGAAGAAGAAGAAGAGGAAGCTCCCAACAAAAAAAGTAATGGAGGTTGGACCCCAAAGACAAAGAGAGGGGCAAAAATGGAAGAGAAAAAAAAATCAGTTCTCTCTCACCAACATTGGGTTTGGATTTTTGGGGTCAGTCAGTCAACAGTAGTATCACTTGTATGAGCTGTTGTTAGCTTAGCAGTAGTGAAGATGAAGCAAAGTTACATCCTCATTTAACTACTTCCAAAATCATCTTCTCTTCTTCTTCTTCTACTCAGAACAACCTCTCTCTCTCTCTCTCTCTCCTCTCTCTCTCTCTCTCTTTTTTAAATCTCTCCCCATTCCTCAACTATTGCCACTAACTCTCTCTCTCTCTCCTCTCTCTCTCTCTCTCTCTCTCTCTGTGTGTTCTGTCGGTTAAATTCAGTGTGTTGGGTTACGTTTCAACTGATTCAGAAGACAATGAGATTGAGTTTTCGGCAGAATTAGAGTTTTCCCGCAACCCCCCATCTCCCTCTCCTCTCTCTCTCTCTCTCTCTCTCTCTTTGTTGTTATAGTCTTCTGGGAATTGGTAATTAATGGAGACATCGGAGAATTGTTCAGTTAAGGTTGCTGTTCATGTTCGGCCACTCATCGCCGATGAGCGCCTCCAAGGTTGTACCGACTGTGTCTCTGTCACTCCCGGTAAACCTCAGGTACTCTTCCATCTCTCTCTCTCTCTCTATCTCTGAATTGTTCAGTAGATTTACTTTTTTATTTTTATTTTTGTTTTTATATTTATATTTATTTTTATTTTTATTTTTACAATTACTGTTGTTGCATGGTCTGCATTTGTGACTCTACAGAGTGAACTTATTAAAGCATTAAATAGAAACCATTTATGTCCTAAATTTTTGCTTCAGTCATGGTCCCCTACCCACCGAAAGTAAGTAGGAGGTGGGAGGAATAGCGGGCTTCAGATGAAATTTGTGTTGGAACCAGAAAAACAATATATATATATATATATATATATATATATTTGAAGCAAATATATTGATATGTAAAACTATGTGAATCGCCATTTTATGTAGCTCTAAATTGAAATGTCTTTGTTTGCACATTTCTTTTAATTTTTATTAATTTTGTATTTCCCACATTTTACCAGCTGCTTTTTTTACTCAGAATATGATCCAAGTTAACTATGTTGTAGATACAAATTGGCACACATTCCTTTACATTCGATCACATGTACGGAAGCGGCGGAGCTCCGTCGTCTGCCATGTTTGAAGAATGCATTGCCCCGCTCGTGGATGGTTTGTTCCAAGGATACAATGGCACTGTGCTTGCTTATGGTCAGGTAATATCTTATGTGTGGGAAATTTGCTTTGCAAACGAAAAAGATTTATCTCACAGTCTAGGATTGTTTCATTGTTTAATACATATATGTATGATGCAGACAGGATCGGGGAAAACGTATACGATGGGGACTGGCTTCAAAGATGGTAGCCAGACAGGGTTGATTCCTCAAGTTATGGATGCACTATTCAGCAAGATTGAAACATTAAAGAATCAAACTGAATTTCATTTGCAGGTTTCCTTCATTGAGGTACATAGATATTTCCCGGCCATGTTTTTTTTTTTTTTGCCTTCCTTTAACAATTTGTTAATGAACTGGTTATCAGCATTCTTGTTCAATATAGTACTTGCCAAGTGTACATAGTAGGCGGTGATTGATATGATTAGATTGCTCGTCTCCTAATAGGTGCAACTTTTGGGAGGAGTCTGTCGTACCTCAGGGGACTTTAAATTGATATATGAATAGACTACGTTACCGAAAAACAAATTGGCATCAATTCGACTAAGTCACAAATTTCTTTTTCGGGTTCACTTTCTCTACTATTTCTTATATTCTTACAAAGAAATTAATTAGTGGGTTTTTGTTTTGAAGATTCTCAAGGAAGAAGTGAGAGACTTGTTGGATTCTGTATCTCTGAACAAAGCGGAGAATGGTAATGGACATGCTGGGAAAGTAACTACTCCAGGGAGACAACCCATACAAATTCGTGAAACATCGAATGGAGCCATAACACTAGCAGGAACAACCGAAATTTATGTTCGAACATTACAGGAAATGGCTACTTGCTTGGAGCAAGGATCATTAAGCCGGGCCACCGGAAGTACTAACATGAACAATCAGTCCAGGTACCATGCCTGTATTTTGTACGAAATTCTCTCTTGTGGTTGCTGGTAGATTTCATTTTGTTTTTGAAACCGAAGTTTGATTTTTTACCATCCAAGCATCGACTTCTTGTTGAGTTTCTATTTTATTCAGGACTCCTATTCATCATTCATGCGGACGTTCTTTGTTTATGTCATCATTTGCACTTTTTTTACCTCTGAATATTTTGTTCCAAAGAATGAATAGTGAATTGATAAATCTGAATGCTTGGAAGTGGTTATCATGATTTAAATGGTAAATTTTCATAGCCTAATATTATACGGTTCCCATTTGCATGTTTGTACTAGTCGGTCACATGCCATCTTCACAATCACATTAGAACAGATGAGAAAAATCCAATCAGTTTTTCCCGGGAATGACACTCCAGATGAGGATATGGGTGAAGAATATTTTTGTGCGAAGCTCCATTTGGTGGATCTTGCAGGATCTGAACGAGCTAAAAGAACCGGTTCGTATGGTGTTCGTCTGAAAGAAGGTGAATAAACCTGCTTATGCATTTATCCCTAGAGCGCCATTTATGAAAAAACAATGGAATTTGTAACTTCTAACTTTGGGGACACAGGAATACACATCAACAAGGGGCTTCTAGCACTTGGCAATGTCATCAGTGCATTAGGGGATGAGAAAAAGCGGAAAGAGGGCGTCCATGTTCCTTATCGAGATAGTAAACTCACCCGACTCTTGCAGGTTTGATTAAGATTATAAGTTTCAAGTTTTATGCCTGAGGCGTTACTCATATGGGATTCTAATTTTGAAGTATTTGACGTTTACATACATTTGATAGTTATAAATGCAACAAAAACAAGATCTTTGGCACAATATACATATACACTTACTTTTTAAATCAAAATGTGTTTTCTCAAGCTCGTACTGATTTCAAGCCTCTTTTATTAATTAATTACTTGGTAAATTCTTGTAACTTCCTAATTTTTTTTTTTTTCAAATTCTGTCAAATAGTGCCCTGTATAACTAAGTTTCCTTAACTGACCTGTTGTTAAGTGACCATTTAATTTTCATCTCTTACTTGATTTCTCTCTCTACTTGTCCTGAGCTAGATCATTTGTGCATTGAACAGGATTCGCTTGGTGGAAACAGCAAGACTGTCATGATAGGTAATCTTTTAAATGATTATTTAGTTGTACTTGTTAAATTCTTTGCTCCAATGACATTAACGAACGTAGTTTAAAAATATCCTTGTCTTTACTTGTAAAACATTTTAACAGAAGGAAGGTTGAAAACGCATAAGTCTTGTAAAACCTCGGTCTTGTTTTAGTAAAATGCATTCTCTTCCTCACATTATTATTTATCCCTTTAATATCCTGCTTTCTGTTCTTATCTCATGTTCTTCACTGTAATACGGAATTTGTCATCATCATAAATTTAATAATTCCTTTCTAGATGTCTTGGTCATGAGTCGTTTTGTTGATTTTTGGAGTCCTTTTCCAATTTTCTTAAAAGATGGAAAGTTTGCTATTTTTCCAGCCTGCATCAGTCCTGCCGACATCAATGCTGAGGAAACGCTCAACACTCTCAAATATGCAAATCGTGCTCGCAACATCCAGAACAAGCCCGTTGTAAGTTTTTCAGATGACTCTGCTATTATTATTCTAAATTAGTCATATCAGATTGTGCGAGCAAGTTGATGAAAGCCCTGATTTCTTTCCAAGTGTCCTGGATATATCAATTATCAAAGCATGATGGAAAATATTTTACTTCTTGGTCTAGGTAAATAGAGACTTGATATCCAATGAAATGCAAAAGATGCGACAGCAACTAGAATTCTTGCAGGCTGAGCTATGTGCTCGTGGGGGAGCAACTCCATCGGAGGAAGTGCGGGTATTTACTTAAAGATTGTCTCTTACTTTTCGGTTCACTTGTTTCTGTATTAGCTTCAATGAATATAAATTTATGAATATATAATTTGATTTTCTAGGTTCTAAAGGAAAGGATTGTTTGGCTTGAAGCAACCAACGAGGGCCTTTCTCAAGAACTTCATGAATATCGCAGTAGACGTGCTGTGCAGTGTGAAATAGATGCTCAAGTATGGGCAAGAGACGAATGAATTTTATACAATTGTTTCATCATATCTCTTTGGTGACTTAAGTTGTAACTAGTGACATTATATTTTGTCATCTGATTTTTCATTTCTCAGGATGGCCGTGTTTGTTTTCCAAAGAACGATGGACTTAAGAGGGGTTTTCAAAGTTTGGACTCGTCTGATTATGAGATGGGTGATACAATACCAGGTAAATCGTTGATTTGGGCATACATTTATTTCAACCACTTTCCGAGGGAGATTTTGATTGAGGGTTGAAGAAGCTTTAGTGCACTTCCTAACTTCCAATCACCTTAGGCTAATTTTATCAGTTAACTTTAACTAGACTTGTATGGTTCTTAACATCTTTAGCATTATTAAAAAACTCTACAGGTGAAAATCACAGGGATGTTGATGCAAAACAGCGGGAACATGAAATTTTGCAGAATACTATGGATAAGGAGTTGAATGAGTTAAACAAGCGTTTGGAGCAAAAAGAGGTCTAACCTTTTCTTTTAGATCATTTGCATGTTAATTATAGAAACCCTCTTTTAAGTTCTGCATCGCCTTTCTTTTTGTGAAAAAGTTCACAGAAAACTATTATGATACTTTAACGGTTCATTTGGGGTCTCTCTTCTGCTTATGCTTTCACTTCGTTTTTTCCCTATGGTTAAAACGTAGTTTAGCATTTTTGTTGATTTTATTTTTTATGTTCATATTAAAACAAACCCAATAATCTTGGTGACGTTTTAACTTTCATTAATAACTTTTTTATGCAGTCTGAAATGAGATACTTTGGAGGGCTTGACACGGAAGCACTCAAGCAGCACTTTGGGAGGAAAGTCATGGAACTTGAGGAAGAGAAAAGAATAGTGCAGGTCTAATGAACACTGTTGAGCTTTCATTAGAATTTTTAAATTCTTTTATTTTTGTTGCTGATATTGAGTTAACCGCAGCAAGAGAGAGACCGATTGTTGGCTGAAGTTGAGAGCCTTGCCGCCAATTCTGATGGACAGGCGCAGAAAGTGCATGATGTTCATGCACAAAAATTAAAATATCTTGAAGCTCAGGTATTCCGCTGAAAACTATAGACTTTCATTTTGCTTTCAAAAAGCTGCAAAGATTATTAAGGAATCGTATTGCATCAGATTTCAGATCTGAAGAAGAAGCAAGAAAGCCAGGTCCAACTTGTAAAGGAAAAACACAAAAGCGAAGAAGCTGCAAAGCGGCTGCAAGCTGAAATACAATGTATTAAGGCTCAGAAGGTAAGTTCTCAATTTGGTGTTTGACAAAGTTTTGTACCCAAAGATCTGCAAAATAATCTTCTAAATAATTGGATGCATGGCTGTACGTTCATCACTTTGTAGGTTCAGTTGCAACATAAGATAAAACAGGAGGCGGAGCAGTTTCGACTATGGAAAGCCTCTCGTGAAAAGGAATTGCTGCAGGCACTTGGCTATCCCATACAACACATGCGCACACACACAAAAATGTTGTTTTGTTTTTTTGGAGCTCGTGCCACTTATCATTGCTTACGATTATGATTTTATCATGTGCAGCTAAGGAAGGAGGGAAGGAGAAATGAGTATGAAAGGCATAAACTCGAATCTCTGAACCAGCGCCAGAGACTGGTAAATATTTCAGTTTGTAAATGCAACTTAAGTTACTTACCCTGCCCCCACCCCCCACCCCCCCCTTCTCTATCTGTATATATGTGCGCGCACGCGTGTGTGATTGTCTTTGCATTTAGGATTAACAGGACTCTATATGTAGAGCCACGGACTGCAATAGCTAGGCTTTTGGGTGTATGTCCACGTGCATGCGTGAAGTTGGTGGTTAACTTAGAAATAGAGCTGATTAGTGGCATAACAAGCTTAAAAAAAAATAAGTTTCGTAGCTTTTATATTTGTCAGGGATCAAGCAGAGTTATTTTAATTCTTCCCGCAGGTTCTTCAAAGAAAGACAGAGGAGGCGGCGTTTGCTACTAAACGACTAAAGGAATTATTGGAGTCTCGCAAGTCTACTGTTCGGGAGAATTCAGGTAGGTCTTTTTCTTGAAAGTGTATTCTCTTTAAATAATCTGATTTCCTAATTTAGCCTTATTTCTTGCAGTCAATTTGAATGGACATACTCCAGCCGTCCAGGTGAAGATCTGGTGATCTGCAATCTTAATATTTGCTGCTGGACACTTGAACCAAATTGAAAACCTTTTCATAGACTGTTTAGTTTAGGCTCCCAGTGACATGTTCGTGACAAAAGCGATTATAGCCTTGTTTAAATTTTGAAAGAAGTTTAGTAGTAAATAAAAATGTTTAATCTTATACCAAAGGAAAGTCAACTTTGAAGTTCTCTTGGACCAATAACAATTCAACAAGATAGTTTAAAATGTGACCCGCAAACACCTAAATATAATATTTTACATCTGTAGAGCAATGAGAAATCCTTGCAGAGGTGGCTTGATCATGAACTGGAAGTCGTGGTGAATGTTCATGAAGTTCGTTTTGAATATGAGAAGCAGAACCAAGTGTATGTACTACACTTCTCTCTCTCTCTCTCTAGACTTAAACTGCCATTTTAATTTATTATTGTTACTATTATTCAGACGAGCTGCCTTGGCAGAAGAGTTGGCCTTGTTAAAGCAAGTGGACCAGTTATCTTTAGAAGGGAATACCCCACCAAAAGGAAGCAATGGACATTCCGGGTACTAATTTTGCTATATACCTCAACTTTGTCATTTACTCACATGAAATATATACACGCGTAACTAATAGATCACCGGCATGGGTTATTATAATGATGCAATCTCCTATTCTGACATGTCTGCATTTTCCATCCAACAAGAGTATTGTCCCTGTCACCGGACTCGAGGAAGACACGAATAGAATCTGTTGAAACCATGCTACGAATGTCTTCAAATGCGCTCGTTGCAATGGCATCACAGCTTTCGGAGGCAGAAGAACGAGAGCGTTCCTTGATTGGTCGTGGACGTTGGAACCAGTTGCGTTCAATGGGAGATGCTAAGAACTTGCTTCAGTACATGTTTAATACCACTGCAGAAACAAGGTGATTATTCAACCTAGATTAAAAAAAAAAAAAATCTCATCAATCGATTTTTATTGTTACCTCTGGGGACTACACAGTAGTCTTTGTCAATCTCTCCCGCCAGAGCATGTATTTTCTAGGGAAAGAACTTATGCTAATTATTACCTACATGTTAACAGGTGTCAATTATGGGAGAAGGACATGGAAATTAAGGAAATGCAAGATCAACTAAATGAGCTTGTAACCTTACTACGACGAAGCGAAGCTCAGCGAAAGGAGCTTTTGAGGGAGCAAAAAGCAAAGGAGCAAGCTGTTGCTATTACCTTGGCAAAATCAGATTCAGTAAGACACCTTACATCTGAGTTTCGAATGTTAGTTGTACTGTAGATTGTTTAAATTAGGTGTGAATAAACTAGAGTTCATAAAGTAGTTTAATTACAGTTATTATCCTTCCTTTGTTTACCTTATGCTTTACCGTCTCTGCAGGGAAATTCACGCACATCATTGAAGCACTTCGCTGATGATACGAGCGGTCCCTTGTCTCCAATGTCACTTCCAGCACCAAAGCAGCTCAAATTCACACCAGGAGTAGTTAATGGGTCGGTTAGGGAGTCTGTGACGTTTGAAAACCACGAAAGAAAGGTGATTTCTCTGCTTCATTCATGCGGTCTCTGGTTGTGGTTCTTGATTCTCATCTTGTTAAGAAGGTTGACATTGTTGTCGCTGCAGATGGTACCCATCGGACAGTTGTCAATGAAGAAACTAGCTACTGTCGGGCAGGCTGGGAAATTATGGAGGTGGAAGAGAAGCCATCATCAGTGGCTGCTGCAGTTCAAGTGGAAGTGGCAAAAGCCATGGAGACTCTCAGAATGGATTAAGCACAGCGACGAGACCATTATCAAGTCAAGGCCTCGTGCACAGCTCCAATTGATATGATGCAATGACCTCGTGTTCAATCGGAGATCTTCGCTGTACATACATTTTAACAGCCGTATATGATCACATATGGGACTCGATGAAGACATATAGTTTGAGGTAATAGTTTAGCCGTTCTCTTTTTTGCTGTTTTTGTTTATATGCATAGTCAGACTTTGTATTTTCTTAGGTTAGTCTTCTCAACTTAAAATCATTGTTGCGAGAAAATTTCCAACTTTAAGAGATCAAACGGAGCAGTTTCCCAACCGTATCCTTGTGGGCAGTGGCGGAGCCACATGTTAACGAGTGGGTGGAGTTGCCCCAACTCACATTCTGAGAAATTGATTTTTAACCCCGGAAATTTTATAAAATTTTAGTTGTACCACCATTATAAGATATATTCTGTGTGCCCACTCAAATTTTGATGCGTCAGTTTTTACTCTTAGAATTTCAGTAGAATTAGTTTTCCCTACTTTATAGAAAATTTTCATTGTGTCCACATTCAATAATTAGAAAATATATAGTTAATGTCACTATTTAAGAAACATTGTTTCTAATTTTTATTTTAGCGCCCTCACTGAAAAAATTCCCTGGCTCCGCTGCTGCTTGTGGGGTAAGTATTCATGATAGAGTTTTGCATTCTAACCCCCAAATGTGTGCAGGTGTGCTGTAAAAATGCTGATAGGGAGGTTCTCGATTCATTCCACGGTTGTGATATTGAAGCATGAAAAACGGGGCGCTCACGTGGCCATTACATTTGAAGCACCATATTTGTGCAGGAAATTCTCTCGAATGTTTTGTGAAGGCAGCAGACGATCGATTAGTGATTGGAACATTGTTGCATCTGTTGAAAGAAGTGATGGTAGGTGATTGCAAATCATATTTTTTCTTTGTACATCTATTTGAGTGAGTGGAAATTATTTTGCTTAATTCATTACTAATACCGTCTAGATTCTTTTGATTGTACGCTATTATTGTACTTTCTATTCTAGTTGAATCTGTTTTTCAGTCCTTACAAGATAAACATAAAGCCTCGTCTGAAGAGCTGTACCATCTAATTTCGGAACTTCTCTCGGTGTAATATGTTTTGTTTAGACAAATGGATTGCATTTGGTGACAGATTAATCCGAGAAAATCGTAGAGAAAATTATGGTAACAACCACTCAAATAAATGTGTTTATGCATTTCGCTTTTCTTCACTGCTTGTTTAGATTTTAATCCTTCATGCTTTATTTAATTAAAGGTTAAGAAGATTAAACTATTGTGACTGAGACAATAATCGAGAAATGTGCTTTTAAAAAGGGCAATCCCAAAAATCACCCAAGATCATAAGCCCACGTTCCATAGTTAGGACTTCAATATGGTTCTACTTTCTTGTTGACTCTCCTCAGGCAATAGTCAATGAAGAACTTTGTAGACACTAATTGAGTCGTGAAGTAAAAAGATAACAACTCGTATGTTAAAATGATCAATATTAAGAAAATTAAAAAATTAAAAAAATTATAAAGAAATAAATAAATAAAAACTACTTACTAATGAAACATATACGTCTAACAAATCAACTGATCAAAGTTCGGTTGGTACTTGGTATAAAACAAGTATAAAAATAGAACAAATAGACAATTAGAGAATATCTGCCAAGTAACCACAAAGGACTCCTTTGTCTTAAATAACCACAAAGGAACCTACAACAGGAACAGTTAATAACGTCTTAAAATTGGTATCATGGACAAGCTGTGATGTCTCAGTTTTTGCAGGCATTTATATCTGATTTCTTTCCCTGAATCTTTACATCCTTGCAGAGTTCTTGTTCCACTCTAAACAGCAACAAGCCACAATAACAAAGCAAAGAATGCTACTTTCCTCAGCCGCCTTTTTTGCTTTCAGTTGAATGAAACAAACCTTGTCCCTTTTCTCAAACTGTCACATTGCAAACTTGTCGTGTACAATATTCTCATCTCAGCTTTAGAGGCAACCGGAACAAGTACACACACACACAAATATATATATACATATATATATATATATACATATATATATGAAACACCCACCAGCGTCCTACACTATCAACATCCATGCCGTTTCGGTGCACCACGATCAAATGAGCAACCAAAGTACGATTGCAAACTGCAAAAATACCCTTCACGATAATTTTTTCATATCGTGTGTATCGTAGAAATTTTTTGCGAAGTTTATTTCCGAGAAAACTGTACGTAGACCAATTTTAAGCAACACCAAGAAGGAAAAGGCAATTTTATAGGTTGTTGTGCATCCCCCAATTAAAATGATTACAAATGGTTTGGTCGTGTAAACGGAATTAGTCACACAAAAATATTTCCCAGGCTTGGCCATAAACAAGTTGTTCAAACTCAGCCCCGCCCCCCCCCCCCGCCCCAAAATAAAAACTTCCTCATAAAAATGATTCTTTTTTTAATCTTTTGTTACAACACCAACCTTGATATACAATTTGACACCACATCTCACCGTGATTTTCTTCTCTTCGCTGAATTCTTCCAATTAACTATGAGTACCCAGCGTACGAATTGTGATCAGTCATAACGCTCTCCTTAATCTCCTGTATCATCTTCAAAACTTGCCACATTGCCGGCCTCTGCTCTGGCGACGTCAAACTACAAATACAAGCAACCTCGGTGAGCATTCCAAGCTGACCATTTTCCCCAACATCATCCTCCCTCATGGCCCTAACCCAGTCGGGCACATCCGTGGGCAAGAGGAACGGGTGTTGCGATGGGTGTTTACCCGTCAAGAGCTCCAACAAGAGGATGCCAAAGGCATAGACGTCCGACTTGGCTGTGGCACGGCGACTAGATTTCCTGGTTTCGGGTGCTTTGTAGCCCGCACAGTCAGGATCGTCGTTGGCAGACGTGTCTGCAAGGATTGCAAGACTATAGTCTGTAAGACAAGCCTCGAAGTCGGTTCCCAAAAGGACATTGCTTGATTTAAGGTTTCCATGGATTAGCCTCGACACATGGTGGATATATGCAAGCCCTTGTGCCACATCTTCCGCTATCTTTAGGCATGAAGTCCAGTGAAGAGGCTTCGCTCTCGTTGATCTCGTACCTGTTGCAACAAATTGCAATTCAATAAAAATAAATAAATACAAAAACAAATTTGCAACAAATTTCAACTCAATTATTACAGATTCATAATTCATCAACATGTCATGTTTGTTAATTAAATACGTGTGTCATGACAGAAAACAAGCAAGATAGATATGAGTCGAATTCAGTAAAAGACATTATTCGCTCATTAAATATTACGAAATTCTCAGCCAATAACTTGGAAACACGTCAGCAAGGGAAAACCACAAAGAAAAGTTTTTTGGGTTGACTAAATTTTGACTGACCATGAATGAGATTGAAGAGGCTTCCGTTGGGTTGGTGATCGTAGATGACGAGCCTCTCTCCCTTGGCCTGAAAGAAGGCTCTCATCGGAACCAAATTCGGGTGTCGAAGCCCACCAACGGCCTCCATATGCCTCTCGAACCCTTCGCTTCCGGTGACCGCCGTCTTCCCGGCGTCGAGCCGCTTCACCGTCACGATCAGCTGGTTGTCCAGCACCGCCTTGTACGTCGTCCCGATCGTCCCCCTCCCCAGCAGCTCCGCCGACGCCCTCATCAGCTGCTCCAAGCTGTACAGCTGAGCCTCCCCTGCGCAGAACATCAAATTCCCGCTCTTGTGAACTTCTTCGATCGTCTTCGTCTTCGTCTTCGAATCCGTTTCGCTGATTTCTCCATTCCGCGTTTCTAAAGCAGCGGAATTGTTGTTGTTGGTGTTGTCGTTACGAGTTTCTGACGTTTCGGCGAACGCCATTGCCGGTTTCGGAGCTCGATTCTCCGAAGTTCGGGTTCGGATCACCGTGAACAGACACAAGACGGCTGCGATTAGGATCGCGACGCCGATTGAAGTCCCTAGAATTAGACCAGTCTTCTTGTGATTCTTCGGTGACGGCGGAGAGAGAATCACGCTCTGCGATTCCGCGCTCTGAACCAGCGGCTGAGACGACGGCGAAACGCTCGTCGTGTTCGGCGAGTCGAAGAACGGAGCCGGCGAACGGCATGCCTTGTTGAGGACCTCGCCGCAGAGGCCGGAGTTCCAGAGAAACGACGACGTTCCGAACCGCGAGAGAGTCGGCGTGACAGGGACAGCTCCGGTGAGGTTGTTTCCGGAGACGTTGAAGACGAAGAGCAAGGACTGGTTCAGCGCCGGGAGAGAGCCATTGAACCGGTTCCATTCCAGTCGGAGCGAGTTGAGCCGGTCGAGGGCGGTGATCCCGACCGGAATCGGACCGGAGAAGTTGTTAAAGGAGAGATCAAGAGTGAGAAGGCGGTGGAGGGTGAGAATCGACGGCGGAAAAGCCCCGAAGAAGGAGTTGCGGTCGAGGAAGAGGGATTTGAGGTTGACGAGGGGCGAGAGGTCGGGGACGGGGCCGGAGAGGGAGTTGTTGTTGAGGCTGAGGATTCTGAGCTGGTCGAGGCGAGTGAGGGAGTCGGAAGGGAAGAAGCCGCGGAGGCCGAAGCCTTGGAGGAGGAGGCGGACGACACGGCCCTGGGCGCACTTCACACCCTGCCATTGGCAGTAGTCGAAGCGCTCGTTGAGGACGTAGAGGAGCTTGTTGTCGCGGTCGGCCTTGGACTTGAAGGTGATCAGCGAGACGGCGTCGGAGGGGCGGAGGAGGTTTTGTAGAGGCGGAATCTCCGGCGGAGGAGGAAATACGGCGCCGGTGGCGGCGGCGGCAAGAGTGAGAGTGAGAGTGAGAGTGAGAGTGAGAGAAAGAAGCGCGTGGGTTAGGGGCATTGTGTTGGTGGTGGTGGTGGGAAGGGGTTTGTGGCGGTTGGGGTTTGGTGCATTTCTCTGTCGTGGGTTTTGTTTTGCTTTTGTTTTTGTTTTTTGTGTTTGTTTTTGTTTTGATTTGTTTGTTTGCTGGGTGTTTGTAGTAGTAGAAGAAGTAATGTGGAGCGGCGACTAGACTAAAAGAGTGGGGGACAATGGAGTGTGTTTGGAAGGAGAGAAAGAGTGAGAAAATTGGTAAATGAAAGTGAGGGGGGAGATTTTCTTTTATTTTCTCTTCTTTGCTTTTCTATCTATTGTTTGCTGTGTTTGCGGAGCAGCTGGCTTTCTAGTTTCTGCAGTGGTTCTCACGTGAAAGTGGGGAATGGGGGGAAAATGTTGGCAGGCGTTTTCTTCCTCATACTCCACACTCTCTCTCTTGGCGCGTGATCATGCACAATGTTCACGTGATTTTTTTTTTTCTTAATTTAAAATTTGACTTTCTTCAACTTCCTATTGTAAAACTAACCGAGAAATGCTCAGAAATAATAGAAGAAAAACCTGTATGTGTAGGGGGTTAAAACAATATTCCTATTTTTTATTTAATGAACAACCCATACCCATATACAAGACACAACCTAATAATGCCAATTTAGGATGCATTGTACAATTGAATTTTTTATTCAGTCTCCGATGATGCTATATTAATTGTTGAAAATAAAATTTTCAGCTTTTATTTTAATTAATTTTTACGGTTCAAATCATCTCTTTTAAGAATAAGATGTGTGGATTTTTTAAATTTTTTTTTTTTTTAAGAAATGGTAATATCCATCTTTTTATCACTTTACAAAATTGTACAAGACTCAATAAGTGTCATGTTTTTTCAATACTAAACACCACAAGTACTATTAGTATTGTTCTTCTATTTACTCAAATTTGTCAGCTTATGTCTATTAATAAGGATGTGGAGCCTAAAAAAGAGGACTTAGAAATGATAACCGAAAATGGAAGAGAAAAAAAAAAAAAAAAAAAGATGAGAGAGAGAGAATAATCAAGTTCAAGAGACGAGATTTGGATCTCATCTCACAAGTCACAACAAATTTAGGTGGAGACTACATCACACGCAACATAGTGAGCGTACCAAACATTTTCACCAAGTGCATGAAAGTCCGGCGGCAGAACCTCCACGTTAATACTCATTGACCTTTGTGTCCGGATGTCGTTTATGTGGTCAAACGACCTGACGTGTCTTCACTTTTTCTTGCTTTTTTTTTTTTACCCCCCCTTAATGGTCGTGCCTATTATTCATTAGTTTATTTGTCCGTTGTTGTTTCTTTCTTATTCTTTCCTCCACGGTCCATTCCACTTCACAGTTCACGGGTTTAAGTCGTTATAAACTCTCGAGCCATGAGACTTGCAGTTTATTTTTGTTTTATCACCTGTTTTTACCACCACCTTTTTCACTTTTTTTATCAATTTAAAATTCAAAACTTCACTTTAACCCAAAAAGGCTGACTAATTTCATAGAACTAGATAGAAATTACAAGACAAGAAGATCAATTACTCCACATGTGAATGTAATGAAATGCATATTTTCCTAATTTAACACGAAACTCATGCATATGTAATTTAGCACTCAAACGACTTGTCGTCCTAGTGAGCTCAATGAACCCCTTGATATATCCAAACCAGCTTTTAGTAGGGGAAGGAAATTAAAAAAAAATTTAAAATTAAAATAAATAAGAAAGCCTTTGGATTAAACTTACGAAAGGTCCCCAAAAAATTATCCTCAATCTCATTCTGGTTCATGACTTACAAAACGTCTCAAACTTGATGTTGATGGTGCAATTTGATCCGACAACGGAATCCCCTTTCCGGGGGTGAACCGGCCACGTGAAGATGCTAAAACCAGATCCCTTTACGATAAACGAGTACAACTGACCGGACACGAGCCGACCAGGCATTCTTCCCGTGGGACCTCGTTCACCGGCCCGATTTCACCACTGTCGATATGCGCCGTGTACCCTCCTAGACAGGTCACGGCCGAGGCTCGTGCCATTGGCCCGGGCAAAGCTTTCCGGACAACTCCTGAGTGCCCCTAGCTCAGTGGGTCCCTCGCTATCCGCGTCATACCGTCTCATACAGGCTGACGGTGATGCCTTGTCACAACACTCAATCCGTCGCCTGACACTTGACGCACCACCTGTTGCTGCACCTATCCCATCACCGATACCCGCCGCTTGTTTAGACTGGGGCTATGCTCGCTAGTGCCGGCATTAGCCCACCCTAGTGTCCCCCGACACCAGACCATGGACACGCGGCATTAGCTTATTGGACACACGGTGCCTGTACACTTGAAGCATGTCTACCCGCTGGGAGCACTCGGAGTTCAACCAGATCGGATCACCCAAACACCCGAGCCCGCGGAGAACGTCTATAAATAGAGGATCAACCCACCTATTCAGGTATGGACAATTTTCCTTGCCTAAACTTTGTCTCTTCACTTGCTCATCAGTACCATCACTGACTTAAGCATCGGAGTGCCCGTGGCAGATACCTCACCGATGTCCCCATCACTTCGAGATGCTTCCCTTTTTGCAGGTGATCAGCCACAGAGTGACTGTGCAAGGCCGATCAGACCAAGCAATCACATCGAGTGTTGTGCCGAAGATTTTCAGCATCAACACTTGATCTCGATTTATCAATTTGTTTCAGTATTAATAAGATAAGGACAAAATATGCATGTGATGTTGATGGAACACAAAATATGCACTTGATGTTAATGATAGAACATAATTCCTTATTTTGTACGCTTTTTAACGTCTAACTAGCAAAAGGGCTAAAATTGAAGTTACATTTGGGATGCTTTAAAAATCAGACAATAAAAGGGATAGAGTTTGCATTATTGATCTACGCATTTTCTAGTTTCTAAAGCTTCATTTGATGAATCAATATGGCTTTGGTAGTAATGGATGCGAGCTTTAAGTACACGCCAAGTTCACTCGAAATCTCTGGCCTTCAATTAGTGTTATCTCAAGCAGCTTATAAATGTTCCAAATTTAATGATTTTTCAAATTTTCCTTTTCTTAAATTAAAAAAAAAATCTATTAAATGTTTTATGTGCCTGATTTGTGTTGGTGAGAGACAAGTCACCATAAATTTGATGATGTCGTCTATGAAGGGACTGCCCTCATTTATTCCACATTTCACAACAACATTTATTCGGCGCAGCACTCTTTTCCAATTATGTTTGAGCACTTTTTTCATCATCAATATGATTATCATAAGTGCCAGTTAATAATTAAAAAAACGATCACATAATGAAAAGTAAAATTATAATTATGGACGACTGTGTCATAAATTTAATAAACAATAACATAGTGATATTCATGTAAAGGGGAAAAAAAACAAAACACTTATATTGTGATTGTATCGTATTATTAATATTTTGTTTTTGGATATTTCTATTTAATTGTATTCTTGTATTTTAGAGTCATTCTCTCTTAAGATATGAACTTTAAAAATTTCACTTTATTTTTTAAATTTTGAACTAGTCTCATTTAATCTTCTTAATTAGAATTATGATTAAAAACAAATAGAAAAATAGGAGTACTATTAACTCATTCAACCTTTTATTTTTTATTTTTTAGAATTTTTATTAAAAACAAATGGAAAAAGATTGTAACCGAATTTACCTCCTCTTTCTCTCTCTCTCTCTTTTACAGAATTTTTAACAAAGAGAATTAAGTTAAACTAATTCATTAGTTAGAGAGCAAAAGTAAGAATATTTAAAGAACTTAGAAAGAAAAATACAAATCTCCTTAGAATTGTAGGGCACAAATGAGAATAGTGCATTTTCCTTTATGGTAGCTAGTTCCTGTGCGAGTGCACTGTCGTTGGCGTTTTGTGGATTCCAAATGGCCTTTTCCCCCCCTCCTCTACTTTCTTACTTGGATTTTTTTTTTTTTTTTTTTTTTTTTTCACCATTTGAGCAAAAAGAAAGGGTATCGATCGGGATAATTTTTTCTAATCTGCCAAGCTAAAGATAAGAGCCGTTATTGTCATAAAGAAATGGCCTTGTGCTTCCCAAAAATTCAATGCATAAAGTTGATTATTTTATTGACCATAAAAAGAGCCAATACACTGCACAAAACGGTCACGTCATGTTGTTCTTCTTTGCAAATTGTCACACAGAATATTGGGCCACGAATAGTAGTAGGATGGAGGACTTAAAAAATAAATAAAAAATAAAAAATAAAAAGAAGAAGAAAAAAAAAAAAAGGACTCAAAGTTTAAAAGATGTGTCATCTTCAGCCTAAAAAGCAAACAGGATTTGTTGCTTTTATCATATGCTGTTGTCTCTTTGGATTTATCTTCATGATCTTTGTGCTAATATAGAAGGTTAATTTAATGAAAGCTTTGAGGCGCTTTTAATTTACGTTGGCTTTTTGCCTTTTACAATATATGTGCATGAAAAAACAATTTAAATTATATTTGATCGTGATATATGCGTGGGGCTTGTATACGAGTTGTGGGATCCTCTCTCCTCTCCTATCAAGAAGTGGAAAAGTGTCTTAATTTCTGTTATTTTTTTATTTTAACAAGTTTTGCTTGACGTGTCAAATTTGGATTGTTTGTCATGATGAGATCGATAAAGTAAACTAAATGGCATGTTAAGAGTAAGTGGTATGGGCAAAAAAAAAAAAAAAAAGATAGATATACTTTATCTCTTTAGCTTATGCCACTAGTGAGACCAACCTTCGGTTGGGCCTCTTTATAATTGTGACCTGTGAAGAAAAAAAAAAAAAACATTTGAATTATACAAATTTAAAGTCCATTATGATAACATAACATAAAAAATTAACATTAGACTAATGTGACTCAAAATTAAACTAAAGTTAAATAAAATTTATATCATGCTAGTTAAGAATGAAGAATTTATGTTATATTGATCAATAGATGAAAAAATATGGTTATTTAGGTAATTTTCTCTTGAAAAAGAATGTATAATGCCACTGTGGATTCAGTTTTAAATGAATTATTTACTGTAATTTTGTTATTTATTTAAATATTTTAAGACATTACTATTTTGTTCTTTTTTAGTTTCATTAAAAAGCTATTTATTACAATTTTCGGAACTTTTTTTCACACTAATTTAATGTTTAAATAAAAATAGAGGGATGTGAAATCAAATTGTCCCTAGGGTTTATTATAATTATTGTTGTTGTTCCTGTTAATAACATGATTATTTTTGTCATTATTACTACTAATCAGACCAATCTCCCTATCTTGGCGGTGCTTCGACGAACGGCAACAACAGATGTATTGGTAGAACAACGAGAATAGTGGTGTTTCGGCACTATGATGATTGTTCGTGAATGGCACTATGACCCCATGACCCCGCTCCACCATGCATGGAGCACAATGACACCAATGTGCTTGTCAAAGCATTATCTTAATTGGTAATGACACCATCAGCACTTGCACCACAAAAAGCAAAATGCACTGTGAGGCCTTGGCAGCTCCGCATCGCACTTTTCAAATTTCTACAGTTGCTCGAGCGAGATCTCTACTGCCTTGGCAATGATCGCCTTGTGTCCCAACTACTTCACGAGGCAGATCACAAAGAAGGCTACGACTTAGTACTTTTGCGACGATAACTGATCGGATTCCTCAATATCTCAATAATTCCCTTGAAAAATCTACTCAAATTATTTATTTGCAATTAGGGCACAGTCTCCTTGAGCTTGCTAGTTATTAGTATTGTTCGTGTGAGAACTCAGATGATCTTGTACTGTATTAGAGTCTTCTTAGTTGCATCCGACGAGATCCAATCCGAGAAAGAATCTCGATGATATTTCCTTTCAAATTGTGCCTTTTTGTTTAGTACTCCTTTTAAAAAATCACTAGTGACACAATAGACTACTACTGGTAAAATAATAGACCACTAGCGAGAACACAATAGTAGCCGAAGTCCTCCAGTAATACGTCAGAGTACTTATGAGAACTTGGAAGGTTATCATGGTAACACAACATACTACCACACCGGCTTAGAAGTAGGCGACGGTTACCGCCCCTAACCTGGTATGATACCGTCAAAATTAGCCGGATGTACTTTTGGTTAATCTCTAGAAGCTAATTGTTGACATTGGTCTCATATATTTTGTCCCCAATAGTTAGTTTCTTTGTTGTTTGCCTATGTGCATGTCATGTAACTTCAAAGATTGTAAGCCTAATTTGTGTTGGTTGAGAAAAACAAATTTTAAAAAAAAAAAATAAGAATTCTCCCTAAGCTACAGCCAAAAGAGAATTAAGCTAAAGGGCAGCATCTTTTCAATTGGCTGGGAATCAATTTGTTGAGTTTTATGAAATTTTTATGATAATTAAAATACCTCTAAATTGACATTAATAAAAATGCCAATAAGTGTCCTTCCTAATCCTAACAGCATAGATATATTCAAGCTTCAGTTTTCTTCTTCTCCTCCTTAACGCAACTTCTTCAACCCCCATTCTTACCGAACAATTGACTTTCTCAAACAACAGAAGAACACACACAGGCACCGCGGAGCCAGTAAAGGCAGAGGGGCATAAGCCTCCCTAGATTTGGTTATCGGAATACCCCAAACACCTCAACGCCTATGTTCCGTCTCAAGATCAGAAAGCTCGAGCATCACTCGGAGTTGCAAATGTCGTCGGTTGAAGACACCTTGTGTGTTTGGTGTTACAACACCAGAATGTGAAGAGTTCTATTGTATCAAGGAGGAATTAAAATCTCTTAACAAATAAGAGAATTGAACTCCCTTATCCTAATTGTATTAGAAATTATCCTAACAGATAAGGGATTAAAAACTCTTAACAAATAAGGATTTGTGTTCTTTGTGTTTGCATGACGTTCTTGATTGAATTACTCGTTCAATCCAAAGACACTCATTTAGTATTGGACGAAACTTTACTCTAACAGAAAATAAAAATACGAATACAAGTTTGTGACATTGTTCATTGTTGTCAGTGATGTGAATGAGGCAATGATTCTCTTTGATGAAGCTTAAACCCGGACCATCTCCAACCGTAATTACTCATATACAAAACCGAAAAATCTGAAAAATGAACTTGATTTACAAGACTTATAAAATCTGGATTTTGGGAGGTGGGTGGGTTAGTTGGTTAAAGCATTATCTACCCTTTTTAAAATGAAATGGTAGATTGGGGAATCAGTCTAAATCAGATCAGTTACACTTCTTTGTTTGATGGGAATTCAAAAAGTAGTACTAAAAGGCCTGCAAAAGGAATTTCATCAGCTTCTAAACTAAAAAGTTGTGCATCAACTGGTTTATACTTCAGTCCTGAGAAGAGATATAAACTATATTTAATATATGTGACGTAATCCCTCGCTATTGTTGATCTATGCAGTAACAAAAAATATTGATTAACATTGGTTAATTAAAACTGTCATTAAAAATTATTTAGCGTTGTTTTTTTTTTAATACCAATTTCGTTTTGATTAAGGGCCTTAAAAAAATGGTATTTATAAGAACAAACATTGTCCGACCTGTGACATAAAAATTACCTACTATCAAAAGGATTATTTTCATTTATGCCTCGTGAATTTTAGGATCACTTCCAGTTTATCCCCTCAGACTTTAAAAACTCTCATTTTACCTTCTAAATTTTGAATTTAACATCATTTTACTCATATTAGAACTTCAATTTAAAAAAGTAGAGAGAACAATAGGGGATTTAGTCTTACTAAGCTCATTTTGTTAGGATTTCTACCAAAAACAAACGGAAAAAAACTACATTGTTACACTTAACTCACTTTTTTTCTATCTGTTTTTAACTCAAATCCAGAAAAAAGGTAAAGTTTAAATTTAAAATTCAGTGGACAAAGTGAGAATGATCCTAGAGGTCATACGCATAGTTGAGAAGTATTCTTATTAAAATTATCTCAATAGTGAAAGGCTTGTGAAGAGAACGCAGGTGTTTATGAAGCGGGTCACCAGATGGAGAACATGAAAGAGAAAGGCATGTATCTTAGAATGGAGATTTACGAGTCTCTTTTTGATTGCTTATCGCATATTTCATGCCTTGACTTGATGAGAACTTGTTATATATATATATATATATATTTATTATTTATTATTTTAAATTTGAGTTTTTCTAGTGAGAAGAGAATGAATAAATTTGTTAATTTAATAGTTTATGTTTTAATATTTACTTCAGAAATATAACCAAAGAGGATATTTTTTAATAAATTATAGTAAATATTTATATATACATAAAAATACTTCTCCCATCATGTGTATTTAATCATATTAAACACATAATAATTGTCTTTAGGGGTGTTTAGAGTCAATTTGAAGGGGGGGAAAAATCAACAACCAAAAATATTAAACCAAAAAATATTAAACCATTTTTAGTAATTTTTTTTTGAGTAAAACCATTTTTAGTGGTTTTGATTGGCTTGAAATTTTTAAGAGAAATCAAAGTATATATATTTGGTTTGATCATCGGTGTAGATTACAACTAAAATATATCTGGACACATAGAACATTTGATTCCATCGTGGAAAACTTACTATATATATATATATTTTTTTTAAGAATGTAAACTAATTGAAATTTTATTGAAATCAGAGAAAATTAAAATTACATTAAGTTAATAGAAAAATAGGAATTTATGAAAATAGAGATATTTGTGACAAGCATAAGGAAAATTTTTATTAAAATGAATATAAAAGTCCATTAAAATAAAGGTATTTGGTTTAATTTCATGGTTTGGAATTTATAAAATTCCTAAGCAAACCAATAAAAGAAAAATAAGACTTTCAAACCGATCAAATCAAGCCAATAAAATATTTTATTTGGTTGGTTTTCATGATTTGTCGGTATTTTTTTTAAATTGTTTATATAAGGCATAATTCACGTTTTTAGAACTGAATATAATGATTTTTTCCCTTTTACGTACTTGTGTAAACTTTGGTGCAAGTTATTTAGACTCATATATCAATTAATGCTAATCCAATTAATAAAATAAGGATGAGGTGGATTAAAAATGGGATCCCAAACTCAAACACAAATATTAAGAACATCTAAAAATATTTATTAAAAAAAAAAAAAAAAAAAAAAAGAGAATAGAGATGTTTGGTAGATGCACAAATTTAGATATAAATGGAAACACCGAAACAAAATCTCTTTTAAATAAATTAAAAAAAAAAACTGGTATACCTGCAAAGATTTCTTTTATTCAACGATAATTATATTCTGATGTAACCACAATTGTAATTTATAATTTAAAAACTCTCGCCCTTGATGTTCTTCATTTTTGTCTCCTAGCAACATAATCAAAAGTCCAAAATTAATCATTTAGTTACTAATCAAAGTACTTAAAAAAGGACTATTTAGTTGTAATGTCTATTGCCTTCTTGTTGTCGTATGTTTCACCTCATAAATTATACATATATTATGAGAGATGGTATTATATATATATATATATATACATATGTATATATTATAGGGGGTGTATATTGGACTATATGAGGAATTAGAGGAATATGTTACAGGTAAAAAGTCAATTCAAATGAGACCATCTTGTTCGATAAAACGCACATATTTTTAAAGAGGTTACGTGAGAAGTGAACCTGAATTTCACAAGGAAAAGCGACTTGAGGCTTGTAATTAGTTATTGTGTCGCTAGAGCTACTCTCTCTCCACCAGCTCCACAATCCAACAACTCCCCTTGTTTCCTCAAGTCAATATTGGTTCAGTTTATTACAACAGCCCCGTGATTAAAAAATAAATAAATAAATCAACAAATAATATCCAAAATCCAAAATAATAATAAAAGAAAGATATGGAATATCCAATCACATTGCATGGAAATCAACCATACTTAATTTGAACAAAGAAAACAACAAAAATGTGTTTTTTTCCCTTTCTTAATCCTCATTTCTAGAAGTTGAAAAAATAGTTAATTTTAAATTTGACCCCTAAAGTATAACGCTTGTCTCATTTTATCCACTCCAATTCAAAATGTAACAAATATTCTCCTAAACACAGGTTATAACTTTGGTACTTTTCTCGTTAATTTTTAACTGATTTTAAGCACAGGTGCTTATTAGGTTACTAACAATTGGTTAAAATCATTTTAAAAAAATTACTCCGTACCAAATGAAAAACATACGATTAGTTTTTTTTCAATTTTGAGTCAATTTTAAGTCGTAGGATCAATGAGACAATCTCTATTTTTTAAGAGTATATCAAAAAAATCTGATAGGCACTTGGCGAGTCCCACATCAACGGGGGAGTGAGAACCTTATGTGTCATGTAAGTATACATAAGTTCTTTTTCAATCAGCAATCGCCTAAAAGTTGTATTTTTTTTTTTTTGAACTCTTGAAAATTGTAATTTAGCGGGATCTATTTATGATTTCACTGGTTCCTCCTCCCGAAGGACCTTTATGGTTGAGCTGTCCCATGGGAAAATTAACTTGTGTCCTTACTGTGTATACTAAAAGGAAAATCTCTATTTTTAAGAGGGTCGAATTTGAAAAGAACAAAAATTTAAAAAAAAAAATTATAAAGTGATTGCGTTAGGTTACAACACCACACTAAAAAACATTGCTTGAATTCTCTGATCGCTAAGAGAGCAACATCCCAATATATCCTTTCCTTTAAAACCCAATCCATTTCCCCCAGTCATCTTCAGAAGACTCTCTGAAGAATCTTCAAACACAAAACAAGAGAGAGAGAGAGAAAATTTGTGAAACTCATTTCTCTCTCTTAAAAAACAAAAAACAAACAAACATGAAGAACACCAACAACACCAACACCAACAACAACACAAAGCTAATCCTCCTCCACCCCTACATCCTCAAACAAGGAAACTCAAACCGCCTCTGGCTCTTAGCCTTCCTCTCCTTCTTCACCGTCGCCTTCCTCCTCACTCTCATCTACACCCGCGACTCCTCCTCTACCTCCTCCTCCTCCTCCTCCTCTGCCGCCGCCGCCGTGGTTCCAACAACTCCGGCACAGCAGCAGCAGCCGCTGCCGGCGACGGTGATCAACACGCTCCTCCACTATGCGTCGCGGTCGAACGACACGTACAAGATGTCGTACGCGGAGCTGAAGCCGATCGCCGACGTGCTCCGGAAATGCTCGACGCCGTGCAACCTGCTGGTCTTCGGCCTCACGCACGAGACGCTCCTCTGGAAGGCCCTGAACCACAACGGCCGGACGGTGTTCATCGACGAGAACCGCTACTACGCCGCCTACTACGAGCAGCAGCACCCGGAGATCGACGCCTACGACGTCCAGTACACCACCAAGACCAGTGAGATCAAGGATCTGATCAAATCGGCGCGGGACCAGGTTAAGAACGAGTGTCGCCCCGTACAGAATCTGCTCTTCTCGGACTGTAAGTTGGGCCTGAACGACCTCCCGAACCACGTCTACGAAGTGGACTGGGATGTGATAATGGTTGATGGGCCGAGAGGGGATTGGGCCGATGCGCCGGGCCGGATCCAGCCCA
Organism: Ficus erecta; assembly: GCA_008635985.1. Lineage (NCBI taxonomy): Eukaryota > Viridiplantae > Streptophyta > Magnoliopsida > Rosales > Moraceae > Ficus > Ficus erecta. Next base: position 1,680,132 of record BKCH01000050.1, read on the forward strand.
TATTCACGGCGGGGGTGCTGGCGAGGAGTAAGAAGGGAGGGAATGGGAAGACCCATATTTTTGTGCATGATTTTAGGAAGGGATTGGAGAGGAAGTGTGGGGATGAGTTTTTGTGTAAGGAGAATTTGGTGGAGGCGAGTGATTTGCTTGGGCATTATGTCGTGGAGAGAATGGACGAGAGTAGCTTCCAGTTCTGTCGTAACAAGACTTCTACGACCTCTTCTTAGCTGTCGTTTTTGGGGTTAAGTGTCGTTTGAATAATGGTTTAAGTCTTTAGTGGTGTTAAACATTGGGGTGGGTTTGATCATTGATGGTGGATATTTATGATTGGGTGGTTTGGTAGAAGTTGTTTCTATTTCTGGTGGTATACGTCGGGGATGTAAAAAATAATTCTTTTTTGTTTCAATTATTTTTTCCTTTTAATTTGGGGCAAGTTGCAAAATTATTCTACAATTGAATTGAAAGTGTATCGAAATATACGAGAAGCATATTTATTTTGTTATTTTGCATGCACATAGGGGCAGAGCCAAATATACATTTAAGTGGGGATGCCCATCAATATATATATATATATTTAGCAAAAATAACATCCAAATATAAAAATTAGAGAATAAAATTTTAGTAAGATTACGTGAGAATTTTTAATTTTTAGTGGAGTAAAATAGAAAACTCATAAAGTTTTTTGATAGAATTAGTTTTTGTGGGGATTATGTGAGCATTTTGAATTTTTGACAAGCACAAAGTAGAAAATTATAAAATTTTTAGGGTAAATTTAAAAGAAAACAAATTTCAATGGGGCTCTCGTCCCTTAATAAATCCGTCACTACATGCAAATATCATGATTAACCATTCTCGAAGAATGTTAGTATCACTTACCTATAAAAAAATGTTAGTATTACTTTAACCAAAAAATAATGTTAGTATTACATTATTTACCCCCCCCCCCCCCCCCCCCCCCCCCAAAAAAATGTTAGTACTACCCATAAATTTGATAAGGGGTGAATTTGGGCTGGTGTTTGGATAAACATTTAAAGCTTGGTGGTTGGTTAATAGATATACACTTTTAATTTGAATTCAATCTTTTGTCCACTTTTTAAAAAAGTATTATTGAAATTTAACAAAAAATCCCTTTGCAGGCACGATAAATTAGAGGTGACAATTATGTTAACGGATCATATTCGCGTCAATCTATTTATTCATTTTGTTATAAAACATTAATCCTAATACGACCTATTTAAAAATTGTGCCATAAACTATTAATCTGAACATATTCTATTTATTAACCGCATTGATTACGTCGACTCATGTAATCTCGTTAAAATTAATTTACTAAATAGTAAATGATAATTATTACTTATTAAATACGATCATGACACATTTAATCAATTTATCTTTCCTTTCAATAGACAAGTGAAGCTTAGTAACAAATTTTAAAATACTTATGATTTTGGATTTAATCAATCATACGAAATTATTATTATATCACATGTAATTAGATTGTAAATGATAAATATAGTTTAACCATAAAAAAATGAAACATATAATTAATCGTGTTAATTTGTATTGGTCTGAATTGTACATGTCAATCCGAACACAACTTATTTAGTAACCATATTGATCGTGTTTATTTATTATTAACCCAAATTCATTTATGGTAAACCCAACATGCTGTTTTGTCGGGCAAAATTCACAATCCAAATAATCACTTCTACTATCAACCAATAAGTAAGGACGAATTTTGCAACACCACCTCAAATATGAAAGATCATGTTGTAATACTTAAACATAGAAGGTTGATTATTCCAATAATTAAAATATTAAGGGTTATTTTTGTTTGCTCCAAAAAGATTGGGCTACTTTTGTAACCACTCCATAACTCTAATTAAAAATATTTATTCACCAAAACAATTATGAAATTTTATTATTTAAAAAAAAATGACCCACTTTAAGTCTTTGTTTAGTTAGAAGGAAAGAAAAAATGGAAATAAAAGAAAATAAAAGTGAGAGAAAATATTTTAGTTTTCTTTTAAGTTGTTTGACAAAAAAAACAAAAACCAAAATAAGAAAATTATATAATTACTATTATATCCATTTATTTGTATTATTTTAATTCAAAAATAGAGATCAAATAATAATTTTAATCAATTATTGAGTGGATTTTTATTTTTCATTCAATTCAATGTTAGAAAGATGAAATTTAGTGGGCTCCACTAAAATTTGTTTCAATCATATTTTCTTTTTCATCATTTCTTCATTCCTATCAAACAAATGCATTTTTATTTTTCATTCAATTTTTCCTCCACCCACTTCCGTCCTTCCTATTTTCCATCATTCCAAACAAAGCATAAGACACAATCCAATCTTTGATTGTGTTGCGTGTGTCATGAAGTTTTTCCACATGTGAGGCTCACTGATCAAAGGGTCACGAGTACTGTCATTACCAATATTCTATTACCATTTTAGGAAACTTAAGGCTTTGCTTTTACCTTAATTTTCTCGTAACTGCAAACTCTGCTGCTAGTTAGAGAGAGGGAGAGAGAGAGAGAGAGAGAGAGAGAGAGGATAAGAGGAAGGATTTACCGACCTGCCATGGCCACCGATTTCAAGTCCATCCCCATCATTGGTAAATCTCACTTACATCGCTTTTCACCAGAATTTCCCTTGCCCCCCAGTCACCTGAATTTTGTATCTTCTCCCTTAACATTCATACATACATAAATATAATATACATATATATTTTTTGCTTTTTGCATGTAGATATTAGTCCTCTTTTAGCTAAGAGCGATGATCCGAAAATGGCTGAAGATCCCGGTGTTAATGACGTTGTCAAGCAATTAGATCAAGCTTGTAGAGAAGCTGGCTTCTTTTATGTGGTACTTAATTTTCTTCCATTGATTTTCAATTCTTTCGTTTTGCCGTGGTTTATACACTCACATATATATATATATATATATGTTTATATATATTCTGAAAGGTTCAAGGAAACTGACAAATATATATATATATATTATAGTTTTTATGAACTTTCTCTGGTGAAGTCGCAACAGACCATATGATTATTGTTGATGTTATTGCAGGTTATATATAATTGTATATTGTTTTACTTTACCATTAATTTGCCTTCTTGTGTGGTGCTTTTGTTCTAGGAACTCAATCTTCCAATTCAATTTGATAGATACAAGAGGCGCTTTTGTCGTTTGTGAGTTTATGTTCTGTTTTTCTTGTTTAATGAGACAATGAGTCCCTCCAACAACAAGAAGATGGGGCTCATGGTTCTCTTCTGCTGGGATCTAGAAAGAATGAATTTGTTGATAACCAAAGACATCCTAGACAGAAGGGAAAAAAAAAAAACTACTTTTTGGAGATTATTTGCAGATTATTTGCAATATTTATTGATTGATACATCTTTTCACTTTCCAAAATTGATCTTAATCCAAAAAAAAAAAAAAAGGTTGACATTGTTTGGGTGTGTAAATCCTAATTATCGCCTTGACGTATGATTAACAATGGATCGACCTTGGGTTATATTGGGGTTTTGACAAGTATTTCAGTTGCCCTACTTAAATTTATTTTCGGGAGGCGCCAGTTTTGGGAATTATATACAAAAGAAACGCAGTAAGTCTGAGGAGCGCAAGGCGTGTGACTCCCTTGTAATCTTCTTCTTCTTCATCATAAGAAAGTGAAATTTTGTATGTGTGCTTGATTTCCTTTCTTTCACCCATTAGTAAAGGACGTTTAATCTGTAATGTTCACTTCTCTTCTCTGTACTGGTATACAATTTATATTTTGTACTTTCATGACTTCAAAACATTTGAATGGAGTTCTTATAATTCATGGATGAGCAGAAGGGACATGGTATACCCGATTCTCTTTTGAAAGAAGTAAAAGAGCTGACCCGCAAGTTTTTCGCACTTCCATATGAAGAGAAAATAAAGATCAAGATGTCTCCAGCCAATGGATACAGGTTTAGTGGAACAGCTTCCTAGATTTGAAATTTGCTAAAGCTTGTTGCTATGATGATTTACAGTACAATCCAGTGGTGTTTGTTCTAACTGCACACTTAAGTTCTTTGTGCAGAGGATATCAAAGGATCGGAGAAAACATAACGAAAGGCGTACCGGACATCCATGAAGCAATCGATGTAGGTTTTACAACTCATAGGTGTTTCCCATATCCAATAATTTCTGCACTGCATATGTTAGATCAGCATACATGGCTTGTAGTATTGCGGTTTTTTATTATTTTGATTTGCTACTTGTTAGTTTTTATTCTTATAGTTGGTACTTCTTTGTTGTTCGTTGTTATTCTTATAGTTGGTACTACTTTGTAACAGTGCTATAAAGAACTGAAACCGGGGGATTATGGTGATCTTGGAAAAACTATGGAAGGATGTAACCAATGGTATGTAAAAGTCCCCCATTTGCCTCCTAATCAAATGATCCTATATTTCCTTTCATCCAATTCTCTTTTTATCCTTAATTCCATATTTTGTGCCGTTAACTTCGAAATTTTCGATTGAATAATTGTTTTCTTCCCCAGTTATGAGGCTTTCCTTTGCTTGGTGGCAAAGTTTGTAATTAAGCCAGCGTATGGCGACTCTAAAGATTTGACTTCATGGTGTTTCTGTTCTAAACTTGTCCTTGACAGAATGCCGAATCTGGTTTTCTCTTACTGCTTAGGATGATTGCTTTGATGCAGATTTTGTTTATCTTATTATTCTTATGCAGGCCACTGGATCCTCCAAAGTTCATGGACACTATGGAGGATTATATCAACCAATGTACAAGTATGTTTTCCAGAAAAGACCATGTATTTTTTTTTAATTAATGCTATGAGTCCCAACTTTTTGATATCAACTCACGTGACAAGTAAGTTGTCATCTTTTCATTAGTACGTGAAAATTTTAAACTCACATGCCACGTTAGTTGATATTAAGATGTTGGGATAAAAATCGGGACCCTAACATTATTATTTTTCATTACCACTTTTTCAATGTATTTGTATGGTTCTGATCAGAAGTTTTGGTCTGTGGTTGCTCTCAGACCTTTCAAGAAAAATAATGCACGGTATCGCTTTGGCTTTGGGTGGATCACCATACGAATTTGAGGGTGATAGAGCTGGAAATGCTTTCTGGGTTACGCGTATCATCGGCTACCCTGGCAAACCCTGTGAAAATGGCCATGAGAAGCCCACAAATGATGTTGGATGGTACCGCACAAATTCTATCTTGGTGCTACCACTTTATTTTATAACTGGATATATTGTCATTGATCTCCTATCTTTTTTGTTCGTGTCTTCTCTGTCCAACAAATCTAGTGGAGCTCACACTGACTACGGTAAGGCTACACTATCTTTTGAACGATTTAACAACTAGATATCTACTTGTAGTCAAGCTCAGTTGCCTAACAAGGTTAAATGGCAGGTTTATTGACACTGGTCAATCAGGATGATGATATAACTGCACTTCAGGTATACAATTATACCCTTTTATTATCTCACTTTGGATTCTATGTTTTGCCACAAACGAGGAAAAGAGAGGATATTTTGATTACTCATGGCTAGTCATATTGTTTGTTTTCCTTGTACTACCAACTTCTGTAAAATCTTTTCATAGACTGGCTGCCTTTTTTTTCCCCGAACCTTTTGGTGTAGCCAGGTGTAGAATTACCTTTAGGCTATGCCTGCAACCATGACAGGCTGGCTGCTATTTCAATTCACAGAACGGAAACTATTTTCACACACACACACACAAAAACACAACTCTTCCACCATAGTTTAATTTGACAAGTTTCGAAGGTGAGAAACCTCTCAGGCGAATGGATATCGGCTCCTCCGATTCCTGGAGCATTCGTTTGCAATATTGGAGACATGTTAAAGGTAAAATATCCTTGAACACCAACAAACTTGTTATCTATCAGCACTTCATTGTGTTGATCATATGTATGTTTGAATGGACTGCAGATTTACTCAAATGGCTTGTACGAGTCAACTCTACATCAAGTTATCAACAACTCCACAAAATTTCGAGTCTCTGTAGCATATTTTTACGAGGTAAACTTTTTCTCATACTTTCGCAGACACGATTACGTATGTTATTTGTGCTCTTTGGCAAGTACTCAAGCACTAAACACAGTTTGCTACTACTGTCATTTGGTGTTGAGCCTCACCTCATGCTTTTGTTGATTGAACTTGAGCAGACAAATTTCGACACGGCTGTAGAGCCTCTGGACATATGCAAACAGAAGACAGGCAGCGCTAAGAAATTCGAGAGGGCCGTTTATGGAGAGCATTTGGTTAGCAAGGTCCTCACAAATTTCGTCTAAGGATCAAATCTAACCTTTGAGCTGATTTCTTGTTCTTAAGCTTTAATGTCTTCAAGCCTATGTACTCTATTTTATTTGTGCAAATAAAGTTTGTCCCTGTACATGACACACTTGTGTCATGGAAATTCTAGCTCAATCCAATGACATAACTCTGTTTGCTTTCATCAAAAGTTTTGTCCCAATTTCAATTTTCCACCTAAATCTTGCTCTCAGAAAGTTTGATAATATACTAGAGGAATATATTGAAAGAAAATTCAGGAGATTGGAAATAAAATAAAATAAAATAAGAAGTTTCATAATTGAATTATTAATCAGGGAAACAATCAAATAGTATTCCATAATTGATACAACCAACAGATTGTAAAATTGATACACTACAAAATATAACTAGTAATTTGTCCCATGCGGGACGACAACGAAGAATAACTCGTTCATAGGGTGTTTACCCTTTTCTTTTCACTGTTGTTTTTTGCCTAAACTAGGCTATAAATAATACGCTCTCATAAATCACTACAAGCATGTAGAGCAAAATTTGCGCATATACTCGCATGTTGGTTAAAACTAGGTTAGACAAAACCTGACACTCTGACCGTAACACCCTGCTCATGTTAAGAGTGCGATAAAAAATCAAATGAAAACCTGATTCCTCATTCCAACTCTGCGGAGAATCCAATATTTCTCGCACCTGACTTTAAATGGAAGTAGCCAAACCATTTTGCGGAACTGCTGCGAGACTCTCTTTCTGGTAGAGTGGAATTCTCACTCCAAGTTCTCTAAGCTGATCCACCAAACCATAAAGAAACTCAAAGGTCAGTTTGGACTGTGCGTTCAGCTCATCTCTCACTTGTGGTTGAATCCTGAACCACTCTCCCAACATCTTGTGCACATGGGCGCGGATCATTCGCCATGGTACTGGGTATTGTTCGCACAGCTTCAAGTACTCCACCAATAAATCTGCCTGATCTAGCTTTCCCTCTCTAGTGCTCTCTTCACTGCCTCCTACCCATTCAGCAGCTCGAAACCCGGCAAAAAGAGCTGGGTTTTCGAGGAGAGACTCGGCTGAGAGCACCCCCTCAACGCCTGTCGCCACCAAACAGCTATGAACATCATCCATGTGCCTTATGTTCCCATTTGCAAGTACGGGGATCCTGACGGACTCTTTCACTGTCTTGATGGCTTCCCAGTTGGCCCTGATTTTCTTTCCATCTTTCTCATCTCTTGTTCGGCCATGGACAGCTAAAAGAGAGCAGCCGGCCTCCTCTAGCATCCTAGCGTACTTGATTGTATCCTGTAAATCCGGGAAGAGACGGATTTTGCATGACACTGGAACCTCAAGGTTTAGAGCCAATTTTTCTACTAGAGATTTCACAAGAGGAAGATTATCCATTAGGAAAGCTCCATAATTGCCCCTCTTAGCAATACGCTGAGGACACCTGCACAGAATTCAGACTTTTGAGAATATTTCAACCCAAAATGTGAATTGACTTCAAAGCATCTTCACTAATTTAGAGCTTGTTTGGTAGGAAGGAAAAGTAAAAGGAGGGCTACAGGTGAGTGAACTGGTTAGTGCAAGGATTTAAAATCTATCGTTGTTCGGCAGGAGGGAAAAAAAGAAAGAGTAGATTACGCGAAGGATTTCAAATCCTTCACACAACTCCAATTTTAACCCTTCCCAATACGAAAGGATTAAAAGAAGGAAATTAAATTGAACACAAAAAGAGAAATTTCCCAATCTCTCTATTTCACTCACTTTCACGTCACTTCCTTGAACTCACTTAAGGAAATCCCAAGCTCCAATCAGCTCAGCTCCAACATTCGAAAAGAAAAACTACACAACAACAAGGAAACCGGGCCTACAGAGCCCCATTTATACCACCACTCAAAAACCAATTCATTAGCTAAACTCACCCCTATTCAACTTAGGAAGCAACTGGGCTCGCCCTAAATTATATACCTTTCTTTCCTTCCTATTTTACCAAATATACCTCAAATTAAAGTCGTTAGAATTAACCTTCTCTTCCCATTTAAAAGAATACTCTTTGAAGTTACAAAAATGAAGCTTGTTAATCTTGCTTAAAACAAATAAATTTGGTGGGGAATTAAAAAAAAAACACTATTTACCCCAAATTTATATCAACGTAATCACAACAAGGCTCCACTCTCCGAGCAGCTTCCAGCAAAATGTCAGGATCATTGGCGCAAAATTGAACAAACAAAGGACGATCCCCCTACATTAATTAATCAAAGTTAAACAAGCCCTTTTAATATCAATTAAAGAATTGCTAAATTAACAATAAAATCAGCATCAAAAAGGCATGAATTTGGATCCCAAAAAGTAAATAGAAAAAAAAAAAAAAAAAAAAAGCTTCAAAATTCATCAAATTGATAGAATTTAAAGAACAGGAAATCGATTAGAGTTAGGGTTATGGACAAAACGAAGTACCTTGCAAGTGGTGAACTCTTGGTTGCGATACTTCTCGTTCTCCGTGAATATCCGCGAGTGCAACATGGGAGTGTAGGCGGCGGCGGCGCCGTACTTCCGGCAGAGCATCCGGAAGGGAAGCTCGGAGTTGTCGACCATCGGGGCGACGATCAGCTTGGGCCGGCCCAGCCTCGACCAGTAAGCCCAGGCCCGTTCGACGCGCGAATCTCCTCCTACGCTCAGACACCGGCCCGGCGACGGCAGCGGCGGCGGAGGCGGGGCTTCGGAGGGTTGCTCTCGGGGCTGGTCGGGTTCTTGGTCGCTGCATAGGAGATCGTCCAGGTGGGAGACGGTTTGGGTGAGAGTGGAAGCCATGGGAGATTCGGAGAGGGCAGAATTGAAAGGGAGAAGCGAGAGAGGAGGAGGTTTGAATTTCATGGGCGCGCGATGGAGATGGTCCTGTAATGGCTTCCCATCGCCGCCGCCATATAGAGGCGAGGGCAAGGTGTGTTCCTCAGCGTCCCTAATTTGCTCCACCTCGTGCAAAAGTGGTTTGATGAATTTTTAATGGATGCCCCCTAAACTTTTCAAATTTGTGCAATTTAGTCCTTAAGTTTGTTTTTCTGTCAATCAACCCCTAAACTTCTAGCTTTTTGTAATTTAGTCCTTTTTGCTTAAATCCATTAAAATTAGGACAATTTTTTTGCACAATACTTACACATTATATTCTAAGAGGGATAATGCTGATCATTTTTACTTAATTTCAATACAATTTTTTTTTTAAGTTTATGGTTAAGTTTAGATGTAATTGAATTAGGTTTAAATTTTCAAAGGAAATGTATTGAAGTTAAGCAAAAATGATCAATAATGCTTTTTCTTGGACTACAGTGTGTAAGTTATATGTAAAGAACTGTTTAACTTTTAACAATAATGATCAAAAATGATCATTATTGTTAAGCAAAAATGATCAATAATACAATTTTTTTTTTAAGTTTATGGTTAAGTTTAGATGTAATTGAATTAGGTTTAAATTTTCAAAGGAAATGTATTGAAGTTAAGCAAAAATGATCAATAATGCTTTTTCTTGGACTACAGTGTGTAAGTTATATGTAAAGAACTGTTTAACTTTTAACAATAATGATCAAAAATGATCATTATTGTTAAGCAAAAATGATCAATAATACAATTTTTTTTTTAAGTTTATGGTTAAGTTTAGATGTAATTGAATTAGGTTTAAATTTTCAAAGGAAATGTATTGAAGTTAAGCAAAAATGATCAATAATGCTTTTTCTTGGACTACAGTGTGTAAGTTATATGTAAAGAACTGTTTAACTTTTAACAAATTTGAGCAAAAATGATTGAATTGTGAAAAATTATAAACTCAGGGGGGTTTGATCATCAAGAAAGAAAGCTTAGGGATTATATTGTCAAATTTGAAAATCAAGGGGCATCTGTTCAAGTAAGCCGTAGCAAATTTTTTTTTTTTTCCCCTCTGAATTTAAATACCCTTATAATTTTAGCTCAATATTTAAAAACTAACATTTGTACCCCCTTCAAACTTTAAACTGTTACCTTTTCTGTCATATTTTGGCCATTCAAAACTTGGTTAAATTTGTGATTGCATATATAATCTAACTGTAATATCACATATAACTCCATCATAAGGTGTTAAGTTAGAAACTCCCATGCTCAAGTTCAAAAAAAAAAAAAAAAAAAAACTTAAGTAAATCTTGTTTTTGTACCTCTAAGTTTGATATATTTATATCTTTATCCTCTAAATTTTGAAAAGTGATATTTGCACCTCTAAAACTTTAAATTGTTGGCAAAAACACTCACTTTATCATATTTTGTGCATATAAAACTGATATGACATTAATTTAAATAATATAAAATTTAATTTGAACTAAAAATCTGTAATTACAAAAATAACTTTAATAATCTATTAAAATAACCTTATAATTATTTATCAATTATTATCGTAACTTCTAACTTTTTGTTGTAACGGGGCTGTTCTTCCTTAGTTTGATTTCTATATGGAGTGAGATTTTATTTACCAGATTATGTTATAGTTTTTTTTGCTTCTTTATCGCATTTTTAATTACCATGTAAAAGCTAGACTCAATAATCTAATGAATTGAGGATTTTTTTTTTATTTTTTTTTATTGAGTTTGATTTAGTTCATTACACAAAGGTAATAAGGTCTTTACAGAATTACCTCTAAAAAGTACTTATGTGATACTTGACGATCCAAGTGTTAATACAAAGTCGAGTATACGAGATCACCAAATGCCCTGGATAGATAAGAATGGTCCAAATCCAAATTCAATCTTCAACCTTTGCGAATGGAATTTCAAATTTTCAAGATATTATTCCACTTTTTGATTGATACTATGGAATCTAGTGTTACATAAAAATAAAAAATAAAAAATAAAAAGCTCGAGTTTGATTTCAGCTCCTCATTTCGAGCCTCCCCATAATACTTACATAATATTTGAGCTTTCCTTTTAAATCACATTTTCCTATTTCTAATGCTTGTGGAGATGAGCATGATTGCTTCTAAAAGCCTGAGCCAATTGAGTTAATCCTGAGGCATTTGCACTATGCATCTAAAATCAACAATCCTATTATTGCGTAGAAAGAGATGTAAATTGTAAGACCGTTTCTACTCTGTTTTAATAGTTTTTTTTTTTTTTTTTTTGCTTATTAAAAATAGATTATTAATTCATCGCTTTAATTAGCTTTTCTTATCCTATAGTTTTTTTTATTATTATTTTTAAATCCATTGTATCTAGTTTATATTGTAATTCAGTCAAATACGCGTAAAATAACATTCCGATGAAGATGAAGAGCTTTTTCACAAGACAAAGACTTTCATCAATGAATACTGATTAGAGTTCATATATATTTCAAAACATAACTCATTAGCGACTTCATTCCTTTGACCATACCATTATTTATATTTCTAGTTATATATACGCTTCCTGTTCCAAACTATGCTGCAGATGGTCTCTGCTTTCACCCCGTTGGCTGTTTGCATCTACCCACTTTTTTTTTTTTTTTTTTTTCCAACCATTGAAAGTGAAAAAAAATAAAAATTACACCAACGATTCGTGACCACAAAAATCCAAAACCCTATTTGTTTGTTTTAATAATTTATGTTTTTTTTTAATTAATTGAGTGTTTAATGAAAATGTATCTTTACCCGTAATTTGTGTTTTCAAATGTTAGATTTAATCAAAACCCTATCAATATAAAAATTAAAATCAAAAAAAGGACTTTGATACACCACTTTAAAAAAAAAAAAAAAAAAAAAAGAACTCGATATAGATTTGATGGTTTGAAAAAAATTTTACGGAGTACTATTATTATTATTATTTTTTTGCTTGAAGAGTAATTTATTTTCATACAATACCGTAGAATTCAATCTACTTATATGTGTGTGTGTGTGTGTTGAGGTCAGATTTCATATCTCATCTTTCACCATACACGTGTCCCTGAATAAGCCATCGGAGAGCACAAGACGGCTCGGAGACAGGAAGTTTAGAAGACTCGGGAACGACTCCCGGACAGTAGAAGAACAACTTGCGGGTGATTGGATGGTCAGCAGAGCTAAATAAGGAAAGTTGATTTCATGGACAAGATCAGGAAACTAAATTCAGCATATCAGGCAAGGGAATCAACCAGCAAGCTCAAATCTATCAGGAAAAGACAGTTTCCCAATACCTTCTAGTCATCCACGAATTGGAAGGTCAAGCAATACAAAAAATGACAACTACCCATAAGCATTCAAGACATATTTTACGAGAATCAGGCAACTCAAGACGTCAACTCAGTCCCTATAAATCAAGGCTTACTTCGCAACCCTAGGGATCTTCTTCTTCCAGCCATTCCGGACGTCCAAGAGGACCAAGACATTGTACCCAGCAAAATGCACACTATATATTCCCTAAATCTCTCTGTATCACATCATCACTCATCCCTTTCTACCACTCATCTCTTTCTACCCCTTTCTTACTCAAAATCTCCATGGTAACGCTCTTTTACATACAGTGAAAGTACGACGTAGTCTAGAGATTACGGACGAACCTCTATAAAATCAGCTGTCATTGTCTTTATTTATTTTTCATGCTCTTTATTTTATTTCTTACAACTCACTAATGACACGCCGACGACATACCCGTCGTCCTGTTTTGGTCATTGACTCTATTTTTCTTTGATTGTAGATTTGACTATCTGCAATATATATTTATATATATATATATATAATTTGTATTTTCTGAATCAAACGAATTTCACAAAGCTGCAAGGTTGTGATGCACAGAGTAACAGCATCTTATCTGCTGCATTTGTCGACAACTCCATGCAATTGCCCCCTTTCACGTGCAGAAGTTGGACAAACAAACAAATTGACGAAGCATCAAGAATTCCCATGTCTTTCCAATTCTATCTTTCTTAATAAAATCATTTCATTATCATTATCACAAGGTTTGTCAAACTTTGTGCAATAGGTTCAAAGTTAATTTCACAAGATTCTGTCCATTCTCTATATATGTGGGTCAAAAAAGGCAAAAGGCCAAAAAAAAAAAAAAGAAAAAGAAAAAGAAAAAGAAAAAAAAAAAAAAGAGAAACCAAAATTTGAAGGAGACAGGAAGTTTCCCTTGTTCATTTCAGTCCCTAATGAAATTCAACAGAAGTTTCAAAATATCAACTTTGCGTGTGTAACTTTGAATAAGACGGATGGGACACATAATACATGTTTTTTTTTTTTTTTTTTTTTTACAAAAATTGTTGTTGTTGTTATTTATTTGTTATTTTTTGTTTGAAAGGGGTTTACATTGACTTTTGTTTGCCCCCCATTTCTTTGGTTTTATGTACATAGTATTTTTCTTCTTTTTCTTCTAATCAGAATCATTTTGAAATGTGAAAATGATGAATGACATAAATGGTGGACTTTTGGGACCAAATTTGAATAGTAAGGTTGACGTTATGGTAAAGGCAAATTAAGCAAAGTTACAAATTTCTGAACAGAGTGTGGGCCCCTCAAAATGCCCAAACTTATCAATTCCCACACCCACCTATTTTGACGTTGCCATTGATGTTTCATACTATCACAGCTTCAACTTTCCCCTTTTTTTTTTTTTTTTTTTTTTTCGGTCTCCCTCCCTTTTGTTAAAGTAGAATTTTATTTCACCATACAATTTGAAAAATGCTCTACCAGTAAGACTTTTGTTTTCAGAAATTTTTTATAATAGAATCATGAACACTCATAAATCATATCATTAAATAATCATTCTAAATTATAATAGATAAAAAAAAATACAATTCATATTGATTTTTTTTTTAAATGATTTCTATCTTAGAAATTGCGTTATTTTAAAATGTTAGATATGTATCAGTTTAAAAACTAAAAAAATACTACCATACTAGGTAGCACAACCATAGAAAGCTACAATTTTTAATATTGAAGATGCTAGGCCAACAATCTCCTTCAATTCTCTTTCTAAATTCCAGCCAAACAGGTTTCCCTTTCTCTCTTCCCCTTCTTCTTTCAAATTTCTCATATCTAAAGTTTCTTTTTGGGTGGGATTTAAATTACCGCCGTCGCTGCAACTGGCGAGTATGATTGTCAGTTCGATGATTTTGGCGAGAACGGAGTCGGAAGGTTCTAAATGAGAGTTTCTCAATCAGATCTAGCTGACAAGCTTTCGACAGTTTGGGATCCAGCGGTGCCTTAGTTGTCCGATAGTAGGTGTAGCGATCTCTTACTTCGAGTCGATTATTTCCTCTGAGTTGTGGCGTGCGGAGGAGTGATTGTTTCACGTGGGTCGATAATTTTGCAGTTGATATTTTTTATTATTAATGGTTTGTTGTTGTATTTTAGTTTTAATTTGATAATAAAAGAGATAATTCCCCTACCTCCGATTTTTTTTTTTGTGTGTGTTCCGCTTGAGTTATTTTTTAGTGGTATATGTCAATTTGTTCTGCTAGTGTTATGGCTAGACGGAGTTTGTTACAGCCTCTGTGCTGCAAGTGATTGTCTCTCGATCGATCAGAAGATTCAAGCAATTATAGATGCTTTTTTAAAAAGAGTTTTGTACCTACTCGATTATAGGATTGTCGAGAAATTCGAAGAATTTTCCTGTTATTGGGTCTCAGCTTATATCCTCCTCACTGAATTTCATCAGATTTTATTGATAGAATCTATCTTAATCGAAAGTTCTGTTTTTTGTATCATATGAATATTTTATCTTTATTCTTGTAGTTAATATCTAATTTTATCTTGAATGATAACCTCTATTTCAAAAAAAAAAAACAAAAACAAAAACAAAAACAAACAAAAAAATTCCAGCCAATTTACTCTCACAAACCAACAAACTGCATTTAGAAAAATGGGAGTCTGTTTCTTTCTATCTTTTTCTCTCCTAACTCATTCATTACGCAAGCTTCAGTAAATTTTGCCGTCCCACTTGCAACCGCCCTGGACACCTTTATTTATTTTATTTTAGTTTATTTTTTCTTTTTGGTCAACCGTCCAAAACACGACATGTTGGTCCACTTCTTTACAATTCTTTGACCCAGTCCCTTTCACTTCTTTAATTTTCCTTTTCAGTTTTTAAATGAAAACAAAAAATTAAAAAATTAAAATCAAACTTTTGATAATTCTAGTGAACCGATGAAGATGGACCAAGGAAAGAAACGTAAAAGAGGTGGGCATCCAAGACAAAGAAGCAAAGATAAAGCAATTAATTGATCATAAATATTCAAGTGTATATAAAAATTTTAAAAATAAAAATGAAAAAAAAAAAAAAAACCCATTTTACCAAATCCGCCATCTCTTTCCTCTGATTTCACATGATTTTTTCGTTTTCCTTTCTTTTTTTTAAATAATAATAATATTAAGAGAGAAAAAGAGAGAATCCCATGCCATGCTGATAATATAATATTCTATATTGTACAGGGAAACAAGAACTAACCCACTAACAAATAATCTCCTTCGAGACAAAGCTACTTAATTTTCTTTCTTCAGACCTTTCATTTCACTACTTGCTTGCCACAAAATAAAAGATTCCATATCTCGAAAATTGAAACGGGCAAAAAAACATTGTCGTTTTTTGCGGACGACGTCTTCTAAGAGGACTCTAGTATGAGACTAGACGTCTCGGCAACAGAAAGAGAGTGGTTGTGTTCGCCTTCGTAGGTCACCACAAGCATTGCTGGATCATCCAGAGCTCTCTCTACGTGTTTACGAGCTGGACATCCCCTAACACTACTACACTTGTAATATCCCCTGTTTTTCACACCCAAAAATTAAAACCAACAAAAAAAAAACAAAAATTTAAATACGAAATTACATTACACAAATTGAAGAAAAATTACGGTTAATTAACCAAATTAAAAATGAAAAATTGTCCAAACTTGTAGTACCTTGGGTGTGGAGATCCTTTAATGGGCTTTTGTCCGTACTTTCTCCAAGAGTAATCGTCCGGTGGAATATCCGCCATCTTAAGGCTTATGGCGGGAACCCTAACCACTCTCTTCAACCGCATTTTTCTGTTTAGACACAGTTTTAAACTGTCAGATTTTATCTAATGATATGTTTTTTTTTTAATTTTTGTTAAATACTTTTTACAAGGACTCAATTATAAACAAGTACCTTTTCTTGGAGCAATGGCAGCGGCCGGAGGAGCCACTGGCGCACTTCCCCGATCCAAGATTCTCGGAGCTGCACTTCCTCTTCAGCGACGTCGTCGTCGACGAGGAAAGAGGCGGCTTCCCCGCCGACGAGAGGTTAGTAATCTGAAAGCCCGGCGACGACGACGACGGCTGCTGCTGATGTTGATGATGGTGTTTGATCTCGGTGTCGCCGGTCAACGACGAGACGAACGACGTCGTCGAGGAGGAGAAGTTGATGGTGGTGGAGGACGAGTCCTTCCTGTCGAGGGCCGGCGCCGGCGCAGGCGGGGGAGGAGGAGGAGGAGGGGGGATCTGCTGAATAGGGGTGGCGTAGTAGACTCTGGGGGTGGGGGTGGTGGTGGGGGGGAGATCGAGGGGGGCGCGGCGGAAGCGGGCGTGGCCGGTGCGGGTGCGGCCGAGGAGGGAGATGACACGCTTGAACTTGGAGACGGCGGCGTCGGCGACGGCGTTGCAGTCCATGGAGTCGAGACGGAGGCGGCGGTCGGAGAGGAGGGAGATGAGCTTCTCGACGCTCTCGAGGCCGGAGGCGGCTTCTTGGACGGCGCGTTCCTCTAGCTTCGAGGAGATCAAGTTCTCGCTGCTGCTATTGCTGCTGCTGCTTCTATACCCCATGAAATCCACCGCCATCTCTGCATACCAAACAAACCCAACACTAATTTCTCTCTCTCTCTCTCTCTCTCTTGTCGTACTTTTTCTTTGATTCTTTTTTTGTGTTTTTTCCAAAGTAGAGAAAGGAACAGAAAGAGAGAAAAAGAGTTGAATGGAAAAACGAGGCAAACGGGAAGAAGAAGAGTTTTAAAGAGTTGATGAGGAGGGTGAGTTGGGGTTGTGTTGGAAGATGAAACTTAAAAAAAAAAGAGGGTCTTGTTCTTCTTCTGATTTTTTTCTTTCTTTCTATCTTTCTTTATTTTCTTTGGTTCCTTTTGGTTTCATTTTATTATACTTTTGTTTTGTGGTCAAACCGATCCCATCGGGGGCAGTGAAAGCATCGTTGGCCCACTTGCGGTGACATACCTGTCACGCTAGCACTTGCCGTCAAATGTAGGTACAAATGAGATCCAACCACATAGACTTTTTTTTTTTTTTTTTTTGCTCTGCTTCTTCTCTTGGAGTACTCTTATTGTAAATTATTTGAAAAATTATTTGGGAGTAATCATCCCTGTTGAGGATAGCCATGGATAAAAATGGACATCATCCTTGAATTTAATGGGGCTCACCTTTTTTTTTTTTTTTTTTTTTATTAACGAGTGATTTTTGAGTGTTTCTTACCCTTTTTTTTTTTAGATTATTTTTACTAATATTGTGTATTTTTACCATGATCAATCATAATAGGTAAGGGGATTGGGGAAGGTTTTGAGTTGAAAGTAAAATGTTATGGATTTGATGTCATTTATTATTTGTGTCTTTTATTTATTACAGGATGACACGCGTTTAGCCTAAGGTCTTTCTTAGAATTTTGCCCAAATTGGGAAAGTAGGCAATATTCAAAGAGTTTAATGATATCTTTTTAGTATTTATAATAATTATCTACTTTTCAACCGTGGTTAATTCTAAAAATAAATTTTATTAGATTGATTTTTTTTTTCTCAAAAACTTTAATAAGACATGATAATATGTCTTATAATTAGATATGACAATAAGGATCGCAACACGATGACACAACTCGAAAACGACACGAATTTTACGGGTTTGGGTTGAGAAAAATAGGGGGCGGGTCAATTTCGGGTCACCCGAAATTGACATGGAAAAAAAAATGGATCGTGTTCGAGTTGGACCCGTAGAACCCAAACACGACACGTTTTTTTCGTGTCAATTTCGAGTCAAATTTCGTGTCAATTTCATGTCGCGGGTCAATTTCGGTTCGTGTCGTGTCAACCCGTGACGGGTTCGTGCCGCGGTTTCGTGTTGTGTTCGTGTCGCGGGTTGTGTTCGGGTCGAGAAAGAAAAAAATCGACACGGCTCTTACACGACACGAACCCAACACGTGACACGAATTGCCACTCCTACTTATAATGATATTATTTTAAATAGGTAATTTTTTTATTTTGCTAAAATCCTCATAAAATTTGCCAACTGATTTAGTTTTGATATAATTTTTATGTGGTCCGTTTATACATCAATTTTAATTTGACTTGATGGATTATATCTACGAAAATTAGATTGAGTGTTCTTTTTTATCACCAAATCTAATAGATAGTTGAACATTTTTTTAATTTAGCAAAATGGTTGTTTTCAGATTTGATCAATCAATGATTGACTAGTGGTTAATCAGTGATTGATCATGAAACTTGATGATTTATGTTATAATCAATCAGTAATTTACTATAGTCAATCATTTAAGAAAATTGATTGATCATTTAAATTTTACTAATTGATTGATCATTTAAATTTTACTGTTAAAAAATTAGTCTAACGGTAAAAAGAAAATTCCTCGTGACAGTATAAATTAAGAAGTTATATTCCAAAAACCCATTCTTTTTATTTTTTAATATAGTTATAGGTGTAAGTAAATATTCCTACATATTAATATGATTAGTAAAAAAGAAAATCGCTCTTGTAATTTCAAGTATAATCTAACGATAATTTCATATTTAATTTCATCATAAGATATAGAATTTGGATTCGCTAACCTCGAATTGGAAAAAAAACAAAACAAAACAAAAAGAGAAAAGATGTTCTTATTGTATAAACTTCATAATAAATGTTTTCCCAATTTTTTTTTTTTGGGTAATTTGTTCGTTTAAGCATTAAATTATATACATTCTGTCATTTTGGTTTCTGGAGTTTTAATTTAAGTAAATTGGTCCCTAAACTTTTGATTTTTATCAGTTTTGGACCATGACATTAAAATTGATGAAAGCTTTTTCCAATATAGCGTTTCTAATTATGTTTCAATTCCATGCTAACATGAAATTCTACAAAAATAAATACATTAAGTATAAAAGTTTCCTTATCATTGTTATTAAAAACCTTAAAAACTAAAACATTTTACATTTAATGTAATAATTTCTTTAATTTTTAGTTACTATGCTACGGATAAGCTTATATATGTTAAATTTCAGAAATCCTCTGTTAATTTTAGTGTTATGAACCAAAATTGTCCAAAGAACAAAAGTTCAGGGACTTGAATCACTAAAATAAAATTTAAATATCAAAATGAAAAATATTTATAATTTATAGATTAAACAAATAAATTATTATTATTATTTTTTCAGTTTTTGGTTTTGTTTTCCTTTTTGGGATTTGAATTTGTTTTCCTTTTTCTAACGGAGAATACTAACAGCAAATTTGGGCATGTCCGAAATCCAATAAAAAAAGTAAATTATTCCTTGCTTTTTTTTATGTTTAATTAAATAAAAAAAAAAAAAAAAAGGTTCAGGATATTGACCTGATTAGCTGTGACCTGTGGAGTCTTATGGAGATTTTAAATATAGTCATAGGTGCGTTGGGACACGGGGTGGAGATTAGGTCAAACCAGCTGCTCAGACCGTCCGATTTGTGAGTGCGACCATTTTAATATATACATACATATATATATACACACACACACAGAGGGAGAAAGAGAAAAGTTGGTGCCAGCATGATACAGTTGACTTTTTTGTTTCCTTTTTTGGCGTTTTCATTCTTTTTACTGTAAGCGATTTTTTTTGGCAATTTAATAATGTCCTGATTTCTTAAGCTTTTTATTAATTGTATATACCTTATTTCATAATTGGCTTTACCATCTTATTTCTTTTAGGAAATTATAGGCCCACCAATTTTTCGTCTTTTGACTTTTAATGTGGGGTTAGATTTAACACAAATCGATAAATTTTCATACTAACCGCATAAGTGGTTCACTAACATTTGAAAAACATTTTCTTTTTTAAAGGTTAATAGAGTTGTAGGTCCTCAAACACATTTAAATAAATGACCATCTCAATCTAATTTTAGAAGTAAAATTTCATTAGAAATTATGGATTTGTTTGATATATCAATTCAACTTCAATTAAATTATATTTTTCATATTATTTTTTAGTATTTTTTTTAAAAATTAATAAAAATTATAAATAGTTTTTAAAAGTTAACATATTTCAATTTAAAATTTTTATCCCCAACCAGTGAACCAAACACATACTATATTGTAATTGCAATAGTAATTCAAATAGTTTAACTAGGTGAGTAGTGATTGATATAGTATTTTAAGTGTAATTATTGAAAAAAAAATCATAGCCTTAAAAATCTTATAAAAATTAAAATAAAACTTAATTGAATTTCTCAAAGTCATATTAGTCATTGATCGAATAGATGTGTTAATTTTAATTGTTGATTTTTCTTCGAAGTGATGAAACCCTATAAGCCAAATAAACATCTCAAGATTTCGTATTAGCACTATCACATAACTTGACAAAGTTCACATTGAGAGTAAAGTGGGATCGCTGTCTAAGTTGTGGGAGGGGGTATGGTTTTCGTGTCGACGGAGTGGAGTAAAGGTCGTCGTCCGAGTCGAGGAGAGGGGGTGTTTGTGTCAACAGGGGGCAAGAGGAGTCGTTGTTGTCGTTTGAGTCGCGGGAATGCAGGAGTAGCTAAGGGGGATCGAAGGGGGTGAACATGGATGAAGGTAGCATAGGCCTAGGGAGGCTTAAGCCTTCCTCAATACTTGTTTTTTGCTTTTAACCTTCTATATATAGCTATACAAATTTTGAAAATTAACTCTCATATTCTCAAATTACATTGTATTAATCTTAAGCCTACAATGATAATACAAGAACAATTATTTAGTTCAATGAATTTTTTGTTATTGTTAATAT
Source organism: Ficus erecta (assembly GCA_008635985.1). Lineage (NCBI taxonomy): Eukaryota > Viridiplantae > Streptophyta > Magnoliopsida > Rosales > Moraceae > Ficus > Ficus erecta. The sequence goes on from BKCH01000050.1 coordinate 1,701,362, forward strand.
TAGTTCCTCCGGCAAAAATTTATATTTTCGTCACTGGATTTGAATATTAATATTAAATAATAATAATAATATAAAAAAATATATTTAAGATAAATTGACTCTCCATTTTGCCCTTTGAGAAGAGTATCACAATCTCGCAAGCAATTCACATGATGCAATTTGTAATTTAACAGTACTTAACGATTGGCTTGGGTCATCCCGACAACAACAAATTTTATTAGTGAGAGTTTTATATGTAAAATTTGATTGTGGATAAAAGTCATTTACCTAAAAGTTCAGGGGTCTATGATGCCGTTAGCCCCCCTCCCTCTTTTTTTCTAAGATAGTTTGTTCATTGATTTTCTTTTGCAGTATTTTTAGGCATCTTTAGTAGATTTATAACATGTTTACTTAAGAGTTGGCCTTTGTTTTACACCTTAGTTTAACTCAAATTAAATTATACTTTTTTTTTTTTTGCTGAATTTTTGTTTTTTTCTGAAAAGTCAACAAAAATCATAACTAGTTTTTAAAAGGTCAATCAACTCCAACTTAAAAATTTTAATTCCAACTAACGATCTAAATGGACGCTTAGTCTTATTATCTATTAAATGAAAAAAATTTCATGAATTTCAACGAAAACAAAATTATATATATTCTATTTCATATTAATCTTTTCGGATAGATAATTCGAGTAAAGAGAGAAATAAAAGATGATAAGATTGGTAAAGTAACCATAATCATAGATATATATATATATATATGTATATATGTATGTATGTATGTATGTAAAAGTTTGAATAGATATAATAATCGTCAAATGACTAGAAATTATCCAAATTTTGAGGAAAATGGAATAAGCGTCCCATAAATCATGGGTTCAAAATAACGGCAATTGAAAGCATAAGAATAAGCAGAAAGGGCCAAAAAAAAAAAAAAGGAAATAGAAATTGTAGCATATAATTAGCCAAGTCTGAAAACTTTGGAGGTAAAGAACAGGTTTTAAAATATTTTAAATAAATAAAATTAAAGTCAGTATTTGTTGTAAAGCATCTTAGAAAATGAGAGGGAAAAAACACAACAACTACAAAATGACAAATGCTAAAAGAGAATATTGATGCATCGTGATTCTCTCTCTCTTTATCATTCTGAAAATGTTGATGCCGATTATAAAATGAAAAGTATCTGATCTAATATTATTTAAAAAAACGAGTTAAGTATTTACTCCTTGTCACTACACATCCAGCATCGCCCTCGCCCAACAAACAAAGATCTCAAAATAAGACTAATAATCATTTTGAGAGAAGACAAAGAAAAAACATCCATAATGTAAATCACATATTAGATTTCAGATACCTATTTGTAGCACATATAATAGAAAAGAAAAAAGATACCAACTATATAGGATTAGGTTAGACGACATCTGAACGGGATAAGTTTAATGAATTATCATACACTAATATTAAATATTCATTGGGTAAATTAAGATTAATCCTCAAGTTTAAGGTGTACAGACGAAAATAAGTTAAAAAAAAAAAAAAAAAAGTAGCTACATACTAGTGTTTTTTTTTTTTTTTAATCGATCCCTTTCTTTTTAATGGGAAAATGAAGATATAGCACTAAATAAACTGCAATCTGACACTAAACAGTGGAACAAAGCAAGTGGGTGTACTAATTTCGGCAAAAAGTACCAAAAAGATTTCAACTCAAAAAAGAAAAGTAGTGGAGAGAAAAGCTATAAAATTTGACTGATTGGAGTTTGGGGATTTATTGGATGAAAATTTGGATTGTTGTTCATTTTAATGGCTGCTACGTACGCTAGCATGCAATAAAACATTAAGGGTTCGTTTGGATCGCAGGTTCAGTTTGAGTTGAGTTGAGATTTTTAAGTTTGCATAGTAAATTTTATTGACTTTTTCAGAAAAGACAAAAAACTTTTTCAGAAAAGACAAAAAACATGATGAGATTTGAGTTGTTTAGTTTGAGTTGAGATGGTGAGGCAAACGGAGCATAAGAATTATTTAAAAGAATGCTTACAAGTTACAACATTCAACAACAATAATATTCATACGTATGTTCCTCTAGAGAAAGTCAAAATCTATATGCATAATGCAAGGAAGATAGGAGAATAGACGGCCTAAGCACGAGGAGAAAATTTTGAAACGTCATTAAAAAAAGCTGTACAAAATTTATCACGGAATCAAAAAAAGCTGTACAAAATTTATCACGGAATCAAGCTGATTGATGGTCCTTGACAATGTCATTATTGGCTTTATTGTCGGAGGCAGAGTGAATTATTATTGAAGGTATTCTTGTGTATTTCTACACGTTAAATTTGTTTAAATTAAATCTATATAATTTATTAAATTTAATGTAGAATCATATAAGAAAGAAGTTTTTATCATACTAATGTCATTATATACCCCCTTTTCTTTGATGGACGACGACGAGCAATAATATTGCTTCTTCCTCGTCAAAATGGTCATTTTGAATTTCTTAACTACAATTCTAATGCGTATTTTCAAGGGAAATGGTGTAGTTGGAAATTTAGAAAATTTGACACTGTTATATTAATGTCGCTAGTCTAAAATGTTTTAGGTTTTGATCAAATTCCATCAGACATACGTCGTATTTTTTTTTAATCTTTTGATCTTCAACATGATGTGTTTACAAGCGCGTAATATCGCTATGTAATTCTTTGGACAAAACTCTTGAAATCAGTATTGTTATTCATTGATCGTTAAAGTAATCAAACTATCATGTTTCTTTGATAATGTTTTATTTCTGACGTGTGTTTAACATAGCTCCACACTTGAATTCTATGTATAATGAAATCTATACGAAACGTAATCGGTTAAACAAAAATTGGAATTCACATTGAGTCGGTACCTCATATGTTTTTGATAACAAAATTAACTTTCACGCATGTCCATTTGGAGTAATAGATTTTTATACTTTTTTCTTTTTCCTGATTAATAAAAGGTAATGTCATCTCGATCAAGATGTTCTCGTCTGGCCCGTTCAGGCTCTTGCTTGAATCGAAACTTTTATGCATTGGTAGGCTTTTGACTCAATCTAATAGCCTACCTATCGGGCGTCTTGGAATGAAAACCCACTAATTAACAAAAAGGATGTCCTAATTTTATTCAAAAAATAAATTAAGTTTCACTCATATCCCATAATAACTAGGTAAAAGTCCGTATGTAACATTTTATTGACTGAGTAGGACTTTGAACTGATCCTTATATGTAAGTTGGGTAAGGTTTTAAGCTCGACTAACATACGGTTTGACAAATGTAACATCAAGATTCATTTCGTGTAATACCAACTCATTAATATGTAACATTTTTTTTTTGTTGATATATGCCCTCTCTTACCTATATTTAAAAGCACAAGTCATTGCTTTAGGGGCTGTCTCGTGATAGTCTTATCACTCATTGTATGGAGAATTAATAATTATCACGTGATTTTATTTGTTTTTTTTTTTAAATTTTATCTATGCATGTTCGTCAATTAATTTATAATAAAAGTCTCGAAACGTAATACATTATGAGGGTGTTTGGTGTGTAAGTTTGAGTTAAGATTTGTAAGTTTAAATAGTAAATTTTTTTGAATTTTTTTGAATTTTTAGAAATGACAAACAACTTTTTGAGGAAAAAAACAAAAAATATGATGAAAAAAATATAATTTAATTTAAACAGAGTATTTTATCAAACAAGACCTATGAATAAAATTATATAACATGTAAATCAACTAATAATTAAATAATTATGTGATCAGTGTAAGAAAAATTACATTAATATACATGATTGATATGACCCACGATCTAAGTTGCAAAATACAGAAAGAAAACTAGGCACGTGTGGGGAGTGAGTGAGTGAGTGATAGCTAGCTAGCTAGGAATGGTGGGAACAGAAGTCAAAAAGACGGAAAGCAGAATAAATTGACCAGGAAGGGACAGGGACAACATTGGTGCCGGAGGAGATAAGACTTAAGAGAGGCGTGCTTGAGTAGGCTGCCTAAATTTTGACTTCGCTACGAAGAAATTGGTACTCCCAAAAACGTCCTCAAGTTAATTTGTTTTTTGTTTTTTTTTTTTTGTTTTGTTTTTTTTGTTTTGTTTTTTTTAACAAAAACATTTGTTCAAGACATTTACATGTGAACAGGTCATGACATTTTGTTCATGTTTTTCAATCATCCGTCTATAAGGCTCCTTCAAATTTACATTGTTGTGAATAATAACATGATCTTCAAATAGTTTATACATACATATATATATATATATATCTCCATTTTCTTTTATATCTATAAGGAATATTCTTCAAGTTATAACTTTTTAATAAATAATTTATAATAATTAGTTGAATTATTTATAAATTTATGTAAAATTATGTATAGTATGATATTATTTAAAAACTGTTAATATAAAAGATAATATCAACAAAAAAATATAATGAAATTAACTGGTTAGTAACAATAATATTAAAAAAACTAGAAGTTCGAATTGCCGCAATTGCCAGATTAGAGAATATACTTTTATATATATATATATATATATTTTTTTTTTTACTTCCTAAATTCAAAAGTTTCATCAAGTTATGTCAGGTTAACTTTTTAGAAAATTATAAAATGTGAATTTTTAAGAAAGTTCTTTTAATTAAAAGATCTAAAAAAAAAAACAATTTACATTATTAAATTTTTAATGACATGTTATTCGAGTGTTCATACTAAAATTTACAACGCGTAACACAAGTAATGTTTTCGGTTATAAATCAGATCGTTAAAAAATTAATCTAACAATTAAAATAAAAGTTGATAAGAGCATAAAATTAAAACAATCTCAAACGGCCGATTCTAAACATAGTTTTAAATACACATTTGTTTGTGAAATCATGAACCTCCCGCGGTTCTCTAAGAATCGTTTTAGCGATATAGTTAAATATACCCCTTACGCAATTCCTCTTAATTTCAGCTATTAATTGTATTAATGAACTTACCAACGAAAAGTAATAATTCACTTTTTTTTGGGCTCTTATGATTTGTGAGGAGGAAAATGTTACGTATGCTACTACTATATTGTTTAATTAAAGTATTCAAATACCTATATAACTTATAGAAGCTTTTTTGAACACGTGATTGGAACACTAGCAAGCTATCTAGGAAGCTACGTTAGGGAAAGAATTCTCATGACTTATTAGTCAAAGATCTAAAAATAAAAAACAACATATTTTTTATTGATATGATGTTATATAGCTATCATACTATTAATTTCTATTGAGATTTCCATACGGACAAAAACATAAACTGTTTGGTCTACACATAATTTCTTTGCGATTTCCATGCACCTTCGTTTATATTAGATAATGGTAGGCAATGGTATGGGTGGCAGAAACATCTTAGACGTTGAAAATTATTATTATTATTATTTTTTTTTCAGATAATATAAACTTTGGCTAAGGAAAGAAAGTGGACAATGATATAATATATATATATATATATTTATTTATAGAATTTTTGAGGAAAAAAATATGGTCTAAATGTAAAATAACTAGATGAAAACAGTTACCAAAGACTTTAGATGACACTTGTGCAAATACGTCTCGTCTATAATACTTTTGGACGACACCCATAAACAAACAGGTGATGTCTAAATTCCGTTGTCTTTTCCCTATTTTTCACTAGTAGTGAGATAATAGACTGGTCTATTAAGGGAAGTGGTAATTTTTAATCATTCACATAGCCAAAAATAAATTAGTGAAAAAAAAAATGGTATCTTTGATGTAAAGGAGTGGACTTACGACACCACTTGTATAAGGTAGTTATAGTTTAATGGTATTGGGCGAAGTGATTAATGGATAACAAAGGTGCATTTGGTTTTCACTCTTTAACTCAAAATTTTATATTATTTTTTATCTTTTTTCTGAAAAATTAATAAAAATTATAATTAATTTTTAAAAAAATCAATCAACTCCAATATAAAAATTTCATCTCTAACCTGCTGAACCAAACGAAGACGAAGTCTTTATTTCTAGTCTCATGAGAAAAGTTTGAAATTATTTTCGGATAACACAACAATATTTGTTAACTCTTAACATACAAGTAATTATGACTTATTGCATATATTCTTTGATACAGGTGATCCTAATTGTCATATCTTAAAAAATATAAATATAAATAAAAATTATAACCGGTCACCATCCCTCGTATTTTTTTCTTGATTAAAAAAAAAAGAAAAAAAGAAAAGAAAGGAGTGGACCTGTGGAGGTTGCGAAACTCAATTGAAAAACATTGTTTTTGACCATTCTAAAAACTTTGCAACCAAGGCGATCGAATTAGGTTAGTAATTATGTTTGCATGGTTGAAAAATAAATGAATTGGTGGCAGACAATATCTTTCAAGGTGGTTGAAGCTCAATTGGGAATCCGATTTTCTTCCTATTTTCTGTTGGGAAATTTAGCTGCAGAATATCCACCGAATTTGGTCGACCATTTTCCATGATATATATATATATATATATATATATATATATATATATAGACACACACACACACACACACATTCCTACTTGACTAAATAAAATTCCACTCCATTTTGTTGGTATTCTCTTACTATATCATAAACAAAACTCACGCCAACTTCAATTGGAAGATAAGGACGTAACTGCATGTTGGAAAATATTTGAGCCTTGTCATGTTCATTCTTTTAAAGAGAAAAAATAATAACAGCAATAATAGAGATTTGACTAAGAAGAAATTAGGCGTGGGGAAACTTTTTTTGTCTCAACCACCACCTAGAAGGTTAAATTATCCTCATGCTTGCTTCTTACAATAATTAGTTTGTAGTAGTGCCTATGGCACTTGTCTAGGTTTTTTTTTTTTTTTTTAATATTTTTTTTATCAGTAAAAGGGATAAAATATTTAATACGAGAATTAAAGGTCAAGAATTTATAATTGCTCATGAAAGTTGATGCTTCATTTGAAACACACTTTCAATTTTAATATAAATTATTTGAATTTTGAATTGTATATCCATAAAATGAATGTTGAAATTTATAAAATCACCTAATTACTAATACCCTGTTCATTTGGTATTCCAAATAATGTATTTGAATACACATCCATTTGAATGATATACCCACGCAATTAATTATTCATTTCTTTTCTTTTTTCCTATCTACTTTAACCAATCACATCATCACATAGTCTTTCTCTTTCACAATACTCATTAAAATGATTTTTCAAATGTAAATAATCAAAGCCCACATTACATTTGAATGCAATGATTAAAGGGGACATCTAAACTCATACTAGAATGCATACATTTTTTTAGAATATAATACTACGTTGAATGGGACATCCAAATAAAGCATTAGAATATAAGAACAAAAGAGTGAAGATAGATCATGGAAATATAAACTTAATGTAAATACCTACAAAGCTTCTTATATATATATATATATATATACCATATATATAAGAGATGTACAAGACATAGAAGTTAAAAGACAAAAATAAAATTGGTATAAGACGTGAGAATATAAACAAGCCAAGTGAATTTTGAACAAATTCTTATATTTAAATTGAGTTTTAAAAAAAAAAAAAAAGTTTGAATCATTAGATTGAAAAGTTGAAATACAAAAGTGCAAAAATCTTGCCACTATATATATATAATTATAGATATTGCTCATCACCATGTAAGAAATCTTTTACCTTCCAATAAATAAGCCAGTTTTGGGATATAAATTATGAAGCTATGAACAATTTTAACTGCTTTAGGTATAAAAGATTGGAATTGGATTATCATGTGCAGTACTAATTTGCTTTTGTCACATATATGACGACTATATTGTACTTGCCCAATTTTTATTGGTTGGGAATATAATTGGAACCTGCTAGGAAATTTCTTTAAATGGCAAATCAAGTAACACGTCTGTCTTTGAAGCTTGTGATGTTTGACATTAGTAGGTTGAGATAATAAGACTAACCCTCGATGTTAAACTGACACGTGCACATATCAAAGACCTACAGCTCTCCAACGATACCGAGATCAAAGAAATTTGTACATTAAACATATATCTACATCGAGATTACTTACTCGAGGTTAAGAATTGAGAACTCGAGGTCCGTCCTCAGTCAAAATGACGACTCGTGTTAATGTCCTATGAAAAATACTTTCATCTCATAAATGATGAGAAAAATTCTAGGATAGTTCCAAGCTAACTAATGGCATATAGATGAATCAACTTGGTTGTTCCCTCCACATCTCCTAGAAAGCTTAGTCTCACATTTTCTCCCATGATACAAACCTAAAGTTTGCATTTTTTTGTTTTTTTTTTGTTTTTTTGTTTTTGTTTTGGTTGTTGCTGTTGCTGTTTGTCTGACTTAAACATTGATTACCTTCTTCAGGTCCACCCCCTAGCGCACCCCTGACAGAAAACCTCAACAGACTGAGAGGGAAGATCAGTGATGTTGTCAACATTATTTTTAAATCACTTATTAGTAATTTGTCTTCACAACGTTATTTTTAAATCTTAAAAAAAAAAAAAAACCACATTACAATTTATGTCTCAAGGGATATTGACTTAGAGCTATCCAAGGGACAAATAGAACGACAACAACATAGACTACGCATCGCTTATATGCAGACGACAACAAGATAAACAGCCGTCTATGAGTATCTTTCTTTACCTCCCAAGTTAACATCAATATATATATTTCCATGGTTTCCTCTAGGTGTTTTTGCGTTGAAACAACTCTTTATCTGTCGGAAATTAATAAACAAGTTCCTCCTTTAAAATTTTGCTTTTGGGCCTTAACAGTAGTTCTTTATAGATTGAGAAAATAACCTAAATAACCAAAAATTTTTTTTTCATTTATTTATCAACATGACACAAATTGTTCACAAATTTAGTTAATTTTAGAGGAGATAATACATCTTTCTTTATTGATGGAGATTTAGATCATATGTTGATATTAGATAAGTTTGATTCATGTGAGAGAATTTATTAAATTGTATTATTATATCCACTTTAGAGGTACTGTCTTGAAAATTTAAACCTAATGATCGTGAGGTGGGAGCATGAATAATTCACCTGTCATTTTTATTGCAAAAATGATCAGTTCTATAAATAAAATGTTTGAATTTTGATTAACTGCTAGGGGTTACATAAAAACAGATTAAAGTTCATTAAAGAAACATGTTTGAACTTTGATTGCAAAGAGTTGGAAAGAACAGATTAAAGTTCATAATATTTTGCAGTAAAATCTTTTTCGAGAGAGTCAACTGAGATAACAATCTTGGCATCAATTAATCAGACCAAATATCAAAATCAAAATCATTTGGCTACTATTTCATATATAACTAAAAAGCACACAGAAAAAATAGTGAAAAAAAAAAGCATTAATAAAAATATAAAGAAACTTCAAAAAAACCGCCAGTTAAGATCGTTATTTGTTTTTGTTAAGATCGTTAGTTTCATCACAATAAATAAAATATATATTCAATCTACTAGAAGGCTGTATTACTGTATGAGACAAATGGAATCGTTTGAGACTTTATTACTAGAAGGCTTATAGATTTGAATTTAATACTTCGAAGCTACTTGATGAAAGTATACGCTAGCCGACCTCAGAGTTGTTTGTGGGTCTGTGTCCTACTTTTATTTGATTTTGGGCCGTACAGGATTTTGTTTTCTGTATTGCATACATAGACTTTGGTGTTAAGAAGCCTATATATAAACAAACCATATATATATACATACACACACACACCTCTAGCTATAGTGTGTAACCTTCACGTTGAAGAAAACAATAATGTTCCACCCAAAAAACAAAGGAAATAGTAATAAACTGTTTTTTTTTTTTTTTTTTTTTGGCCCAACAAAATATGAATATAGATAGTAACAAAAAATAGGAAATTGTAGCAATATGAAAGAGATCTAGACTTTGTCTACAGTCCGCTCTTCCCTTATAATCAATGTACATATTATGTAATAATAGGAAAAAGTTTAATTATCGGCCTAAATCATTGTTATAACCTTAGGATAGTCAGAAGTACCTGTTGATAAGCCTATACAATCAAGTTTTTTGTTAATGAATACGCTAGACATTCACATTTTGGTCACTGGCTAATATAATCTACATTGGCAGCTTGTCATTTTCTCAGAAAATCTCAGAGGGAATGAAAAGTTGGCAGCCGAATTCTCCGCTTCCAGAAATGCATCTTCTTTGTTCTTGGCTCCTGACACTGAATTTATCCATAGTCATCCGCCGGATGAGCTAAATCGTCGCGTTATTAATTTCTTGGCCGAAACATTTGAAACTGGATTTGGTCACGGCCATCCGAGGCTACTAGAAAATTTCATATATATGACCAAAATTCCAAAGATATTTACACATCATTTTGATGACCAACAGCTGAGTTTCTTGACAGCCTGAAAAACATTTTTTTTATCTCAAAAGGGGTTATAATTGAAGTGAAGGACTGACTTCTAAGGCTTCTTTTTTTCCCTTAGAAGTGAAGCTTTAGAAAAAGATAAATTCTACTCATTAGTAGATCATAAGATCATGTCACAACCGTTGGATTGTGAGACCTAGGCGGATCACTGTGGGATCTGTATAGCGCATAATAACGCTGTTATACGGTTAGCGGAACAACGGATTGCTACTCCTCATTCGTATGTTTTTTAGGCTGGGATAGATGATTGCCATCCTGTGAAGGAAAACAAGTAGCTAGATCAAGTGTCTGCATTGGTGACCGATTTAACAACCCACCAAACTGGTTATCTCTTTTGTACTCTACCTACTCAGTCTGCCTTAATTTGGTCCGAAGATGATTTTGTTGCATTCTTTAATAGTGACATTTCCTCACCCTTAAACCATGTTTTAGTCATGTTTTGTTCTGTTCCTTTTGGCCTTTGAACACACCCTGTCATTCATAATTTTCCTTTGGAGTTGCTTGAAATAATGGCATCAACTTAATGAGAGACACACTTAAATTCATTTGCATTAAAAGCAGAGGAGTTATATATGTATAGTTACACATAAACTTGTTGAAAAGTACATATTTTACGTATACGGAATAGACAAATAAATAAAATAAAAAATAAAAAAATAAATACTTATTTTAAATGTAACTGACATAAATTATAATCGTCATGCGGTGGCCCTTGAGAGGAAGATGAAAATGAGCATTCATTATATACATATATATATATATATATATTATTAAGAGATTATGAGATATGAGATATATATAATTTTCTTCAGTTAAAATTACGTACAACGTATTATATTTATTTTTTGCGTAATAATACAAGATATTCTTTTTTTCTGTACCTTAAGAAATCATTCTTGTATATCATTTTACACCTCAAGTTTTACAATTTATATGCGTAGACTATAAATAAATTAATATTACTGGAAAGAAGAAGGGGAAAAAAAATTCCATAAATAATTTCAACCACAAAGTACAAACCTGTTTCCTGGAATTTGCAATCACTTAGGGGACGTTTGGTTAATTGTGGTAATCATTAGGAACCATACTATTGGGAAAGTGATAGTGGGTAATATGATTATTAGGCATTACAAATTACTATGTTTGGTTACATCTATAATCTTTTCTCACATTCCCATAAATATAATTTTGTTGTGTTTGGTTACACACAGTAATGCAATGTATTTTTTCTTATAAAATCAATTAATTTAAATGATTTAAAAGTAACTAAATCTTATTAAATAATTATCACCTTATCATTTGACTTGTAAACTTTTTTTAATTATTTCATTTAAAAACCAATTAATTTTTTATATTAACTAATTAGATCTCATTAAAAAAGATTACAATAATATTAAAAAAAAAAACAAACAAATATGGGTTAAAACACAAAACCCAGATTTACCCAACAAAATCGCCTCCTAAACCCAACAGCCCTGCCTCACCTTCACCATCGCCGCCATCAGTATTTCCTTGCCTTCTCTGCCGCCGTCTTCGCCCTCACCTCTTTTTGAGTTGAATTCTCCGCCGCTATCAAAATCATCTCCTGGTTCTTCTCCTCCGAGCCATTGTTAGAGAGATTGTAATATCTTTTATATTACCATTGGGTAGTGGAAACAAAAGTCCCACATTGGAAAAGCAGAAGCAAGCATAGTGGTATAAAATGAAACAAGTGAAGTGTAAGGATTACTAGTGTATAGTTGGGACTATGCACACACACATGCGTGCGCACACGCGTGAGGGCGATTGGGCGTTTAGGGTGGGCCCTTATTAGGGTGCACTTTGCACTTCGCACGTACGTATCGTCGCAAGGAGCACTCTCTTTTTCAATGCAGTGTTTTTCCAAATTAATTATGGACTGTTGATTTGATCGGGCGATCTAACGATCAGTTCAAATCAACGGTCCGGATTTGAATGATTTCATATTTAATTTAAACTGTTAATTGAATTATTTCAATCTAACGGTCGTAATTAATTCTGATGACCAACAGGTATGTCTGTTGAAACATATACGTTTTTTGACTGAAAATGTACCATCTTAATTTAAAAGGTGCAATTGTTGTATCTGTTGCAATGCTTCATGAACAGGCATATCAAAGGATATAAAACTCTAGTTTGATATTAGTTTCATATTTTGTTCTGGAATTTAATAAAATTACTACTTATTAAATTCGTGGGTTTGTTGTATCTTGGAGGTAATTTACTAAAACACCGGATAACAAACTGTTTATAGTGGGGGCAAATAAAACCTTAAGGAAAGTAATTTTTACGCCTCAAACCTTTTTGATTTTCTCTATTCTATTCCTTTTCTTTACACCAAAACAGTTTTCCATCACCCACTTTTTCAACGGCCATTTCGAGAAATCTCTGCCGCCGCCGTGCACTTTTCCTTCTCCTCCAAGCTTCAAATCCTGTCACCGACGAGAGATTCCCTTTCTCCTTCGGCCTCCATGAGCGGTGTGATTGCAAACTTTGTGGGGTGGAGGGCAGCGATGTTGCAAAGCTTAGGTCGTGGGTGGGCTGCATGCGACGGGGTAATGGGCGACAACGAGGTCAGGTGGGGTTGTAACGAAGTTCCGATGAAGTGGTTGTAAGCATGGCTGTAGTGGTGGTGGTCGGTGGTCTGAGTGTTGATTATGGAATATTGATGGGTTGACTTTTTTTTTAATAAGTTTTTCATGGTATTGAAATTTCCAAGAATTTAAATAACACCTTATTGGTTGAGCTACAGATTACCTTAAAATGAGATAAAGTGACTTTCATGAGATTAACTTTTCAGATAATCTAAAAATTACTATATTTATATAAAACATAGGAATCTTGTATATTCTCATTCGCACTCTTAAGATTACCACATACCAAACTCCTTCTATGATATGCATTTTAAATGTTCAACCAAACTGAATAGTATTGGAGATCAATTCCCCTATCAAATTAGTTTTTCTAGAGATTTTAGGACATGTGGTCATATTCATTAATTTTGTTCTTATTTACAAATAATTAGATGACTTCCATTAAAAAAAAAAAGCTAAAATAAGGAAAGATAAATAAATAAATAAATAAACGAATTAGTTTTTTTGCTAAATAAATAAATAAACAAATTAGTTGGTTGGTGCTTTGGTGGGATCTCAACAAACATAGACCATTTACCTAAAACTTTTATTATTTATTATTATTTATTTTTTAAATTTCCCAACAACCGAAGGAAGAGGGATTGAAGTTCAAGAAACGACAACATATGTTTTATCTAGGCCTAAATTAATCTCAGCATGATACATATGAAAATTAATCAATTCTTCCTTAAATGCCCCGATAAAAAAATTACTCAACAAAAATAAAAGACTTCGATTTGACATAAAATCTTGTTCCACATACTAATCTCCTATGAGACTCTATCAGATGCCCAATAAAGTAAGCCTAATTTTCCAAGTAAACCCCTAAAACCTACTTGTCTAATCCGCCATTAAAACACACATTTCCAATAACACCAGGCTGCTGAGACCCCCCCAGGGTGGACCGTCTTTGTCTCACACACACTCATCACACTCCCTTTAGGTCTCACTCCATCAACCACTGGTTGACTTTTTTATTTTTTAATTTTTTTTATTTTCATTAACACCAAAAAAAAAAAAAAAAAAAAAAAGAATCCCTTATTATTTCCCAAACTAATAAACGACTTCGTTCTTTTTTTTTTTTTTAAGCATATTAAATAAGGAAAATTCTGTTTGTAGAGTTTCAAGAAATCATCATTCTAATTAACTATTAATTGTAATAGTTTGGATCACATTAAATTTATTAGAATTTATTCATTTTACATATTTTTTTTCATTATCATCATGTCTTATATATCGATAGTGATATCTTATTATAAAAATACCTAATAAAATTAATGAAAATATGACATTTATTGTGCTCTATTGATTTTTTTTCCACACCATATCATAAAATTTCTTGAAAGATAAAATAAAATAAAAATAAGAAAATCACACGTACAATAAAGCGTAAAAGCAACAATATTTTTCCAAAATTTTTCCTAACGCTGATAATTAGTCCAGCCCAAAGCTTAGGACCCTGAAATAATGGGCCTATGTCTCTCTTCTCTCATTCATTGACTGTCCTTTGTGTGTGTGAAAACGAAGATAGAGAGAAGACGAACAGAAATACGGATGGGTAGTTGATAATCAAAGCCAATTCATCCTTAAACTCGAAGAAATCTTCAATTAATTAAAACCACTCCTTAACCCACCACCACCACCACCCCCCCATTAATCTCCTTTCTTTCTCTCTCCTCCTTTCTCTCTCCTCTCCACAGTCATAAACCAGAAAAGTTCCGAACAGAAGCTCAACAATTCTCTGAACTTTCTCTCTCTTGTAGGGCAGAGAGAGAGAGATGAAGCTCTCGGCGTTGCAGCAGAGCTACACGAACCGGCGGAGCAACAGCTTCAGAGGATCTGCGCCGTTGGATTCGTCGGCGGACGGTTCGATCAGGTCGCCGGCGGCGGTCTTCTGGCTCGTGCTACATGGACTCTGCTGCCTCATCAGTCTCGTCCTCGGATTCCGCTTCTCTCGCCTGGTATTCTTCTTCCTCTTCTCCACTTCCTCCACCAACCTCTACACGGCGCCGTTCCGCTCCGCCGCTGAGCTTGGCGGCGGCGGAGTCGGTACCTTGAACCTCCACCACCGCGACACGCCGTTGGGAGTCGAGTTCCAGCTGAACAGGACTACGGCGGCCGTCACGGCGAGCTCCAGCAGCCGCGTGGTGGTCGGCCGGCACGGGATCCGAATCCGGCCGTGGCCGCACCCGAATCCGATTGAGGTGATGAAGGCGCACCAGATCATCGACACGGTCCAGAGAGAGCAGAGGCGCCAGTTCGGCGTCAAGAGCCCTAGGACGGTGATCGTGGTGACTCCGACTTATGTCCGGACCTTCCAGACCCTCCACATGACCGGACTGATGCATTCTCTGATGCTGGTTCTCTGCACAACCTCGTTTGGATCGTGGTGGAGGCCGGAGGAGTCACCAACGAGACGGCTTCGATCCTGGCCAAGTCCGGTCTCCGGACCATTCACATTGGATTCGACCAGCGGATGCCAAATTCCTGGGAAGGTCGCCACCGGTTAGAGGCTCGGATGAGGCTTCGTGGTTTGAGGTGAATAATTCTTTATTTTTTCCCCCTCATTTCAGTTTGACTTTGTCTTTACTCTTTTCTTTTTTTGGTATTTGTTTTTCCACAAATTAAGGTAGAAATCTTATAAAGATGATACATTTACTGTAATTGAATAAGAAAGTTTAGGAATTGGCGAAGATAACTTGCCTGTGTAGGATTTAAAAGCCTTGAAGTTAAGCACATTAGAGTTTAGGTTAATCTGTAGTGTGTGGAATCTGATTCATTGGTTCTGTGATGGATTAGAACTGTGAGGGAACAGAACCTGGACGGGATTGTGATGTTCGCAGACGACAGTAATATGCATAGTATGGAACTCTTTGATGAGGTCCAGAATGTGAAGTGGTTTGGTGCTCTTTCAATTGGGATACTTGCTCATTCGGGTGAAACAGACGAATTGTCGGTTTCCACAATGCAGAAAAAGGATGATGAGAGCAAAACGTGCCAATGCCTGTACAAGGCCCTGCCTGTAACTCATCTAACAAGTTAATTGGTTGGCACACCTTTAATGCGCTGCCATATGCGGGAAAGAAATCAATTTACATTGACGATAGGGCAATGGTGCTTCCAAGGAAGCTGGAATGGGCAGGATTTGTGTTGAATTCCAGAATGCTTTGGAAGGAAGCTGAGGGTAAGCCGGAGTGGGTTAAGGATCTGGATGAATTAGATGGAGTTGGTGAGAATATAGAGAACCCCTTGTTCTTATTGAAGGACCCTTCCATGGTGGAACCACTTGGAAGCTGTGGGCGCCAAATTTTGCTCTGGTGGCTCCGTGTTGAAGCTCGCTTTGATAGCAAATTCCCTCCCAGGTGCGTCTTGTATATTTTAATTAATGTTGTTGCTTGAATTAGTCCCAAGTGGTCTGATGCAATTAAATGGTTTATCTGACAGTATAGTTAGCAACAACAAAGTGGTCATTAATGCTTATGAAGTGAAGGCTTTTGAATTGATCTGTCTTAATGCCTTCATGTGTAAATAATGCCATTGCCTAGACTTAATTTTTGTAAATGTTGAGATTGCCACTGATTTGTATATTCGAATTAGAGTGGCTCGATTTTCTGCATTGTTAAGTAAAATTGGAGCCAACATGCTTCCAAGAAATGGATTTCTGTCAACTAGAAGAGGTTAACGATGTTGCAAATGAGAACTTAGTGACTACAAGCCGTTGTCTAGAGTTTGAGCTTAATTAACTGAAGTTAACAAAAAGTTAAAACTAACTAGGAGTTAAGGAGCTTAAGGTAAAAGGCTTAATTGTTGGAAAATACCATGTAGTTTGAATCGAAGTCTTAGCTTAAGGTAAAAGGCTTAATTGTTGGAAAATACCATGTAGTTTGAATCGAAGTCTTAGTGTTGGACTTACTGGCCTGGAATTGGAGCAAGCTCACCATATACTATTTGGGTCATGGGGCTAGCATGTTTAACCAAAAACCATTTGGGTCATAACTTTTTTCTTGGAAAATGTTTGCCTCTATGTTTATGCTTAATCCAGCATGGTAGCACTTGCTTTTAAGGACTAATGCTTTGATGTTGATAGATTGGATCTTGATGCTTAAACATCTTCACTTCAACATATTGATAGTTTTAGAATCATCAACTTGGGTTCTGAATGCTTGCTTGTCATGTGTGCCCATGTTAAGATGTTTGGGTGAAAAGAAATTATGTTACATTAAGGTCTCGTTTGGACAATAGGTAGGAGCTGGACTTTTGGAGTTCTGTTTGGAAATGTGTGTTTTGTCGAAGTGTGAGTTGAAAATAAACTATGATTTTCTAATAGTGTAAAAGCCTAAAATGTGTTTAGATTCTGATGAGAAATATGGATCTTGTTTCGTTCTCCTAATCGTTGTGTGCATTTAGCCAAAAAAAAAAAATCTTATTTCGACTTGAAGAAAAAAGTTATGGACTTTTTGAAGTTTGAATTTTTCATGGAAATGGAAGAGAGAGAGAGAGAAATGTGGATTTGTACTATAGCTAATTAGAGTAGGAGCTTTTGGAAACCAACCTAAAAAAAAGGTTGAAGACGGAGGTCTAAATGAAATCATCTTTTTTTTTTTGGGATAGTTACCTTCGGTTCTTTATGTTACTAAGTTGCAAGAGATATAATAAACTATGATTTTCAAATAGTGTAAAAACCTAAAATGTGTTCAGAATCTAATGGGAAATATGAATTTTGTTTCGTTCTCCTAATTGTTGTGAGCATTTAGCCAAAAAAAAAAAAATCTTAGTTCGACTTAAAAGAAGAAAGTTATGGACTTTTTGAAGTTTGAATTTTTCATGGAAATGGAAGAGAGAGAGAGAAATGTGGATTTGTACCATAGCTAATTAGAGTAGGAGCTTTTGGAAACCAACCTAAAAAACAGAGGTTGAAGATGGAGGTCTAAACGAAACCATCTGTTTTTTTTTTGGATGGTTACCTTCGCTTCTTTATGTTACTAGGTTGCAAGAGATGCAAGGTAAATCTCTCTCTCTCTCTTTTTTTTTTTTTCTCAGTAAATCCGGCTCATTTATGTTAAATCGGTAAATTCTCTCTAATAGATAGCCTGATTAACAGACATTGTAAAGTTGATTAATGGTCCTGTTAGAACCAAAATATGTAACCCTAAACTTTTGAGGTTTGCCAATATTCTGGATATTTCGTGTGGGGTGGCATACTAATTAATGTTGAGAGTGGGATGCTAAACTTCGAAAATATTTGTGGGGCATGTGTAATCTGTGTGGGTATGGATCCGAGTGCATTTCTGTTCTGCAAATGAATTGCTAACTTCTCAAGGATGGCCAGTATATAGTTATAGATAAGGTGGCGTGACTAAAATATTTTAGTGACTCGGACATCCCTTTCTTGATATGTAAATGCAGACCCAGAACAGACTTGAATGCAGGACTTATTTTATTACCTTTTCCATAACGTAATATGTATGTACGTATTACATACATATATATATATATATAGATTATATATAACAGTGTTATCAGCATTATTTGCCTTGTGATTGTTCTTACGCTATTTGATTGAGTCTTCATTTGCTTGATTGATTTAACATTTGTATCCCAGTCCCACATAGATACTTCTTTTAATAGGCTTCTTGGTGACCAAGTAGGAATTTTTTGCAGCCTCTTTTGCTATTTTAACGACAAATTTTGTTGTGCTTTTATGAAGTTTCAAAAAGTTTACCTTATTTCTTGTGATTTGACGGTGGAGCGGTGATTTTTTTTTCATATGTTTTCTTTTCGGCATATCTAATTGTAATTTTATACAATTGCCTCTTGTTCTCGTGTGCTTTAAACACCAGATTACTTATCGCTTTTATAATATATATATATATATATATATATAAAATTCTTTATGCTATATATGACTTTATACTTTGATGTTCCTATATGATTCTGTGAAACTATTATCAGCCATATGGTTTCCTTGAATAATTAATGATTATCATTCTAAATGATTAACAATCTCTGTGTAAAGGAAACTAAGACATAAAATTCATCGCTTTGATTTCCCGATATGAGATTTTTTTTTTTTTAATTACTCAGCAATACTCCAGCTCTCCAGCTAATTTATATAAGTTTATACGTTAATACAGATGGGTTATTGACCCTCCTTTGGAAGTCACGGTACCAGCAAAACGCACCCCATGGCCTGATGCTCCTCCAGAACTCCCAACTACTGAAAATCTAGCAATCGGAACCCAAGAGCATGTAGTGAAGCATTCCGCAAAGACTCGATCGCCGAGATCGAAGCGACGGAGTAAGCGAAAGCAGGACACCACGAGAACCGTAGACACGCAGCAGGTTTCCGCAAGACACACCGAGCAAAACTGAAAAAAAAAAAAAAAATGTGGTCACCAGGGTCGACACAAGAACAACAACAAAATCTGGTGTGTCAATTTGAGACTGATCAAAAGAATTTGCATTTGGCGCCGCCGAGAACGCTACCGCTCTCACCGTGTATATGTTGGGAACGCTCCTCTCATCTCATCACGACCGGTTGATCCACTTTGAGTCTGATTTCACCGAAGTTTCACAAATTTTTTTTTTTCGTTCCTCTCTCTCTCTCTCTCTATATATATATATATAAAAATATTTTTTTGTTGGGGTGATTGATTTTTATGGTCTCATGAAGAGGCATGTGAACAAACAAAGTAGTCTTTGCTGGGTCTGTTGCCTTTGTAGGAAATCTTGTATCCAATGTGCTCCGAATTCTATACATAAAAAACTTCCGAGATAGGAATTTTAGAGTTCGTTTTTTGCGTTTTTTTTTTTTTGGGGAAAGAAAAGAAACGAAATGTAATAATAATAATAATTAAAAAAAGGAAAACTTGGATACTTTGATTTGAACACTAAATGGGTTTGTCTGTGTGTCTGGTGGGGAGTGGTTTGCCCATGTTGCCAAACTGAAATCTGACGGTTATAGACTGGTCCCAACTGAGCTCACACAGCCAACCGGGCAGAGAGAGTCTCTGCAACATTTGCCCATCATCATCGTCGGCGGTGTCATGGATGATGAATTCATGAATTAAATCTCTTTGCTTTGCATGTGCAAGGTATGAAGCTCTTTAAGGTGTCGGAAATTGTGTATAAAAATAATTAAAGTGGAAGCAGGTTTTGTGACGTCATTTTTGCATGGGAAATCAGAAATACTTTTTTAAAAAATAAATTTTCACGGAAAAAATAGGTGGAAACATTTTTCAAAGGACTGGCAAACTTTGGGCGGCCGCAATTTATGATATCCTGACATGTGATGTGCCGTGGATTCATATTATCTGTTTTTTTTTTAATTTATTTTTTAACTTTCCCAAACAAGTTGGAACAGAGATCTTACTTTGGGAATTGTGGAATTTTCTAGTGGGAGTAGAGGAGTTCCAACCGATCATTGGAATTTGATGTTTTCAATAAGCTCTTTATCATTCCGGAAATTAATGAAGAAAGAACGTGAAATCTTCAAAAGGAGACAATTAACAGTTTGAAATTTCGCATTTTGCTGAAGCCATAATAGCAGAGTGATTATCATTATTAAAAGAAAAAAAGTAAAAAAAAAAAAAAAAAAAATGTTGGGAAAACAGAGGATTTTGAAGGAAATGACTAGTCGGTCAAAAATTGCAGCATTAGATTTTCTTCTTAACAAATGAAATATTCGTAGAATCATACATTGGAATTTGGGTCATTATCTAGGGGGGAAAAAAGATGAGGGAAAAGTGTTTTGAACAGATTAGTCTGTAATGTTTCTTGACCAATAACTCTGAGCGGTGGTTGAATCCTACTTTTAGGGGAACAAAGCAAGAATTTAAGTAATCAATATGTTATCGGTTAAAACAGACAAGTTTTAATGTCAATATAGTGCTGTTTTGAACATATTAATTTGTAGTGTTTCTTGACCGATAACTCTGATCGGTGGTTGAATCCAACTTTTAGGGGAACAGAGCAAGAATTTAAGTTATCAATACGTTGTCGGTTAAAATGGACAAGTTTTAGTGTCAATATAGGTGACTAAGGGCCTGATTGGGAGACATTTAGAGATGGTGATTTAAATGTTAAGTTGGAAATATGTTTTTGGAGGAAAACTTTTAAAAAAGTTAGCCGTTTTAGAAAATAATGCAAAAATTTGAAATGTGTTCGGAAAAAATATGCAAAATAAATATGGTCTCGTTTGTCTCGATACGAGCATTTTAAACATTAAAATCATCTTATTTCGATTTGAAATAGAAAATTATGGATTTTTGAAGTTTGATTTTTTGAGAATAAAATAGAGAGTTTGATTTATAATTAGGATTTTGAAATCTAAATAGTTAAGAAACATCTACCATCTAGAGATGGCATCTCAAACGGATTCTAAGGATAAAATTGTCAGCAATTGAAGATGGTTTTATTTAATGATGTTTTTTTTTTTTTTTTTTTCATTTTTTTCTCATAATTTATTCCCTTATTAAAAAAAAAGTATTATATGTTTTATTTTTGAAACATAAAAGGAGATTTTGGAAAATTTTGGAATGGAACGGGAGATGTTATCGATTTTATTTTGGCAACGGATGAAAATAAAGTAGCACCAACATTTTTTCCCCTCTAAAATAGCTGTTTCTTATATAGAAAGAAAGGAAAATTTCAAACAGACTTATCCACTATTCGCTTGGCCAAGATCAACCGTTTGATGGGACAAAAGGTGGAACTATAACCCCCCACTATTTTTCTTTCCTTTTTTTTGTTTTTTTGTTTTCCTATTATCATAATTTTTTTTTCTTGTTTTTTTGTTTGCTAAAGCTTTTAATCAGAACTTACGTCTTAAGCTCTCTGCAGCCACGCACATTCCTTAACTTTGATCAATAATTTTTAAGCCCCGTTTGGGACGTTTGGAAAAGTTTTTTTTTTAATCTTTTTCTTTTAATTTTATTATTTATCTTTCTAGATATTTTTAAAAAATTCAAACTTTAAAAATTTAAAATTTAATCATTTTAAATCAAAATAAGATGATTTTTTTTTTTAAATTTTATAGAATTAAAAAAAAAAAAAAACAAAATAAGGTTCACAAAACCTTAAATCATTCCTAATCTCTAAAATACCGTTTCAAAGGTGATCTTAAATGGGCGCTTAGATTATGACAACACAAACAACAAAACACATACACAAAACCTTGCCTCTAAGCAACCGGTAAAGGCAGTAAACGTGGCCACTACTGGTTTGCCATATGTCTGAAATCAAAAAACAAATTCAGTACTTTCGGTTTGGTTTCTAGTTTAAAATCTCATCCTCATTTACTTTCTCTCTCATCAAACAAAACTCTCTCTCTCTCTCTCTCTGTAGACTTTAGTCCTGTTATATCATCATCTGTTAAAACCGACTCTTCTAATACTAACTAACAACGACCCACGAGACCACATGGTCTACTGTGCCATTCTCTGCATCTCTTTACGCCTGTTTAACCCCCCCATCTCTCTGTCTCTCTAACATCTTTCTCTCTCTACAATTATTCCACCACTTGTTCATATTTAAGAGAAAATAAATTAAAAAAGAGAAAAAAGTTTCCCTCCATTCCCCTATATAAACCACCCCACAACCCCTCCATTAAAATCATCATCACCTTCTTCTACTTCTTTCTATTCTTCTTCTTCTTGTTTTAAGCCATGGCTCTCACCGTATTCACGACTGTCCTGACGCTCGTCCTCTGCTTGGCTCTGTCCTATCCGCCATTAACGAGCTCGAGAAGCGACGCGGAGTTGAGGGAGATGTACATGAAGTGGATGGCGACTCATGGGAGAGCCAACAACGGTCTGGGAGAGGGAGAGAAGGTTCGAGATCTTCAAGGACAACCTTAGGTTCGTCGACGAACATAACGCCGTACAGAACAGGACGTACAAGGTCGGGATGAACAGGTTTGCCGACATGACCAACGAAGAGTACCGCCGCGAGATGTTGGGGACCAGGTCCGACCCCAAGCGCAGGGTCATGAAGGCCAAGGTCGCCAGCCGCAGGTACGCCTCACGCGCCGCCGATCAGTTGCCGGAGACCGTCGATTGGAGGATTGACGGTGCTGTTAATCCCGTCAAGAATCAAGGAAGCTGCGGTTTGTTCTTTCTTTCTTTCTCTTTTTCTTTTCCTTCTTTACGTTTCAGAATTATAGATATATATATATATATATGTATAAATATCAATGGAGAACTTAATTTCATTTTTTTTTTTTTTAATTTTCGTATGACTTGATAAAATCTATATGAACATGAATTATCAACTAAGACTTTGTAAATGTGAAAAAGCTATCTTTTTTGCTTTATAAGTTTATGGATTTTGGCTTTTGTCGTTTGGTCATTTTTGTATATCAACTGGTGGGAAGAGAACAGTGGACTTGTAGGTTTCACTTTTCCTTCCATGAGGGGAAAAGAATCTATATACCAACTTGTTGCCTTAAGGCTTAAGTTATCCAAAAAAAAAAGTCTTGTTGAAAATTATTTAAAAAAAAAATAAAAGGAAAATTTGTTGTTTGAAAGTAAAAATAGTCTTGAAATAAAGGAGGTGGTTTGTGATCTTGTGTGATTGTTGGGTTGAGCAGGAAGCTGCTGGGCATTCTCAACAATAGCAGCAGTGGAAGGCATAAACAAGATAGTGACAGGGGAGCTGGTGTCTCTCTCCGAGCAAGAGCTCGTCGACTGCGATAGATCCTACAACGCAGGTTGCGATGGCGGTCTCATGGACTACGCCTTTGAGTTCATCATCAACAACGGTGGCATAGCCTCCGAATCTGACTACCCTTACTCTGGCCTCAACGGCCAATGTGACTTCTCTCTGGTCAGTCTCAAGACATATATATATATATATATATATATATTCACACATTACACATCCACTTTTAGCCGATGCAGGTCTTGAGTAAAGTCAAAAAAAAAAAAAAAAAAAAAGAAGATAACGAAAAGTTTGGGCCACGGCCTCAGAATAACGTGCAAGTTATCGGATTTCATGATTGGAATCGGTTTTGATCAGATGATGTTGTTGCAGGCCAACAAGAAGGTTGTAACCATTGATGGGTACGAGGATGTTCCGCCTTATGACGAGAAGGCGTTGAAGAAGGCTGTTGCTCATCAGCCTGTGAGCGTTGCAATTGAAGCCGGTGGAAGAGCTCTGCAGCTATACGAATCTGTAAGCCGCCAACAAACTCCATTTTTTGTGCCTACTTCATGGACTGCTTCCTTTAAAATTAAAAGATAAAGATAAGAACATAAATTTTTTTATGGGAATTCTTCGAAATGCATGAATTATAAAAGTGAAGATAAGACTTCATTTCTTTATTTTGTTTGGAAACGCCGGATTTGGATTGCATACAATCAGCCCTTATTCTATGCTAATATTGAAATACTTGCGCTATGGTCATATTTTTTTGGTGTGAAAATTAGTTACTTGTTCAATAAAGTACTACACATGGTACAATATCACGGTATACGTGAGAACCTAGTTAGTTTTATGGGAGCGTTGTTGAATAAATTCGGTAGCAAGTTCTATGTTTAGGTTGGAAATAAGTATGAAGGATGTTTGTACCTTATAATTCTCTCTCTTTTAATCCTTACTAGGGTGTTTTCACGGGTCGATGTGGAGTGGCCCTTGATCATGGTGTGGTGGTGGTTGGATATGGCATAGAGAACGGTGTGGATTACTGGCTTGTAAGGAACTCATGGGGTCCCAAATGGGGTGAGGAGGGGTACATCAAAATTCAGAGAAATGTGGTTGACACACACACCGGAAAATGTGGAATCGCGATGGAGGCTTCGTACCCCGTTAAGAACAGTGAAAAATCGAATAAACCTTACTGGGCTCATGAAGTTGCTGCCGAGATGGTAGCCGTTGCTTGAATAATCTTCTGTCTTCTGCCGGAGAAGAGATTGAAGAGTGGCGCTTTCTGTTCGAGTTTACTTAAAAGGATGGATGTGCTTTTGTTGTTTATTTGGATGATGACTGTTGTATATAGGATTTGGAAATTGCAAAACTGCAACGACAAGAAAAAGGGTGTTAGATTGTTGCAGCTCATTGTCATTTCTATTGAATGTTTCCTGAATTCACAATGAAAAATTATGTAACATCTCGTGTTATTATCTGCTTTATGTTGAATGTCAATCCATGCTCTCTAGTTCTCTGTTTCTTTTTCTTTCAAGATTTCTTTCCATTGTAAGAGGTCATCTATAAACCAAATGGGGTTTAAATCTATAACTTATATGAAGGATTCAGAAATACCGGATCTCCATCTACACAAGTAAATTGTTGATAAAGCTTCAAAATTGCATTTTCTTTTTACTTATCCCCCCCCCCCCCCCCCCCTCCCCGCCCCCCTATCATTCGGAAAAGACAAGAAAATTTCAAGGCAACAAAGATTTTCTAGAACAGACTCAAGCCCATAGTTGCTAATAGAACTAGCATATATATTTTCAATTTCCTACTCACAGGAGCCCATATCTTGCTTTTCTATCGATCTCTATTTCTAATCTTCCTTCTCAATCTGATATTGTGGTGCTGGTATAGACCAAAATCCTGTTCCGATCCATAGTTACTTGGATGAATCCAATATAAACAGAGCAACCCCAACAATCTTTTTTTTTTTCTTTTTTCGGGATATCAACTAATGTTTGGAACATAGGTTTGAAAAACAAATTTCAAGAAGATCCAATTTGAACTTAGAAACTCTTTAGATTGGTGTTTGGAAAAGAAAATAAGTGTAATGTGGACATCAAGTATAAAGAATTTAAGTTGAATTATAATTTTTCATAAATAAATTTTAACATATGTGCCAAACATGAGATTAATGTCGAAAGTTGGATTCAACATTTTCAACACAATTGTCCAGAATCTTGTTTAATCCACTCTTTCAGCGTGGTGGAAAAAAGAGGTCATATTGTATAACAGCAATTAGCAAAATTGGCTTTGTCTTGTGGAAGCTTTGGTAGATTTTAACACATTGTTTCCAATAATAGCTTAAAATTTTTACTTGTTTATTAACGTTGGAGAGTGCGTTATGATAAAGATCCAATCCAAGGATAGTGCAACTCTAACTCCTATAATCATGGGAAGTCATTAGACACCAAGAAAGTAGTCAACTCTTCTCTAGCAAATTTGGCCCAATGATTAGCTGTTACTCATGGATTTACACCATCTAGAATTAATATGTTTTAATCTTTATTTTCAACAAATGGTTTCTTTCCATTCTTGTATTGCTTTTAGCCGTTGGTGCTCATATAGCCGTTAGGCTCTCCTTTGTATATAAACCTGTTTTGGATTTTGTATTAATCAAGTGTGAAATATAGCAAAGTACTCTATTTACACACATTCATCTTTCTCTTGTTATTTTCTAATTAAAATTCATTTTGCTATCAGAGCTACATCCTCACGCCCAAAATGACCCCTATTCAAGAACCAAAACTCTCCAGCCAACCCTTTCACCAGTGTGCTAGTTTAATCACTATCAAACTTAACAACTCAAATTTTCTTCTTTGGAAATCTCAAATTTCACCTTTGATTCGCAGTCTTGGTATCTTTCACTATATTGAAAGCTCTGAAAAGCCATCAGAAGAAATTCTTGATACATCTGGCAAGAAGGTGACAAATGAAGAATATTCCACATGGTGCAATAATGATGGGCTCCTTATTGCCTTGCTTCTAAGCAATATGACAGAGGAAGTACTCAACATGATCTACGGTGTGGATACAGCATATCAAATTTGGCACTCCCTTGGTGAACAACTGTTGCCCAACACCAAAGAGAGTGAAGCTCAACTGAAGACTAGCCTATATGTACTATCAAAGGATCACTTTCTCTTGACGAATACATCAGGAAGTTCAAGAGTAACTGGGACAAACTGGTAGCCATGGGCAAGCCTCTGTCAGACTTTGACAAAATTTTTGAATCTCAAGAGGGCTTGGAAAGAAATACAGAGATTTTAAACATGCTGTGCTATCAAAGCCTCCATATCCAACTTTTAATCAATTAATTTTGTCTTTACAGAACTTTGAACAGTTTTTTCTTGCGGAGGAAAAACAAGAACCTGATTATAATCAAGCATTCCTCGGTCAAAGAGATAAAGGAAGAGGGCAACGCGGAGGAGGAAGATTTAGAGGAAGAGGAGGTTTTACTCAAAATCGACCACACAATTAGAATCAACCTTAAAACTTCCCATCTTCATCACATCAAAAGCCCAACTTCAACAACAATTGGAATCAGCGACAACAAGGACAATTCAACAAAGAAAATCCCAAGGATGCTTGTCAAATTTATGGTGGGACTAATCATACAGCCATTAAAACATGTATGATTATGCCAATGAAGAGGAAAATGCTCAACAAGCCTTTTCGGCCATGAACATAAACAACAAAGGAGATCCAAACTTTTATGTTGATTCTGGTGCAACAACTCATACAACAAATCAAGGAGGTAAATTACAATTTTTAAAATCTTATTTTGGCACTGACTCAATATTTGTTGGACATGGACAAGCTGTACCTATTACTCACACTGGTAAAGCTATGCTCAAAACCTCCCAAATACCAACTAGTAGCTTATCAACCACGGAACACATAAGGCAACCTAAAATTAAATGATGTATTAGTTGTGGCAAAACTTAAAAAGAATGTATTATCGGTTGGCCAACTTATTGATGATAATTCTTATATCTTTGAATTTAACTCTGATGGTTTTGTCATAGAGGATCACAATCAGCAGATTCTACCATCTTCTCTGAACATTTGGCACAATGCGGAATTGCTCAACAACTTTCTTGCCCTTACACGCTTGAACAAAATAGTCTTGCCGAAAGGAAACACCGACATATTGTAGAGATAGGGCTTACTTTGCTCTTCCATGCCAATTTGCCTCTGAAATTCTAGGTAGATGCTTTTTTAACTACTACTTTTCTTATTAATAGTCTACCCCTCTCATCCATTGGTAAGGAAACTCCATTTTTTAAATTGTTTGGTAAGAATCCTTATTATTCTAGCCTATGTATTTTTGGTTGTCAATGTTTTCCTTATTTAAAAAGTTAAGGCTTAGAATAAATTTTCTCGCAAAACTATATTTTGTGTAATTGATAACTTGGTATTTTTACCAACTTGTGTATTTAGGTTGATTTTTTTAACCAATTCACATAACCATCAAACATAAAATATCCATATTTAACCATGTTAAATATAAGGCCTTTTCATGATAAAACCATAAATCATTATCTGCCTTTTTCATCATAAGGTCTTATACTTAAACTTAAACTGTCATTGAGTCTTCTAACACTATAAGAACTCAAATATATTCTGGTAATCAGATCATGAGTTTCCTATTGATATCTATAATTTTCATGAAACATCACAATAATATTTAGTACGGACTTAAATTTCTATATATATATATAAATCACGAGTCTGAAAAATTCGGTTATTACACATACTAACCCGAGACCTTGTGGGTTATAAAGACCCATATGTGTCTCTCCCATGTTAGATTCTTTTTAACCTCCATCTAGGATTCCTTGTCTCACCTCTTTAGAGATAATGAAAATCTTTCATTAAGGATTAGAAGGAGAAAACTAAACAAGTTGCAGATTAGCTGGTGCCCACACACGGCTTGCTACAATGAGAAGAGAATAGTGTGAAAGGGCTTGGATTGAGAAGCCTTAAAGGTTCTACCACCATGCGAGAATTGTTCATTGTTTGAAAGTTTTGACAAAACCCCATAGATAGTTATTGCCAATATATATTTAATGGTTCATATTAATTATTTAATGTAATAAATATATGAAATCCTAGGTGAAAATTTTTAAACCATTCTGTTGTATCAAATCAAATTAGAAACAAGTTAAATATTGTCTTCTTTTTTATTGATATAAATAATACCTTTTTATTTTATATTTGATGTCTTAATTTTTTGGTTTTCTAGCGACAACATTTTGTCATCGTTAATGACGATAATTATAGTAGCATTGTGTTATTCTCTGCATCTCTTGATGCCAGTTTAAACCAATAATAAAAATATCGATTACTTAGTAGATATTTACTCGACATTATCTGTAAATGAAGACCTTCAATACAAATACATTGATAAAGGTATTTATCGCCAAAGTATCCATGAAATAGCAATACATTCCGGACAATATCCGTTACATATCAATATCTATTTTCTTCTTTCACAATTTTATTGGAGTATCCAACTACATATAGATATTTTCATGGATAAATCAGTTAAATATTTACTGATAAGAATCAGTATATTTGCCACAAGATAGAGATATTCAGTTATCACATATAATTGAAGACTTTTTTAGTACGTCAATCTTTACAATAGTACTAGTTTACTATTAGCTAGGAAAGAATCCGTTTAGCTAGCGAAGAGCTGCATCAAGAGGACAAGCCTACATGGCCAAACCAATACTTGGAATTAATTTACTAATACAGTAAAATGTAAAAAAATATTTATTCATTATTTCGAATAATAAATATCAATATTTTTAAAGAGGGTACACCTGATAAAATAAAAAGAATTTGCACAATAGGATATAGTTAGGAGAGGACACGTGGCACCTCCATGTTCGATGTGTTGAACAATACCAAGAGAGGGAGGCGTATGCTAGGCGTATGCTAGCCCACTTAGCATACACCCAAGTGGGTGCTTCTTTCCTTAAGTGTAGGGGTGATTTTAAAAGCATTTCTACGAACCCTATACCTAGTGTTATGTAAAGACCCGTATACCTTAATCAAGGGTATTTGTGATTTTAATTATACCCTTAATAATAACCCTAGTCCTAGTGGTATCATATATGTGTATTCCAGGTTAGATTCTTTTTAACCTGATCTATCTAGGATTCCTTGTTTGACCTCTTTATAGATAAGGAAACCTTTTACATTAAGGATTAGAAGGAGAATACCGAACAAGCTGAAAATTAATTGGTGCCCACACGCTGCTTGTCATAATGAGAAGAGAATAGCGTGAAAGGGCTTTGGTTGAGAAGCCTTAAAGGTACTACCTCCATACGAGGATTGTTCATTGTTTGAAAGTTTTGATGAAAACCCCATTGATAGATATTGCCAATAGATAATTAATTATTCATATCAATTATTTCATATAATAAATGTGTGAGATCCTAGGTGAAAATCTTTAAAATCCATTCCATTGTATCAAATCAAATTACCAACAAGTAAGATGTTGTCTTTTTTTTTTTTATTGGTATAGATAATACCTTTTATTTTATATTTGATATCTTAGGCTCTGTTTGGAGACGGATTACAAAAGTTTTTTCCAACCATATTTTTGTGTTTTTCCTCTAATTTTACTATTCACTTTTTCAAATATTTTTAAAAAACACAAACTTTAAAAGTCCATGACTTTATGATTTTAAGTCGAAATGATGATTTTTTTTCCCCAAATTGCATAGAATTTCGAGAGGAACAAAATAAGTTCCATATTGTTAATTTTTTTTCCGAACACAATTTAAGTTTTTACACTTTTTCACTCAAAACAGTTTATTTTTATCAACACACATTTTCAAAACTCAAACCATTTCAAACCTCCAAAACACCGTCTCCAAATGTGTTCTCAAATGGGGCCTTAATTTTTGTGGTTTACTAGAGACAAAATTCTGTCATTGCTAGTGACGATGATTGTAGTAGTACTATGCCATTCTCTGCATCTTTTTACGCCAATTTAGACCAATGATGAAAATATCGATAACTTTGTTGATATTTGCTCGAAATTATCTGTAAATCGAAAACTTCAATACAAATACAGGGTTAAAGATATTTCTTACCGCAATATCTGAAATATTGATACTTTCCAGATAATATCTTTCACATATCAATATATGTTTTCTTCCTTCACAATTTTACCGGAGTATCCGGATATATATGGATATTTCCACTGGTAAATCCGTTAAATATTTGCTGATTAGAATCAATAATATTTGCCTCAAGAAAAAGATATTCAATTATCTCATATAATTGAAGACTTTTATTATGTCAATCTTTACAATAGTATTAGTGTACTAGTAGCTAGGAAAGAATTCGTTTAGCTATCGAAGAGCTGCGTCAAGAGGACAAGTCTACATGGCCAAACCGATAGTCGGAATTAATTTATTAGTTACGTAAAATGTACAAATTCTTTATTCATTATTTCAAATAATAAATATTTTTTAAAAATAATACACTTGATCAAAAATAATTAAAGGAGCTTGTACTCAAGGATGAAAATGTCGATGTCGACGGAATTGTTGAGATTTTGATTTATGGATAATGTCGATGGAAAAGTCGATGTCGACGGATATCTTGAAAAAAAATGAATACTCAAAGAAAAACTTATAATTTTTGCTAAAACTTTACAAAATTTCAAAACAATAAATATTACATAATTTAAACTAATTTATAACCAAAATAATATATTTTTTTAATCGAATATGAAGTTATATTACATAATGTAATAGTAAATTATAATAATTAAGTATTGATTGTAATTTCAATATGATATTAAGTACTCATTAATCATTACAAATAATATACTACAATATATAGGGTACATAAAAATTAAATATCAAACATAAAAGAGTACATATAAGTTTCGAGTGTACTTAATCCAAAAAGAGTTTCTAGCAGGTTGGAAAACACTAGTTCAATCCTGATCTAATATAAACAATATTTTTGTTAAGATATTACTCTTGAATAGGGATCTCATTTTTACCCACGGGTGTGGGTACCCAAGGGTACCCGCCCCTTATAGGGCATGTATGAAGGATAGTATATGGGTGCAGGGGTGGGTATGGGGGTTAAGATTAACCACTCGAACTAGTGCTGGGCAGAGGTGGGGAAGCTCTCCATACCCGCACCCACCCCCATTATTCCCTTATAATAAAAGAAGAATAATAAAGTCGGAGAAAGCGGCCAAATCCCACCAGCCTGCAACCTTCTCGCCATCTCTGACAAGAAAAGGTCCCCCTCCCGCCCCCTCCCTCCCTCCCCAACGGCCTCCCGCTGCAACCCCCCGCCCCCGTGTCACCCTCGCAAGTGAGAAAGCGGCCAGGTCCCGCCGGCCTATAACACCCATCGCCATCTCCAACGAAAAAGGTTCCCCCCCGCCTGATAACTTCCCGTTGCAACCCCTCGCCCTTGCATCGCCATCTCTTGTGAGAAAGCGCTAGATCCCAGCCTGCAACCCCCCTGCCCTGGGTGGTCATCTATGATGAGAAAAGGTCCCCACCTGATGGCCTCCCCACTGCCAGATCCCACCAACCCGTAACAACCCCCCGCGACCTCCAGCAAAGTCGCCCCCAAGCCCTTGCCGACAGCCTCGCAGCAACCTCCCCCACCTGCTTCACACGACCTCCAATGACTCCCTTCGATGGCCTTTCCTTTCTTTTTTTTTTTAATTTTTTAGTCTAGACTAATATGAGGTATGATGCAATGTAATTACCATACAAGTAACATATCAGTACATCTTAACGGTTTAAAAATAAGCTTTACTAATAGGGTATATGAAAAGAACTCTATCGCAGACTTACCCTTTTTTTTTCATAGAAGTCTTCATCTTTTAGTTATTATCAAGTGTAGTAAGGAGTATCTTAACTTCTATAAACCTTCCCCAGATTAAATATTATTAGATTTTACACCATTTATGAGAAAAACAACCTTCCCCCATAAAGAAAAGAAACTTTCTACTTTTTTTATGTCTTTTTCTGTCTTCTCTTCGATTTGCTTCTGTTCCACTCTCGGCCCTAAGGATGGCAATATTCCCTGTGAAGACGGGACCCCGTAAGGATCCGCCCCATACGGGACGGGGATGGGGGGACAAAGTTCAGGGATGGGGACAGGAACAGGGATGAAATCTTATCTATCTCGAATCTTAACGAGGCAGGGACGAGGAAAGCACTCCCCGCCTTGCCCCCTGTCCTCATATATATATACACACACATATATGTCTGATTTCATATATATTTATAAGTAAATAATATACTATGAAAATTATTTTTGAAAGTATGTGCATTCATAAAATGAATATTGAAATTATGACTAATAGACAAAAAATAATTATTTTATATTTATTTTTATGATTTCAGTTTTTTTTTAGCTTAAGTGTTTTATAAAAGTTTAGTTTTAAGAATTTGTAACATTTTGACGAGATTTTTAATAGCTTTATTTTTTTAAGATTTTGTTTGCATATATTTAGAAGTTGGTTTATTTATGAAATCTTTGGTTTTAAATTAAATTTATGATACATTTCTAATTTATTATGTGCTTTTTACTTTGTTATATTTTCAAATTTATATTTATAATAGATGGAGAACGGGACAAGGATGAAAAAAAATCCCTCCGACGAAATCACCAACCCACTTCTATTTAAGCAGGGATGGAGATGATTTAAATGACGGAGATGGGGACGAGAAAGCATTCCTCAACCTCATCCCACCCGTTGCCATCCCTTCTCGCCCACTCCCTTGAATACACTCCCCTAGCCCTTCTTTTTTCCCTTTCTTTTAATCTTTTCCTTTCTCTCACTCGTACAATTGGGGCTCAAATCAGGCCTTCTGGTACGCCTGGAACAGCTGGCACGCACGCACTGGCAGAATGGGTTGACTTGACACGTGGCATATTCTAGCTAGGCAAAGGAAGCGAGCGCGCACGAAAAATGTGGCGTAGGCGTACGAGAACGGACAATCTTAGGAGTGGGTTGACGCGACTGTGATCTTCACGCGCCACTGTCGACTCAGAGTTATACCCGCATTGTGGCGCGATCTGGATAAAATCGGACGGTCCCGGTGGAGAGTTGATGTGCGTTTCTCCTTTCGGGAGCGGTCCTAAGCTGAATCCGATTTAATTTTGCCCATTTTCACTTAATTAACCTACACAAATGAGAAAATTAGGCTCCGTTTATATTGCATATCTATTTTTGAAAAGAAAATTTTTCGTATTTTAAATAAGAAATTTTTTATTTTGAAAATAAGATAATGTTTGGATGTGCAAAAAAATAATTTCTTCTTGAAAATCAAAAATTATTTGAAATGAGAAAAATGATATTGGGAATTGTGCGTTGTGAAAATATTTTTAAAAAATTCATTTTCTTTTTTCAAAAAGATACTATATAAAATAAGTTTAAAAATGAAATAGTTTTCTTTTTAAAATGAGATAATGATGAAAAAAGTTAAGAAAAACACTCTTTTATAAAAATTTTCTAATTTCTAAAATTGGATATGTCATCCAAACAAATGGTAACTAGTTAAAGGGGTAAATTAATAAGAATATGTTAAATTTAATATCAATCTAAATAAATAAAATAAAGTTACACAAAGCAAAACAAATCAAAATTAAAATTAATTTAATTTAATTTAATATATTAAAATACTTAAGAACATAACCAATTTAGATGCCTAGAATAACTCTATTTTTATAGAGTTATCACTCTACCTAGCAACGGAGCCATTTAAGGACGAGGTTTTTTTTTTTTTTAAATGAGGTTTAAAAAATTATGATTTTCATGTTTC
Source organism: Ficus erecta (assembly GCA_008635985.1). NCBI lineage: Eukaryota > Viridiplantae > Streptophyta > Magnoliopsida > Rosales > Moraceae > Ficus > Ficus erecta. Next base: position 1,735,962 of record BKCH01000050.1, read on the forward strand.
TGCCTCCACTTATATTATATTTTAATATTTATATGCACATATTTTATCTTCATTTATATGTTTTCCAAAAATGATATTTGAATACATACCGTTACTAAATAGAAGGCTGACAATGCAATTATCTTCTCGTCATGTTTACACAATTGCAAGAAAGTTACGTATCTTTTCTGTATTCCTTGTTCCATTTGCTAATTGCTTTGACTTTTTTAATAGACCTTAAGGTGCCCGTAATCAAACTACAAACAAACAAAAGATTTTTTTTTTTTTTTTTCTGTAATATAAGAATCCCTTCCAAAACAGGAAAAGGTAAAAAAGACACAATCTTCTTGTTTTTTCTCCCCTTTGAACAAAAGGGGTATGGAAATCTGATGTGTTTTGGATACTTAATTAATTCTAGAGATCACAATTGCGGAAACAAATAACAATAATATTTTTTTCTAAATTTTCTAGTCTCTTTTTGTTAACATAAAACGCTGTTGGAGTGGTTGTCATCTGAGGCATCATGATGTCTTTGTCGTTTTATTTCATATGATATGGGAAAAGGAAGGCTGCTCAAGCAAAAACTTGTATACTTAACCACCAACACTAATAAAGCAAACTTAAAATTAATTAGTTTGGAGAATATTATAATCAATAATTAATAATGACTCGTTAGGATCATAATTGCATTTGAATATTCATTCAAACAGCATATTTACATTGCAATATATTTGAATTGTGAGTTAAAATAAAAATGTGTTTGAATAGTTTTTTAAACATACCATTTGATTAATAGTATAAAGGTTTAAAAAAAATTTAGATACAATAATCCTAGATATTCCAAGCGGGTTCTAACCCGGGCTTATGTGGCAAATTTCTGTTGTAATAGGCTCCTTACTCTTTTCATCAATGTTTTAGAACATGTTAACTTCGTACTAATAGATATGTAGATTCCACTAATAAACCCTATTTTATGAGACTCATTAAAATGAGGGATGTTTATCATCTTTGATGTTCTTTAACATTTTGTTCTTTCATTTGAAGCTTTTAAACTTTTAAAGTCGACCCCACAACTCTATCATTTCTTCTTACCAGTCTTCTAAAGTTTTCTTCAATAAAAATTAATTAATAAATACAGCGATATTAACGTTTTTATCTAAGTTTTCTCCTCCTCTTCTTTAAGAAATTTAAGAAATTTTGAACTTGTTTATTTCTTCATCTTAATACTTTACATTTCTTATCATTTTCCAATGGCAATCTTCCACGAACATCTCAGCGTATTATGCAACGCTCTTATTCTGCAAATTAATATTCAATAATTTATAAATGAAGTAAATACAAAATAAAGTGAAGAAATGACAACACGGACAACATACAAGAAATAAAATAATACTTTTTATATTAGGTAGATGTCCAACAGAACTAACAATAAAAATAATTAATCAAAATAAGAAAAAAGAAAATTTCGTCGCACGTAGAGAAGCAGTCCTACTAATAAAGTATCATTCAAATCAATTTTACTTGATTTAAATTGAAACTTCTAAATTTGGATTTGTCTTTCTCATAGATTTATTATTATTATTATTATTATTATTTTACAGATGAAAAACTGATATTAAAAAGTGAAAAGAAGCCTTTCAAAAACAAAAAAAAAGTGTCAGTTAATTTACTTTTTCTTTTTGCAGTGATATTGAAATGAAGAGGAGCATTGAAAACGTGATTACATATGCTTTGACTTGACTTTGAGGCCTACAATTCTTGTCCCTTCAACACGTTGAGTCCTCTTATGATGCTACATTGGATGGGGTTCAAACCCCATAGGGTTCTACAGGAATGCTTTAAAAAATGAGTGTGATATAGATTTTTAAAATAAAAATGTGGATTTGGATTTGAACAGATTTAAATTTAATTATTTTAAAATAGTGAAATATTTAGATAGTTTCATTCTGACTCAACCAAACACCTATTGCATTTGAGTACAATAATAATTATATTAATAGAATATTCAAATAAAATATCATAAATGTTTCATATCCACCAAAAAAATATGTTTCATTGTCTATTAGTTTGGTCCATTGCTTTCCCTTTAGGACCTTATGAAGCATGTTTTCCTCTGAGGTGCTCTTTATTATTATTACCTTTTCACGAAAATAAAGGTGAAAGATTTAAACTTTACATATAATAAATAGATATAATTAGATATAAGTAATTATTAAGTTATGTTTCCAACCACAAACAAAAGAGAACTAGTAAGAAAGATGTAGGTACAGGCAGAATTTCAAAAATTATAAGGAGGGCCAAAAAAGAGAAAAAGGAAAAGGGAAAAGGGAAAAAAAAAGAGATGAGAAAAGAAAAGGATTAAATCATACACTTGAAAAAGAAGATTGACAGGTCATGGGTTATAGTAATATAAGGTTAGAAGTTTTTTTTTTTTTTTTTTTTTTTTTTTTTTTGGGTAGGTACAATGTTCTAGGCCTTAACCGGAAAAGTGATTGTGCCCTAGTGAAGATTACAAGGACAATGTGGTTAAGTGTCCTCAAGATTTTATTTCTAGGCTTTTTTTTTTGGGTCCACTCTTTATAGCATGAAAATCATGGTACGTGTAGCTCAAATTTTAGCTACGAGATTGGGGGGGAGGGGGGAAGATAAAATCATCCTATTAAAAAAGAGAGAGAGACATACCACACAGCTTCAGGTTTTTCTTTTTTCTTTATTTATTTTTGTTTTACTTAAAATAAAAGCGTTTTGCATATAATTTTGTTTAAAATATGAAAATGAGAATGAGAATTTTTTGACAAAGATGATAAAATCATTTTTAAATTATGTTTGGTTGTATATTTAAAGATATTGGTTTAAGCATAAAAAAATAAATTATATTTGAATATGTTTTAAAATATGTTTCAACTTTCAAGCTTTAAGAAATCAAAACAGAAAACGAAAAACAACTTCTTTTTTTCCTTAGACAAAATTTTTTTTTGTTTTACTTCTGTTTTCAAGGCGTTTGTTAAACAAACGCGATATAGAAAGAAGAAGAAGAAGGGGAAAAAAAAAATCTATCCCTCAAAAGACTATCATTTTATTTCCAAAAATATTTTGAAAACCTTGTCAATCGCCCCCTGTAAATTTGTACTTAAAAAATTAAATAATTTAGAGAGGAGTGTACGCATGCTGAGGCTTTACCTGCGTATTCTATAGTGCATGTTCAAACTACAAACTAATTGCTACAATGTTTTGGTGGGCCAGTGGTTGCCTGGCAATAGCTGTGCAATTATTTAGTCTGGTTTTATGGAAAACTACATCACAAAATTAGGTCCCGTTTGGCACACTGGTTTAACTCAAGTTAAACTGTACTTTTTTCATCATATTTTTTGTCTCTTCTGAAAAAGTTTTTTGTCTTTTCTGAAAAAGTCAACAAAAATTACTATTCAAACTTAAAAATTTCAACTCAACTCAAACTCAACTTGTGCACTAAACAGGCCCTTAGCCTCTGTTTGATATTCAAGTTTAACTCTAATTAAACTGTATTTTTTTTATCTCAATTTTTATCTTTTTTAAAAATTTAACAAAAATTTATAACTAATTTTTTAAAAATCAACTAACTCTAACTTAAAAATTGCATCTCCAACTACCTTATCAAACCGAGGTTAAACATTTTAAATGCATTTAGCTTATATAAGATATAGACCACCATTCAGATCTGACCTTATCATCCTTAAGTTTGTATTTGTAAAGGTCTTGTCAAGCTGCTTTTATGCTTTCCCTTTGATTTCGGAAACTATATTCGAATATGAAAGGAAAATAGAATAAACCCTTTTAAGGTAAGAATAGAACAGCAACCTTAAACCATGGGGTGGTGGCAAGGCCAATAGTAGCATGAGACAACCGTTTCATATCTCTCTTTCTATCTGCGTATGTATTTAGCCATTAAAAATAATGAGGTTATGTATTTGATACTTTCATGGATTTTTAATGAGAGAGGGTGGACTGATCTTCTTTTTAATAAGCATGTCAGAGAATTATTTAAAAATCATGTTAAATAATGCGATAACGCGAGTACACTCTGATTTCTTTTTTAATAAGGAAAAAAGAGAGAGAGAACATTATTTAGTAGCTAAATCTGAACCAAAGGGCAAAAGGGTCCACGTGACCATGACTTGAGCATAATCCCACGAGGGCTACAAGGCTATTAAAGCATAAAGCTTAAAAAAAAATATCTAAACCAAATTTATACCATCATTTAGCCAACAACCTTTTTTATATTAGCACCAGATATGACTTTTAGGGAGTACCCAAAAAAAAAAAAAAACAAAAGAAAAAGAAAAAATCTATTTTTTTATTTTATTTTTCAATACTAAACACAAGCAAATTCAAGAACATAGTTTCCCCAAAAGATGGTTGCTGTGTTCAACAAGGAGCTCTTGAGTTGGTATCTGATCACCCTCAAACTCAGAGAAACCGTAGAATCTGGAGTTGCAGCCACACCTAGCTCTGTTAAATCCATTGAATTCCCTGATCAGAATCAAACAGCAACATGTCCAAAAACAGCAGCAAGAACAATCTGAATCCCTCCAGATTGTGGTGAGAAAAGACGGCGGAAACCACGAAGAGGGACTAAAGTCGCCGGAGTCCGAGTGGGTGATCTCAATCAAAGAAAAGCTAGAACTAGCCTTCCAAGACGATATTGCAGGGTCATGGGAAAAGCTCTGCATTTACAGAGTCCCTCACTACCTAAGAGAAGGAGATGACAAGGCCTATTTCCCGCAGATTGTCTCCTTGGGGCCTTATCACCACGGCAAGAGACGCCTTCGGCAAATGGATAGCCACAAGTGGCGTTCTCTTCACCGCATGCTCAAGCGCACTAATCAGGACATCCAGCTCTACCTCACTCGACGCCATCAAAGAGGTCGAAGATAGCGCCCGCTCTTGCTACGACGGCCCGATCAACCTCAGCAGCAACGAGTTTGTGGAGATGATGGTGCTCGACGGCTGCTTCATTCTAGAGCTGTTTCGCGGCGCTGCAGGCGGGTTCAAGCACCTCGGTTACCCTCGAAACGACCCCATCTTCGCGATGAGAGGCTCGATGCATTCCATCCAACGGGACATGATCATGCTTGAGAATCAGCTCCCACTCTTCATACTCGATCGGTTATTGGGGCTTCAGATTGGAGAGCCGGATCAGCGAGGACTAGTAGCCAAATTAGCACTCCAATTCTTCGACCCTTTAATGCCAACAGACGAGCCATTGACAAAGAGTTACAGAAACCAGATGGAATCGTCAATGGGACTAAAACAAACATTTGATCCGTTATCCGAACCGAACAGATGGTCTCCATTGTCTTGAGGTCTTCAGAAGAAGTCTCCTCAGGAGAGGGCCTCAACCGGAGCCGAGAGTCTGGATCAAGCGCTGGTCTCACGCCAACCGTGTCGCGCGGATAAACGGAGGCAACAACTGATACATTGCGTCAGCTAAGAGAAGCCGCCGGTGTCAAGTTCAAGAAGAGAAAGACCGACCGCTTCTGGGACATAAAGTTCAACAATGGGATGCTAGAAATCCCTCGGCTCTTGATCCACGACGGCACGAGATCCCTCTTCTCAACCTCATCGCCTTCGAGCAGTGCCATCTCGACTGCAGCAATGACATAACTTCCTATGTCATCTTCATGGACAACCTGATCAACTCTCCGAGGATGTCGGGTACCTCCATTACTGCGGTATAATCGAGCATTGGCTTGGCAGTGACGCTGAGGTTGCTGATCTCTTCAACCGGCTATGCCAAGAGGTCGTCTACGACATCAACGACAGCTATCTTTCGCGGTTTGTCGGCCGAAGTGAACCGCTACTACAACCACAAGTGGAATGCCTGGCGTGCAAGCTTGAGGCACAACTATTTCAGCAATCCTTGGGCCATAATTTCGTTCTTTGCTGCGGTTGTGTTGTTGTTGCTAACTTTTGCTCAGTCTTTCTATGGAATTTATGGCTATTACTACCCAGCACACTAAGCTCCTCCCATCTTTTTTTCTACTTTTGGTTTGACAGAAGAAGAACGGTTTTTTTGACTCCAAAATCAAAGCTTAAGGATTGTCTGGTTTTTTTGTGAGACTTCAAAAAAAAAAAAAAAAAAAAAAAGAGTTTCTACAAATTATCTGACTGCTATAATAAGCTTGTTCTTCCTAGTTGATGGTTTGGTGCTTGATATCTGATTTTCTTGTGTATTAAAGCTTTTTTTTTTTTTTTTTTTTTTGAGAAATTCCCAAATGGGTTTTGGGAATATGCTTTCAAAGCATCATTGAATAAAGCCACTTTGCAATTTGGGAATGAAAGAATCAAATACGGTCAAATTTGTGCTATTGTACAATACAAACTTGGCAAAGAAAAAAGCAAGCAATTTCACAGGCACTTTATTGCCTTGGAATAAGAATTTTGTTTGAATCCTCTACCAGGCAATTTCACAGCCACTTTATTGCCTTGGAATAAATAAATATATAAACATTTTTGAAAGCATCAGATTGTATCAAATTTGATCGGTGGAAATGGAAACTCCTTTCCTTATTTCAACGCATGGAGTTATCTTGTGTTTTTGGCAACCAGTTGCACGGCCTGATCACTGCAACCCCCTTTGTAAGGAGGCATCTCTTCTCCCGAAGTTACTGGGCTATTTCGCTGGTTTACTCTTAATTTTTTACTTTTTTTCTACTGGTGTGGTTGTCAGAGTTGGTTTCATATTTCATTTCATATGTCGTTTATGAAACTTTCATACTCTTTTCAGTTTTTTTTCTTCTATGTCGTTTTGTAATTGGTGTCGTTTTTTCTGTATTTTCGTTTCTATGCGGGTTTTTTTTTTTCTTTTTATGTTGGTATATTTTTATCGATGTCGTTTTTCCTTTCTTGTAGTATTTTTTTCCTTTTGTTTAAACAGTCTATAGTTTGTGTTTGGTTTCGAATATTTTGTTCTCTTTAAAGTCTATGTCGTTTCTCAACTTGTCGCCATTTCTTACTAGTGTCGTTTATTAGATGAGTGTCGTTATTTCACTATCTTTGGGTGCTATATTGATCGTGCAGTAAAATCAAACTCCTCTCTCACGCATTCATGAAAGTCCTTTTAGAAATTATCAATGATCAAAACTTGAAATTTACTTTCTAATTTGATCTCCCACCTTCACAAGCACATAGGTCTTTTAACAAGAGTTTTCCTAAAAGAAACTTTCTCGGATTTTAATACAAGTTTTAATAGAATTTGACAATGTTATTTAGAAAATATCGATTTCCATTTGACATCTACGTGGTCATACAGATATTTTCGTTTTTCAATATAGTCATATTCTTAGGTGGTGATTGTTTTTTTATTTACCGTCGTTTTCCTAGTCATGTTGTTTGTGGTTCTCGTGTAGATAAACGACCGCCTTTTGCTTTTGTGGTATGTTTGGAAGGACTGAGAGAAAATGGAAAATCATCTAGGTAAGGAGGAGGAGAGTCCCTTTTTTTTTTATAATAAATGTTTGGTATGTAATCCTTCTAACAATCTCTCCTATATAATCTCTCCTATATATTATAATTGCGTTGTTTTATAGAATTTGGAGTCATTTTCCTGATCTCTCCTCTCTCTCTTTTTCTCTCCTACCAAACAATCTAAAATGTCTAAATACTTATACTAATCCCTAATATCAAAAAACTTATACTAATCCCTCCATCGCTCTAGTTCCTTCCACTTTTCTCTCCTACAATACTAAATTGTAGTACCAAGGCATAACAAAAGATGATAAAAATGAAGGGTAAAATGTCTTTTTAGAAAACAATTAAAAGAAAAAATATATTCAAAAGTCAAAATATTTAAGATGAGACAAAATTCCTTAATAGGTCTACTTAAGGGACTTTTTCCTCAAATTTAATGGACTTTTTCCACAATTTTTTCGACAAGCAGTTTTGGAAGTACTTGAAATAAAATAAAAAAATAAAAAATAAAAAAATAAAAATTTAACAAATGGGGATTACAAACATATTCTATCAATAATTTCATAACTGACTTTATCATAAATTGTGGAGTTTGTATTCTCCCACCTCCGACTTCAAAGAGTAAAAAATAAAAATAAAGCATTTCACAAGTTGCGTTTCAATTCTGTATAATCAAAATGCTAAAGCTTTGTTGTATCAGATAGTAGACTAGTAGAATTTGAATCCCCTCACCCGCACCAAAAAAAAAAAAAAAAATCCAAAACAAGTTAAATCCTCATCCTCCGAATCTCACCCTCAACATGTCGACCTGGCCACACTAATAACCATATTGAAAGAGCATTATTTACATTCACGGCAATAGAGACTTTAGAAATTCAACGAAGTTGTGAAAGAATCAAAAGTCAGACGAAAAAGGCATCAAAGGAAGGACTAATGGTTTTGATTGGCAATTGAAGATTAGAACCGCCATCATCCTATTTTGATTTTCTATATTGTGGTTAAAATAACTTAATGAAGTGTGTTATAGACTTATAGTTAAGCTGCTCACCGACAACTCAACGATTTTCAATCAGCAGCTCTCATTAAAAATTCTGAAACAACTAAATGCAGAAGAAATGAGATTTTAAGACCACAATATAATTGAACTTTTCAAAAGCCCTGACAGGGAAAGAGGCATTGCACAAATGATATAAGCAAACAAGCTGCAGCCTGATAAGTAAACAAAAGAAAAAATAGAATGAGAGGAAATGAGCCAAAAAAAAAAAAAAGACTTCTGGGATTAGTTCCAATAAGGTTGCATTAAGCCTAATTCCAGTCAAACAAGGGAAATAAGAGGATAACTGGCATTTCCATGGCAAAAAGACTCTGGAAAGTAAATGCCATAGGATTAATTATTGAGCCAGAAATTGGCATTTCCCTTCTATACAAATGGATTTTTCATGCTACTAAGTAAAAGAAAAAAACGACTTCAGCAACCACTTGATCCTCCCAAAGCTACGTTTCCAACAGGGACATGTGAAAAGCTAATTGTTTGAAGAAAATCCAGAGTAATTGAACAACAACCAAGGTGCCTGCCTAGTGTAGCTTTCCACATGGATTACTTACCAACTGCAAAAATTATTTGTCACCTGGATGTGCAACTTAAAATGATATGTGTTGCGATCTACTTAGAATATCTCAATCCTAGGTTCGCCGTCGCTTGAAGATGCTCTCCTTTTGTCATATCGCTATCAAAGTTGAACGAAAAGAATTAATCAGAAAACCATATGTTATTGACCACAATTATAGGCATTCACCTTTCGTTTTTTTTTTTTTTGTTAATTCTTTTCTTTTTATTTACACACATTAGCAAGTTGGTTTAGAGAAACTCCATACCTGTTTTCCAAAGGAGAACGGAACGTATTTGTACTTGATCATGTGGGATATCTGTCTTCTCATTGTCATAACAAATAGCACCATCCAGTAGAAAAGAAGTATGGGCCAGAATACAGGTACATCAAAGGCGCTAAAGAATGTCATCACGAAAGCAATGCAGAAGGCTTTTGTGATGGAATACCTTTACAAACAAAACACCCAAGTGCAGTTATTATGATTAGCCAAACTGTGTAAAAGTGCATTTCAATGCCCTGAAGGTTACAAATTCAAAAAAAAATTTGCTAGGTTAAGGATGAGAACTTATGATAGACTGGTTTTATGGTAGAAAAGAGTGGCATGACAAACGAACCAGAGAAAACTAACATAATTCTCAGACAGATAAACATGAGAAACCAAAAAAAAAAAACATTCTTTGAAAAATATAGGGACAATGCAGACATAATAATAAACAAATCTGATCGGCTGTTTGTTTCACACTCGATTTAATGCCCAATTGAACATTCTAACAAGCTATCAACTTGCTGAAGGAGTTATTGGTTGTAGAGAGAAAAGAAGTGAGGATTAATGGTATTGAAAGTAACTCAAATTTGATTGAAAAATACACTCAAATTGCTCAAGGAGCTATTTTATTTCAAAGCATTTTCATTATTCCAAAGACCTAAGTTTGAGCATGTACTGAATGAATATCTTGCAGTTCATGATCATAATACTCCCTTATCCTATATCATTCCTCTAACCTACACA